>VWZZ01003425.1:1267286-1375132 GCA_013399095.1 Psophia crepitans | reverse complement strand
GAGCTTAGTTATATACTATGATATTTTAATCTCCTCCTCCTATTCAATGAAAAAAATTTCTCCTTTGTAGGAAAGGCACACTTACTGGCACTTTGAAAGGAGAAGTATTCGAAGCATCCATGGAGTTGGTTTTCTCAGAGGTGCTGGTCCCGGAGATGCTCCGTCTGCGAGGAGACCTCTCTGCTGGGACCTCTAAGGAAGAGAAGAAAAAGAAGGTGAATGGGCACAGGGGGGTGGGGAATAGTCAGGTTTTATGCTCTATAGGACAGACACCTCAGCAAAGTTTCAAGTGCACTACTAAACTGCTGAATTACACTCACCTATTTGTCTATATCTTATTTAATTACTAAATTACAATGGCATTTCCACTGACAGACTCAAAGTTGTGAATCTGACTTGAGAAAAATAGGCAATTAAAATAAAAAATGCCAGCAAAGATCAATGCCCAAACATAGTTAATATTCTATTACTGTTTATGAAAGAGTATTCAGAGAACTTTATATTCTTTATATTCTTTTTTTTTTTTTAACACAGAAGCAATGCAGTAATTAACAGACAACTACAATCAAGATGCAGGGGAGCTCAATTTTAGTCACAGCTGAACATAATTTGAAAAAGGTCAAAGTTCGGTCTTATATGATCACACTACTTGCTCAAACCATGCAACCAGCAGAATACTCGTAACTGCCCGGGTAATATGACATATATATCTCTGCAGATAAAGAAAATAGGTCAACTTCTCCTCATTCTGGCAATATGACCTTACTAAGATACGACTTTGGCATCTTAAATTCATGCAGGCTGATCTGATGAGCACAAATATTCATAAAAGATGCACTTACATCCTTTTCTAGTATAAACACCAGAATAATAATGAAGTATATGCCTATTAAAAATCTCCATACACACACGCACATATACTACACATATATGCATTGTTATATATAGCTCGATACACATACACATACATACAGATACCTTTATCACAACTGCTGCCCATCTCCAGCTCAACTGCCAGACTTAAAGGAATCCAGCTCCACAAAACATCCCCCAACACAGGGAGGGAAAAAAATCACTTCCTAGCAGAAAGTCCATTGTTATCTTCTGAATCTTAAAGAAAAGGAGTAAGCCGTGACTCCAGACAGTGACATTTTGACTCCTGCCGTTTTCCTTTCAAGAGACAGATGCAGCTTAAACTTCCATTTCTGGACGCCTGGCCCTGGGGATCCGTGCTACTTCCACTTAAGAGAAAGCTGGGTCTCTCTGTTCCCCCTCCCTTCCAACAGCTTGCAGAGAGCAAGCGAGCGAGCAAGCAAGTGAAAAAGAAACACACAGGACTGCAGCTATTCAATCAATCGCTCCGACTGCACATCCTCATTAGTTACTTTCAGGCTATTAACAGACGCCCAACTGCCGGCTTCCCTCTGCTACAGAAAATTTCACTGTATATCCTGATTCACAGCAGCAAAAAAGGTTTACAGAGATAGACTGCCAGCTGGTGCCACGAGAGCAGTGTTTTCCTCAGAATAACCGAAGAAAAAATGAGAAAAGCCTTCTTCGGGGATAACATTACTTGTGATGTCTTTGCATACTGGATTTTGATTTCATCAGAGCTGTAACATGTATCTCCCATGGATGCTTGAAGAACGACAAAATGGAGCATAGTGAACGAGAGGCTAAGAAATCTGGACCTTGCAAGTATTAGTGTCTCACACCGTAGATATTTATCTCTTAAAAAACCATACCACTAACATGCAGCCTCTCAATCTGCTTATAATCTCCGATGGGGAAAGAACTTCTTAAGAGGGAGAACAGCCTCCTAAACTGGGCAAACAAAGTAACACACAATGAGGCTACCACTGGAAAATGGGCAGGGCACAGCCCCTCGCTGCCGACCGAGAGGACGATGCACAAGCCCTGCTCGCACCGACCAAGTAAATCACAGCCTGTCAAAGCTTGCGATAACTGCGATTGAGCAATTCCACTTTTGGGGAGATTTCTCCTTCGGCTGATGAGCAGCATCGGGCACCTTCTCTTACAGCTAAGAAAGCATTGCCTGTTCCAGTGCTGGAGGGTAAGTCCCTGTCAGGGCACCTTTAGAGAACAAAGCGCTTGGAGCAGGGCCAGCGCTAGACCAAGGTTTTTAAGCAACGGTCAGTCACGCCATCTCAGGAGCCTTTGCAGAGGTTGCTGGTTTTATCTGAAGATGGGCTCTTTTATATCGCCAGCCTCCTCCTCCTGCCTACAAAGGGAAACTTATTTCCTGCTGCACCTGTAAGTACTGCACTCCCAGAGAGAGCTGGATTACGTAGCATTTAAACGATCGCTTCTGCTTTTCTCGCCGTAAATGTAACGAAAGCAAATGGGAGCGATATATTCACTTGCAACTGGGGACTAAAGCAGCACCTTTTATTTTACATCGAATAGTAATGCGTAACGTAATAGGTTTGGCTTGCTCCACTTCTCACATGCAGGAAATCACATCAAAGCTGCTTCAGTAATTTAACACAGTCTGTTAACTTTGCTGAGTCATAAATGAAAACGAGTCTGAATTCCCCCCTATTTTCAACAATAGGTTCTGCAGGAGGGGCAGTTGAGGAAAAAGTCTCAAATGGAGTTAAAAAGCTAGAGCAAGGAACATGGTTGGCTTTCCTTGCCTTCCCTCTTCCCCCCACATCCACCTGGGAGCAATTCAAGTTTTCTGCAAATAAAACAGAGATTCCATCAGTAAAATGAGTTTCTTCCGTTCTCAGACCATCACAAAAGTGTACCAAATGGGGAAGGAAAAATGAAATATTCACAAAGTGCCCGCAATGAACTAAAAATGAAACTACTTTCCCTCCCTTCTCCTTCCAAAAAACAAGAGCAAATAAACAACATGCCCAGTCCTCAGGAAAAAGAAGACCTAGATACAGCAAAATTGTCGAGATATGTTAACTGGAAATCAAAAGCTAAAGCAACCTGCTATGATGCCCGCAGAACCGTATT
Source organism: Psophia crepitans (assembly GCA_013399095.1). Classification (NCBI taxonomy): domain Eukaryota; kingdom Metazoa; phylum Chordata; class Aves; order Gruiformes; family Psophiidae; genus Psophia; species Psophia crepitans. The sequence continues at coordinate 1,372,144 of VWZZ01003425.1, read as the reverse complement.
TTTGCTGAGTCGTGTAAAAAAAAAAAATCTATACTGTCACCACCAGGCAAAAAATTAGACAGTTCCCTCCCCTGCTCCGCAAGTAATGCTAGAGGCTACTCTTGCATAATCTTCACCTGCTGTAAAAATCAATGCACCTCTCATCGGCTTAGTATTAAATTACAACTGCTGTCTGCACTGCTCACTCTCAGGGACCAAGACTACAGATAAATCACAATGTTTCTATGGATAAACAATCTGAAATCTTTTTTATCCACTCTCAATTTCTGGGAAGAAAAGAAAAGAAATAAAGGTAGACAAGATCTTCCCCTTTTCAACCTTAAAAAAAAAAGAAAGATCAAACAAATGAGTTGTAAACAGCCCCACAGGACACATTTAATTTATCACCTCACATATTGGTGATATGCAGTAATATTTATGTAAATAAATATTTATGCAAATAAATATTTACACACTACATAGAAACAGTCAGTTGCAAACCAGCTGAGCCAATTACTCAGCGATGGCAGATGCTTCTGAAGAGGGAACTGCCCAAGGATACAATGAAAGCAGGTTTCTCTTCACATCTTCATATTGCACCACTCTCTTCCCTCTGCAACACCACAGCTTGTTACGTTGGCCAGAAGGCAGGTTTGTGTCAGACAGGTACCACTTACTACTATGAGTAGTGGTGATGATTGACTTCCTTTGAAGGCAACCGTCATGGCCACAGCCGTGTAGCCTCAGTGACCCCCTAGTCAGGATGGGGCTCCTGGACTCCATCTGAATTTCCTATTGTGGGTGCTCTGGCCACTTGAAATCCGAACCTTTGCTGTTGGGGGAATTTGTACTCTACTGTGAAGAGCTTTTTCTCAGGATGGGAGAAGTAGAGATGAAACAAACCTCCCAGCTTTGCAGGACAGTGCTTGCTACTCTATCTCCATTTTTCTGAATTGGAAATGGATTGGAGAAGGGCAGGAAAAACAATCAGGAACAAAGGCACATCCTCAGGGGTTAGAGTGAAAAGAATTAAATTACCGAACTTGTAAATAAGGTCACAGAAACAAAGATTACAGAGGCGTCTATGATTTTGCAGAGGGCAATGCAATTAAACTACTGCCCCATCTCAGTGGAACGTGCGTCAAGACTGTGGCACCTTACAGGCTGGCCTTGTGTCCTCCCAGTGCTGGCAAGAATATCTCCAGATCTGAGTTCCTGCTTATGAAGACCAGGAGGTGACTCTAAAGCAGTCCCAAAGGCCTACCTGGAGATGCAAAAAAAGGGGTTGAAACGCTGAAAGCATAACTCTTGTCTGTCATTACTCATAAGGGGCTGGTACTGGTCTCTGTGGTAGCAAACAATAGATCAGACCATCTACTCCAGGCTGGCAGGTCCTACACTTCTATAATGAAGTTCTCAGCCTGGTCACGTTCTGCACACCAGCATTTTACCAGCTGTGACTTTTGGCAGTTCAGAATAATCAATCAATCAAAAGTCACAATCAATAATCAATAGCGGTTCATAACAACACATGGCTTAGCCTACATTTATCATCCACTGGAAAATAAATTTTACCACTGACAGAAAAAAAAAATAAAATTATTCTTTCCCAAGACATGGGTTCTCTTGAGCAAAAAGTAAAGAAAATATATCCAAATATCTTTGATACGTTTGTGTTGTCTTTACTAGAAAGGGGACAGACCACTGGTGTGTATTATCTACTGTTTAGGGAAATAAAAAAGATACAAGATTTCAGGGATTGGGACTTCCTTCTGTTTTGTCTGCACACATCCCGATACGATGGTACCTTGGTCTGCAACTGGAGTGGAGAGAGAATATGATTCATGAAGAGAATCAATCCATTCTGTCTCTCAAGTCCAGCTTAATTGCAGGCATTTGAAAAATACAAACCCAGTTCCAGTATGACCAAATTACCTGTCCAGAACCAAGCGTTCTCAAAGACCGCCTCTCAGGTGCACTTGTGTTAAAATGTCCCCAGATGAAACAAAACAAAACTCCACCCAAATATTTCCACCCCCTTTATAGAGCTCCCTTGGCACTCCCCATGAGAAAATGGTAATTGCTGCTGGTCAGAGCATTAGCTGAACAATCAAACAATCCTGCAATTAGCCTCTGGTCTGAAGGAAGGATCAATAAGCTACACATAGTAAATGTAATTTTTAAAGCAAAATTTGTTGTTGTTTTAAATATTGTAGCACTCAGGAAACAATAGTTACCACAGTGGACAAACAATCCAAATATTTACCTTTTATCTATGCCACTTTAGAAATTCATCTGCCTGGACAGGTTATTATACATCTCAAATATGGTAATGCCTAGAGGCCTCTTACCAGGATGCAGCATGACTAGACAGTACTGAACTGGCACCATTTCTGCCCCAAGGAGTTTTGTCTTAACTTGAAACAAGGCACTACTAGAGTGTAAGGGAGGCAGGAGCGAAGAAGTTTAAGAAGGTAAGACATGCAAATTAAGTTACTCTTCATGGGCCTCTGGGTAATTATTTATTTTTAAAATAAATTCTTACTACAATAATTATCCCCAGATAAATAACTGAATCCTGAGGGGGGGGGGAAGGAAATAAAACAGTATCTTGAGGAAGGACTTGGGAAAAAAAAATAATCTTTGTTATTGAAGATTTGTAAGAACAGGACAGACAAGTGGTTCTCTCAAAGAGGATGGCCAGAAGAGACCCTACTGGGGATGTGGCAACAGACTAGAAAGGACTGCAGGATTTCAATGCCTCCTTCAGCACTACTCTCTGCTCTATCAAAAGGACTAATGTCCTATGGATTAGCCAGAAAAGAAATACAGAATAAAGCACTGCAGCAGTTGACTTTTTGTGACATAGTATTTCTTTTACAAACACAAATAATAGGCCCAAATCCAAGCTTGGAAGAGTTGGAGCACTTAGGGTTTGCTGTAGGCAGCTAGTTTTTGAAGATGTTATTCATAGATGTAACCACCAGTTGAGTGGTTTACTGGAGACAAGTAGAGATTCAGTATTTGTTTTACAGACAACAAACAGGAGCTACAGAGCTTGTTTCTTACTTTACAAGGGCAGTAATACTAAAACTTTTAGCTTGTAGGGCAGGAAAACAAAGCAGAACAGGGATACTGCCTTTCTACTCTGCTACATTTTTATCAACTATTTTCATTGCGAGTTGCTGATCACCTACCAGAGTGCATAAATAATGAAGGCGTTTGTTTGACCCTGATGGTTTGGTCTCCTCCTACATGCACATATTAGAAAAAGAAAATTTAAAACCCAAGACACATATATATATGTAATTTTAAAAAAATGTTTTATATGCCTATATAAATTCACTTCATAAAGTAAGAATATTCGGCTGCTAATTCTAGTGCTTTCATTCCAAATATACTACTGTGCTGAGCCTATTAAAAAGAGAGTATGTAATTCACTTTTAGAGCCCTTTAAAAATAAATAAGCATTTCAACAAGTACAAAAATTCAACATGCTCCAAGGCAGTTTGTCAGTACAGCATATACATTCAATAACATTATGGCATTCACAACCTCGTTAGGACAGAAGAGGCTATTTTTGTCTCATTGTCTCTTTAGGGTTGTTTCAGAGCACACGTGACAGCACTAAGGAGAAAGATCTTGTTGGGTGCAGGCAGTATTTACTTACGGTTTCTTCTACTCTGGTGAAAATACACACCAGTTGAAAAAATTAGAAACGGTAATAAAAAGCAGAAAGATAGAAAGAATTAGGAAACATATAAGGAACAAGAAGAACTCTCTGAACAACATATTTCAGATGAGTATTACCTAATGAAATAGGAAGCCTCATATAAAAATAAATAAAAATGTTAATGTTTTATCTTGGAGTAAGCATTCTCTCTCATTTTGCTCACTTGGGGAGAATTCAAACCTGGGCCCAATTCACAGACTGTCATAAAAATGTAACTAAATGCCTACGTAAGAAGCTTAGGGTAAAAGCAAACTCAAAACCCTCTATCTGTTTTAAGTCCTGAAGTCCAAGTTTATGTTCTGACTGAAATACATTATGCAAATTCTACAAGGTATAACTTCAAGGAGAAAACTGAAATTTGCAGTGATATCTTTTCCACATTTATCAAGACAACTAGACAGGCGGGGGAAAAGCCACAAGAAGATACATTAGAGAGAATGGAACCAAGTCACAGGATACTAAATTGCACAAAAGCTAGGAAGCCTGGAAAGGCAAATACAAAGGAAGCTCTCGAAAGCTCTCTTGCTATAGAACTCCATCATCAAACAACTGCTAGATACCAATTATGATCAAAAACTCTCCCAGTCCATTAGCACAGATTTTAAAAGAAGATACTGTGCTTTACTAGGGATTGAGTTGATCAGACAAGTCTTGCAAGATGATCCAGGTAAATATCAAAGATTTTTAATTTACAGACAGGTAATTCTGTTGGTGTGAGACACTTGCATTGTGCTGGCGTATAAAAAAAAGTGTAATTGAATTAGTACCCAGTTCAGAAGGTGCATAGCAAGCAACCTAAATGACAGCTTAAGTCACTTAAAAGACATTTAAGTCATTGATTCCTAAAGGACTTTACAGTCTGAAAGACAAGACCTAACATGCAAAGCAGATGAATACACAGAAGAGGCTGGAAGAAAGGGCAAGAATATCATAAGAGAGAATAATTTTTGGCTTTAAAGTACTGACCCTCACAATTTCTTTTTGCAGAATGTTCTGAGGAAACTGTGTGTGGCATTTAGTGAGTACACCATCAGCTGTTATTAGACTGATGCATTCGCTTTGAGGCAGAGAAACGAATCCTCCAGCTCTGCAAATGTGAGTCAGAAATAAAACAGATGCACGTCCCTAAACTGTTCAACATATCCTCTGCATGATGTGTGTGGCCATACAAAATTTGGAACAGTTGCCCCTTTTTAACCTCCTATAAAGCCTCTTAAGGCTCCTTTAATGGTTGACTCTACACACAGCAATACAAATTGCCCGGACAACCGCGCCAACACAAAAAAAGACAAGGAGCTACTGCACATGACCTGGAGACACTGATGTCCTCGTTAGTTCCTAGTGATCTTGGACTGCCCCTGCTAATTCAAATTACCTTGTGTTTGCTGCAGAGAGATTGCACACAACAATTAACGCAGATCAGCCAATGCACGGTAACTTGTTCCCGCAATGTAATTTGTTTAGAGGCTTATGACTTAGGCACACATTAGTACGATATCAATATTTATTATCCTCATTATTAAACAACAGCCTTGAGCCATGGCTTTCAAAAACAATCTATCTACTCTTTGCAAAAGGGCTCTGAATTGAGACATTCTTGAAAAGGTGATCCTTTGCTCTGGCCACTGGGATATTCTCACAAGTGACTGGCTCTTGGATGCATCAAAGCTCAACAGTTCTTGTCATTCCTCTCAATGGGCCAGAAGGCTGCTCTAAGCTCCAGTACCTCTTACTCACTATGGCAGCATTTTGCATCTGAGAAATATGAATTATTATTATGGACACACAAAAAATCCCAATGCACTGTAGACACCTGAGGCATGTCACTGAACCTCAAATATGGCCACAGGGTTAGAATACCATTTTGGAATTGGCATCTCTTTAAGACAAAAGAAAAAAGATAATTTAAGTACTTGGAGGCAAAAAATTGCTACCTTAAACAGCTCAACTTTGCAACACCCTTCAGACTCCAGTTTGAGTAAATACTTCCTGGGGTGAGATTTAGGAGACATCTTGAGGATCTCTTGGTTTGAAACAAAACGTGAATGCAGACATACATTTAAGGGGGAAATATGGCAGTCTCTTGAAGAGCAGTGCTGGAACCCAGCCCATGCATAGTCTTGTCCCTGTTCAAATCGGGGGCGATAGTCCCAAAGAAGGGCACAGGGCACAACAACGAAGCGTTACCAAATCAAAATGGACTCTCTGGGAGTCCCTTATTTTCCTCCTACATTCTGGACCTGTTAAGTAAGCGAATTGCTCACCAGAGAGAGACTAGTGTAAGCTCTATCTACTGAAGAGCGCACAGACACACCAGGTACCTGCCTGTGGTCTGAATAGAGGACAAAACTGGGAAAAAACCCAGCATCTGGATTGCCTGTCACCTACTTGACTGACAAAGATCCATTGCGGTGACTACTGTAGTTCGGGGTGTGGGGAGAGGTATTAAAGGAGGTATTATAACAAACATTATTTTAAATAGTCCATGGAAAGGAAAAGGGGCACACGTAACAAGCAGCCCGTCTGATCACCTCAGTATCTGGAAATTATCAAAATAGAAAATAGTCTGCATCCTGAGAACAACAGAAACCGTTAATGAGAGAGATGGAATGATTAGTGGAGATGGGATTAAAAAACCAAAACCAAACAACAACAGTTTGACATAGCAACAGCTCAAAGGGAAGACAAAACAATAATCAGCTTCTATGTGCAAATTCTGCTTAAAACACTTTCAATCTCTTACTGGTATTTACACTGGACTATAAATAAAAGAACAGTTTCAATTTTCTACCTGAATGCAGTTGAACTAATGTGTAAGCATCTAGAAACAGAGCACAGGATTGTTTGATTCTGCTTCCCAGATTTAATTTCTAGGCGAGAGAAGTATCTGATCCTTTGGCCGAAATGTTTATTCTAAATGCATCTACACATTTCTCTTAAGAAGAGAAACTTTCACCAGTCTCCTCTGATCTATCTTAACCACCATCACACAGTTGAGAAGTTGCAGGCAAGCTGACAGAAAAGACTGGAAGTAGACTGAACGGAGTGATCAGCTGGTCAAATGGCACAGAGAAGAAAAACAGACCAGTAAGTAACATTGTTTAGTCCAGAAATGATTTTCTGCGTGGCACGGTGCCCATTTTTAACTTGACATTTGCCCAACGTGTTTGCAACTATTTCAAACAGTAACCAAGTTTAATTAACAATTGCATAGCACTTAAAAGCTTTTAAAAATAAATAACATCAGGTAACTGAAGGACTGAAGAAATTAAGCGCCAGTGAAAGTAGTAAAGGTTTCCCAGCAAAGTGTTTAAAAAAAAAAAAGAAAAAAAAAGACAAGTTAGTACCCTACCGTACCAAGAAACGAGAGAAGGCTTTTCTCATCTTCTGTGCTGCTATCCAGCCATTCAGCCACATCACCAGGAGAAAGAAGACTCATTCTCCAGCCAGAAAACTTTTCCATACAGAAAACAATAACTGAGCGAAGCAGGGTAGGAAGGGTGGGGAGGAGCTGATGGTCTTGGGATTCCAGTACTCCAGTTATTGTCTACACTGACAACATGAGAGCGTGATCCTGCCCTGTTCTCTCAACCCTACGTCTGACAGCACGTACTGACAAAGCAGGCATGGGTGGGAGCAGTAAGTGGGATCTGTACTTGTTGTCCCTCTGTGTCAGGTTTCAGTCCGAGCAGGAACAGAAAGAAGGCAAAAAAGGGGAGCAGGGGAAACTGAGGGTTTAAAATCCAAAAGAGGTAGCAGGATATGATAGAATCACTTTAAGTAAAAAGAAGAAATAGGTCTCAGTGCTGAAGAAGCTCAAATAAGTAAACACAATAGCTCATCAGCTAAGTGTAATATATCCCTATCATTCCTTATAGTGTTGGCTTTGTTTGTAGGCTCAGGTATTATGCTTTATGCTAAAAGAAAAAACAGCAAGCTCAGAGGCAATGTAAATACCCTCCCCATTACTGAAGAGCCTGCATTCCCCTGTTTACAAGCCCCTTCCTGCTCCAGCTATTATAACAGCATCCCAGCCTTTCTTACAATGAATTTGTTCATGCAATGGCAGGTTGATCAATCTGTGAATAGGAAGCTCCCACCCCTCCCTCTCCCCTCCTCCTGCATGGCGGCAGCATTGATCGGCAATAATGGAATCTGCTTCTGACTGCCAACAGCAGCATTAGAGAGAGGGAAACTGCTCCTCTTCATCAGCACAAAGCAGCAGTCACAGCCCCGCTGGGCTTCAGCCTCAACTGCAACAGGGCAAACGAGAAGAGGTAAGGAGAGAGCAGCATTCTTGGGGGTTCAAAGGAGTCATCAACGCTAACGGTTGGATATTTATTTAAAAAAAAAAAAAAAGACAAATAAATGGGAAATAATTCTGCTCTGTCTAGACAGCGAGCTTGCTCTGCACAGCTTTGCAATGAAGACTTGTCATTGTGACTTTATGAAGGGTCACATTTAATTGTACAGGATTTATAGCATATGATTTATTCCACACAAAAGAGCATTTTACAGGTTTACACATGCACAAGCAGAGACGAATCCCAGTAAGTGAGGGACTCCTGGGCCCCACAAATCAAAATTGCCTTTGTCCTCGGGGGATGGAGCTGATGCTCTGATCAAACTGCACTCTTTAAAGAGACAGCCGCCTTTTGTTCACCGTTTTCTGAACCTGTCTTTATTTTAAATAATTTATACTGTTGCCAATCCCTATTACAAACTAGGACACTTGCTGACCACTGACCAAAACCCAAGCCAAACCAGCAACAACAAAAAGCCATTAGATCAGCAAAGCGAAGAATTAGATACCAACCAACAAATGAAGGAAAAAAAAAAAAGAGCTATCAAGTCCCAGCGGGGAAGAAAATTCCAATTACTAAGACAAACTGTAGCAAGTATCGTTTGTGCAGGACAGATATTTTCATAAAACACCTGCCAAGCTGGGCAGATGCTATACAAAATTCACAATTAATGAGGGAACACGGGACAGACAGTTCAGGAGCAGATAACACAGCAGCACGGAAGCCTTAGCCAAGCAGTCCTTTCTGTTCACACTAAGAAGTACATGCCTCCACCCCCAGTATGAACAGAGGGATAAAAAAATTACCAGAAACAATTCCTACATCACATAAAATCCAATGACAGAAAGGCATCAGATACATTTCCTATCTGTACAAAAAACAGCTGATTGTTTTTGACAAAAAGAACTTTTCCAACAAGTTTTACTCTGTGTGTGGGAAGTTTACATTTTGTTCAACTTCTACAAGCAGCATCGTTTCTTTAGGGTAAGACTGTTGCAAACTGATGACGTAAATCAACTTGCAATAAGAATGGAATTAAAGAACTTTTAGAAAAAGGATTAGATAGCTATTTTCTTCTATCTGGGTGGTCAATGTGAAACAAAAATTTCACCTCCTCCTACTTTTCTGTCAAACAAATATGATGCCCAAAACCACCTGACTGTCCTTCCATTAAAAACTAGTTTAATTTGCAATATTAACTATCAACTCCATAAATAACAGGCTGAAGAGAAAACAAAGTTAAGAGTATTGATTTCCCATGAATGCTTACCAATTTTGCATCCTTTCTAGAAGTACAGATTGTGTACAGATCCTGTTTTCCTCCCTAGCTGCCTCATCTTGCATCATAATTTAGTTTTATTCATCCCTTTCAATGTACTATAATATGTTCATGATAAGAAGGGAAGTATATTAAATATCAAATACGAAAATGGCTTATCAGAGCATTTTAAAAACGTTAAAAATGTTGTAAAAAATGGAGGCGGAACTGGCAAAGACTTCAGTAAGGAGGATGCAACTAGGAACTGAAACAGCATTAAAGTTTTTCAAATGCAGACCTTTCCTGTGCATTAACATTCCTGGGGCAACACACACAAGGGAAAAAACCTGCATAAATACTTCCCTACTATTTATCTCCTTTTTGTGTGGTTTAACAGGACACAATATCACGCAGGAAGCCTGTCTGCAATGGACTGTCAGAAGGTGGAGATACGCATCAGAACAAGAGCATGAACTGAAAAGTCCTTGGAAGAAAGTAAGTCGCAAACACAACCCCATTAGAAATCCAGGAAATTTAGAGCAACACATAGAGCCAGAAGAACCACTGACATTTAGAAACATCATATCCACTGAATTTAAAAATAGAAATAATGATTACAGTCATCTAACCTGTCTTGAAACACCTTTAGATCCTCACCCAGTGACTCTCATCGATTCCCTGCATTATTTCTAGTTGAACAAAGACACATCTTCCAGAAAAAAAGGACATTCAATTGTAAACAGCCACTGCAAAGACATACAGGGCCAGTCTGTTGCCTTGGTAAGCTGTTCCAATGGTTAACTCCACTCGTGCTTAGCAATTTACTCCTTAGTTCCAAGAACAAAATTATGTAGCCTCATCTCAACCACTGGGCACTGGTTGACATTTGTATGCTCTAATACCCTGCACTATCAAACTCTGGTATCAGAAACGTCCTCCCTGTTTACATCCTTTGAATATCTAGTTTCAAACAATCACTTGCAAAACATCTTGAAACTCCTCTGTAGCATTGATTTTAATTTTTAAACCTTTTGCTGTGGAAGAAAAATCAGAGACTAAACTTGCTCCACAACTGCAGGAAGGATGTAGTTAGTGCTGGTTTCCCACTAAAGCTTGCCACAGGCAGAGGAAACACTGTGTATACCTTCTTAAATTTGTCCTTCTCCATCTTAAAGCAGGTCTTGTGCTCTAGAGATTACCAAAAGCTTTCAAAAAGTCTTGTCCGAATTTTCCAGGACAGTCAGTTTTTGAGATAAGCTGCAAATAAGCATGAGAGGAATATTCAAAACGTGACTAACTTATTTTCATGCTGTGAGACCTACCTACACTGGAAAAAAAGTTCATTGAACCAATGCAAATACAGATACAAATTGCTCTATCAACCAGAGTGGAAGTATGCAAAATGTGAAAATATAGAAAGGTGGGAGAGATCAGCAAAGCAATAATAAAACAAAACCCCCAAACCCACATGTAAGTAGCAGCTAATCTCTGCCTTGAGAGACTCTTGTTTTCCAAAATTAGCACCAGTAGCCATACAGAATAGCAGATGGAAACACAAGAAAACTCTTCCAAAGTGTTTGGTTTCATCTCCCTCATCCCTGAGTTCCCAAAGCAGACCAGTCCACAAGACTGAAAACTAAACCAAGCCCTTATGTTTTCGAACCTCTCACATAAACAAATAATTTAAAACTTTTATACATCCCCAACTGGTAATTCTTTGCACTATCATCCGAAAATGAGCTCCTTTCTGTGGTTGTCAGAAATGTCACCCTCCTACAGCTATGATTTAGAAACCTATGAAGCTAAGCAGCTTTGCCATCCCATGGATTTAAAAATTAGCATTCTTGATAAGTGAAACTACAACGAAGCATGAGTGCTCAGATTTTTCTACAGGTATTTTAGCAAACGATAATTCATAATATATGCAAATAATAGAGCCAGATGCCTTCTGATGCAGATGCTTTGTAAGCACAAAGTCGCAGCAGCATTATAAATCATAACGTATTAATGTTCTCCGCATGAGGCACTTACAAGAAGAGGAAAAATGGATCTTTCTTGCACCAGGGACAGACTCTGATGGACTGATTGATGGTTATTGTTATAGTCAGTAGATGATCTCTTCACAGCAATATACATTAGACATTGTACAGCCAAGCCATTCTTATTAAAATGTTTTACAGTTAATTTAGGAGTGAATAAAGACCAGATATTTGCACACTTGAAAAATAAAATGTGCCCTTCAGAATGGGGGCATGGTGGGTAAGGAAACGGCAAATTTTTTTCACAAAAAGGCAGAGACATATAAAACAGCTTGCTGAGGTTGCAGCGCTAGTTAATCCCCCAAAACAATAAACATCCATTTCTCCAACTGCTAGATCAATGTCACATGTACCAGACAACACTATTCACTTCTAGACTTGTCCATTAGGAAATAGAAAAATTTATTTGAGTCATTTTGCCCAAGAAAAATTCCAAGCAGTAATAACTTTCCAATCCCATTCAATGCCAGCATGGAACAAGGGAGCTAGCTTGAAAATAAGTTTTCCAGACATCTAAAAATGCCAATTCTATATGCAAAGACCTCCACTTCCTGCATCACATCATTTTAAATGCCTATCTGTAATGAAAGTAATTTTGCTTTGAGAAGCAGTATTACAATATAACAGCCTTCTGACCACACTGTAATCTAGTTCAAGAGCATCTGGGTGGACAAGGCCAAATAACTCATTGTGTGTTATGGAATCATGGTGAAAGGCTTCACAATTATTCTGTGACATGGATAACTTTTTGGCTTAAGCTACATAAGCAAAACCAGCGTGTAATACCGTGACACAATCCTACGAACAAGCTATAAGCAGCTGAACAGAATAATTCTGTTGCAATGTAAATCACTAGCAGATTTACGTCAGACATGAGATGATGTCCAACAGGACAGCCCTGATGGAGCATGGCAAAATACACAGAAAGCCCTTTTTATCAGAAAAAAAAATAAAAATAATAATAATAAAAAAATCGATGCACACTTCAAGTCTCTCCTCAAATCAGTCCATTCTGTTGTGGAAAGTGAAACCACGCTGATGAAGTACCAGCCCACACATACACATTATCATCCAACATTTTATCCTTTCAGATTGCTTAATGAAGTGATTTTAGCACAGTCAGTGATCTTTAGCACTCACTCTCAACAGCACTCATCCAGCTGAAGATGACAATCTCTACATGCCACAGCACTGATGCAGTATTATGTTTTACCAGGGTAATAGTTCCCCTTACTTTCCAGAGTGAAGACCACTATCCTTCCAAACCCAGCTGATATCAGAAACATTAACCTAGTGGATACTTAGGAGGGAGGCAGAGCACGGAATTTCCTAAACAACAGTTGCTGGAGCAGTAAGGAATCCAGGGGCAGTGAAATCTGCGCCTGCTGGCAGGCTTTAAAGATAAATAGGGACAGAAAGGCTCAAAATGAAGGTGAGAAAACCAACAAACCTTGAAGTTCTCTAGGATAGAATACTACACGCAAATGCTCCCTTGTATGAGTGACATTTTAAGTAATGTCAGGAAGCTGCTTCCACACTTAGTTTTGACAGAGCATTGGAGACAAACAGGTCAGCAACTGAAATGAAAATTTAAACTAAACCCAAAGGGGCTAGCCTTTATAAAGCTCTTTGATGGTCACTGAGGCTCCCTAGCAAAATCATCTGGCCCCTTGGCTGGCTATTCATACTTCACCTTTATGGAAATTGAGCAGCAAGTCCCTACCCACAAACACTTCAAAAATGGCTAAATACGTTAAGTCTAGTCATGGGTGCCTCAGACAAAATTCACTTAAGTCCATTTACTCTGACACAAAGAACGACACTTACCAGCACAGAAGTTGTCTTATACCTCCCTTGCAATACAAAGATACATCTAACTGCCTATATGAAACTAATCAATGTTTCAAAACCTCTCCCATAATAGCCAGCTATGTCGTAAGAGACCTCCCATTATCTTGTGCTTCCTTGGTGCATATGAACTATTTTGAGTACCTACAATATCTTACAGAGGTGCTTTTCAGGTTAAACAAAAAAAAGCCTCAGGAGCCTATGAAGCTACTTGCTAAGAAGCTGAATTTTAAACTACTTTTAAAACATATCTTCAATGTTTCCATAATACTTTCCTCCTGAACAATCTAACACGACATAAACAAGGTGGCTGTTTTTAGAAGGATGTCTATCCCAGTTCTCTTTCTAGATCCCAGTATTGAGTTTTCTTGGCAAAACTGATACAAGACTAACGCTGCAGGAGTTGGAGACGAATCCTTCATGCTGCTGACTGTACCTGCCCACAGAATTAAGTTTTGCCAAGTCTAAGACTACACACTCCAATACTTTTTTCCTCCAGAGTGTATTAATAAAGAGATGCTTGAGGAGAGCAGGAAAACTGGGAGTCAAACCATCAGTTGAGGATCAGCAGAATGAGTGAGTCATGTACCTGCATCCACACCACAGAGAATGTCCAGCATTGTATAAGGAAAGAAACGTGGCTCTATCTAGAGACTGAGGAGGTAAGCACCGAAGGAACCATCATGCTGCTCACGTACAGCAAGAAAGATGCAGTCTTAAAGGATCTTTAAAAAAATTACTGTAATTGAAGCATAGGCAAATTAATGTGATTTTGGTTTTTGAACACATTAACCCTATGTAAGCTAGTTCCAAAAATCAGAAGAACTAGCAATAGGAAACTTTTACTACTACAGGTCAAACCGACCTGTTATTGTTGTCCAATTTCCCATGGAAAAACATGTTGCCGATGTTACAAAACAGTGACCTAACCAGGAGCACTAAGAGCTCTGACAGAAGTATTTCTCCCAGTGAGAACTGGTGGTAGATTTTCAGAACTTCACTGATGAAGCAACCATGGGTTTTTTTTCCCCATTTCCACACCAACTTAATTACATTTTTGTGTTCAATCCAAACTTCAGGTATCCTCAGCATAGCCAAGGGATTCGGCTAAGTTATGCTGCTAGCAATATGGTAATTTGCAAGTACCTATTAATGACCACTCTAAAAACATTAAGCTAATTTAATTCCAAATTAGGGCCCAGACATTATTTACAGAGTCATCCGCTCTGGAGTGCCTTTCCAAACTCTGACCCATATGCCTCATGTAAACAGACATCCTGTATTAAAGTATGAATACATCCAGCTATATATTTAAAGAGCAGTATGTAAAGACTACTTAATTTCTGATGCTGGCTTTCCTGTGATGACTTTTTTCCCAAGAATGTGTTCATGAAGAATACCTTCTGTATTCTTTCGCTTTGACCAAAAACATTGGATGTTCAAACACAGCAAGCAGACCGAAAATATCCTGAAAACGGAGCTCTAAAAACAAAACAAACCCCACACTTTCCTAGATTTTCCAAGCACACTGATTGATATGGAAGCCCTTGCTCAGTAACTCCATGGAAGCAACGGCTTGAAATTAATCAAGTCTCAAGCACTTCAATGTAAAAAAGGATTTCTGAGCTAGCATCTTTGCTAGAAATGTTACCTTTGTTCTAAAATTATGCAGTACTAAAAAAGTTCCTTTAATGTTAAGACTGAAAGTAAAATTAAGAAGCCCTGGTGCTTCACACATCTGAACATCCAGCCCAGAAATCCAAAAGCTCCTCCATCTTTTAAAGTAGTATGAAAGAGGAATGGGGAGTGATTTTTTGAACTTTGACACTGTGAGGACCGAAATCGTGAGAATCTCAAGCAATATCAGCATCACACTGTTTTTCTAAACAAAACTTTCCAAGTAATGCAAATTTCAAATATAAGTATAGCTTAAACATGACCATGACAAAAGTTAACAAGAACAAACAATGTTTTTGTAGAGCTTCTGGAAGGAAAATAGCAAAAAAACCCAAATACATATATTTGCTGACCAAAAAGGAGCACGGCTTCCTTCCTTCTCTCTCCCAGACCTGCATCACCTAGTAGCAGTGCCAGAAAAATCAACCTTTCCAAGCAAGGAAGATTTGCTGGCTGTACTTCTAAGTCTCCCAGGTATTAAGGAGAAGGAAAAAAAAAAAGGTAACTGCCCAGAAACCACGCTGCAGGCAGGCAGTAAGCTGAAGCACCTGCCCCTCCCTGCCCTGTCTCTAAAGGCACAAGTCTTGCTTAAGCAGTTCAGGTACAGCACCACTGCTACTTTACAGACAATTTTAAAGGCCCTTCAGATTTTATCTGTTCTAAATCATTACAAAGGACTTTTATTAGAAAGACAGACAAGCAGAAGTACTCCAGGTATGATGGATTTATCAGAAATTATATTGGAACACCATGGAAAAAGTATCTTTTAATAATTCTTCCTGGTGCTTGTGATGTAACTGATAGGTACAGGGACAATACAAAAGGTTGGCGATCTGACAGGTTAGTACTATCCTCCAGGACTCAACTGCTCGATCCTTTGCAATTCAAGATTCTGACATGCTATGAATTCTCAGAAAGAGAAAACAAGCAGTCAGGCTTTTGGGGAATGGGGACGCCTTGCACTGAGCTGCCCTCCAAGTTGCTATTGGGACAGCAAAGCACTTCCCCATGAATGCTGTGGAAGGCATGGAAAAGGAAAACAATTTTTTCTTGCTAACGCTGCAGGCCACATAGTTTGCACAATTCATGTGTTCACAAATGCTGAATTTTGTCCAAATTTCAGAAAAGCAGGCAAGTGAAAATAACTGATTAAGGTGGTTTTGTTGGAATACTACCATCATTCATGTTGGTCTCTACTATTATTTTCTGACCTACTGTTTTCTCTTGGGCATATACTGTCAACTGGAGCAGAGAAAACAGCCAGGAATGATTTTTCTCATTTAGACTAAGTTATTGGAATGACACCTCCAACAAGCAAAAAAATAAAAAAACAACTTAGCCAGGGCAGCGGTTTGGGTGGTGGTTGCTTTGGTTCTATTTTTTTTTTTTTTACTTCTATGACTAGACATGATCATATAGATGATAGATAACTATAATTTTGAGAAAATCAGTTTTAGATGAGAGAGAACTAAACATTTTATCATTCACTCTGCAACATTCTGGTGCCATCAGAACACGTAAACCCACACAGATGGCTTCAAAGGATTTTGGGAAGCTATTCAACACAATCAATATATGATATTCTACTGACCATATGATTTCTTCAGCTTCTGGTCAGATCACACAGGAATTGCCACACCATCCCATCAATTTATTTACCTTCTCCCTACAAGGTTTTGTACAAGGTAACAGCTTTATGTAGCACTCCCACAACGAGTTCAACTTGCTTGTTTTCAGTACAAACTAAATACCAGCGATTCTTGCAGAGCAGGGTTGAGGGTGCTGTGCCAATAGGGAACTTTACTCCACCCTGAGGTCACTGCTTGCTCCCTTTATATGTCAAGAAACCGCAGCTTTGCCGACATCATCAGGTGGGAGTTGAACTCTCCCTGATTGGCACAGCCAAAAAAAAAAAAGAGATACTAATTCACAATAACCTGCACTTCTAACACCAAATAACGAGACAGAAAAAACACCAACAGAAAACTGTTAGTGCGTAGCAGCTCAAAACCATGCAGCTTGCACTTACCAGGTATGCAGCAGAAAAGCAGGAGCATTCTGGAGAACGAGTGGTTATGACCAGCAATATGATTTCCTACCCCTGCCTATGAATCATGTGGTCTCCCTCCCTCTTACTACTCAGTTCCACCTGTGTTTATAGGAATACTATGTTAATCTCTATGTAAGCATCAAAATAAGGCAACTGCCAAAGCCCAAGGCCTTTCCAAACACAAGACATCAGTACAGAAAGGCAGTACATGGAGGGTTTTTTTAATCTGTTTCCAAATTAGGGACCGAATTTAGTGGTGAAGCAAGGAAACAGAGCAAGGTAAGAGACTGTATAGCTTCGGGAATTTTTACAAGGACATACCAAGTCCTCCATCTTGTGGACATGGGCTTAATTTCTGACTGATGCAATATCCTAAAGATTCTTCTTGGACACTCTGGCAAGAGTTCCCCTGGAGAATATAGCTGATATTTCAGAGTGACCTTAGGACATACCAGGACAGGGCTTTAAGAGCGTGAACACTCTGAAAGTTGGCATTAGAATTACACTGTATTTTCTACATTCAGCATTTTTCCTGTAGCCACTACCCCTGGAATCTAATAAACGTGGAAACAATTACAGCTACTATTCTAGAAAAAAGCACCTGGCCTACACAGTTTGAGTGCGACTGAGCTTGAAAATCTGACTGAAACCTACTCCAAAAAGAATCAAAACGTGATGGAAAAATAATTAAAAATAGATATATTTTCAATCTCCTCTTTTCTAAGCCACACTTGCATTTTTGAATGCTTGTGATTGGTGGCACTTTTGGTTGCCCAGAGGCCTGCTCTAAGCAAATGCGTCAGTGGAGCCGTTTCACTTCTCTGGCAGACATCCATGTCACAACATTGCCCTCCTAAAGCCCCTGCTGAGCATGCTGCAGGTGCGAGAGAAGAAAAATGCAATGTTGTATGTCATCACAGCAGATCCACTGACCAAGGAGCAGCACTGTGCAGCTATGGAAGGAAACTGTCCAGACTCACCATAGCTATTCGTAGCTGCCATCACCTGCTCAGATAACCAGTTATTACACAACTCTACAACCCAATTCTTGCAGTTTTGTTTACCGTGACAATAATGGCACCATTTCCCATTAAATCATAACATAAATAGTTGAAGTCTTTCAACCATTTAACATGTGGAGATGATACTGTTGAAACGGTAAGCACCGACTGTAGTTGCATCATTTGCCTGCTGACGACTGGTGCAGATTTCCCTCTCCCTTACTAGAAGCAGTCACCCATATATATAGAGAATCAAACGGAAGGGGATCATCAGGTCTCCCTTCTGCCACTGGCCCAGTTTCAAATCCCACCATTATTAGCTCTCCTAAAAAGCGTTTGTGCTGTCTGATGCCAATTAGCCAAGAAATCTAGATAAAAGGAAGTATTCCCTTTGTGGAGAATTAAAGCTTTGAAAAGGTACATACCTCTACAGGCTAGAAAATGGATCTGCCTCCTGATGCCAATGAGCCGTTTACAAATGCTGTCCATACCCTGTATTTTGCTGCATCACAGAATTCTCTGACTTCCAGTATTACATAGCTGGTACGATACTTACTCTCAGATACCAGAAAATGGCGAGGAGCAGGTCAAGCCTCAGTATACAGAATCCCCCTTCCTCCTGCTTGCACACAAACGAAGCTGATTTGTTCCCATGAGCTTTACAGAGCCATGACAGATCTTTCTGACAGAAGTCACCTCAAGTATTCCTTACAATTACACCGTTTCCCCCTCCCCACAGATTTTGAGAGCGAGAAAGAACGAGAGCACCCACAGAGTGTCAATCAGATAAAGCTGGGCACAACAGGAAGAATTTGCAGGAGTAAGTTGCTGCTCACGTCTGCCTTCCAGAACGCCCCAGTATTGTATTTTTAATTCACTACCCTATTAACATGTTAATCGTATGAAAGAGCACCCAAAACAGACAGGAAATTTGAAAGGGTACCTCCTGGTAACCGCCCCAAAATCATCTAAATGAAACTTGGAAGGGACAGGGACTCTGTTGCCTTAAGCTTTTCTGCGAAAACTTTGCTTGTTTTTGAAAGAAACACATGTTTGTCCAAAAAAAGCCAAGGCAGAAGGTTTTCATTTTCTGATCATGTAACTCAAAAGCAGCTGTAGAACAACCTCATTGGTTCAGGCTAACAAAAACAGCCTCTCCAAGTTAGCAAATTAGTATTCTCCCTGGTCTACAGATGAGGAGGAAAATGACTAAGAAGGGCTTCATAATCAGTACCTATTAAAGGATGTTTCCAAGGTAGAAAAAGATTAACTCAGGAGATCCCGTTCCTGGTTTCCTTCACCCTCATTTATTGCTTTTGTAGCCACTGAAAAATATCTAAATATATTAAAAGGCATAAAATTTAAAGGCTTTCCAGCTTGCTATCTCTTAACAATACATTTTAAGACAAAAGCTGCTAGAAAAGCAAGCAGCATCACTAAGGCAGTGCCCTTTGTATTGAAAAGAAAACCTCCTCTTGTTTTTATGAGCAACCTGTAGGATTCCCTGAACTGCTTTGATATACCATCGCTTGCTGGAGGACAGGAAGCAAGGCTGGCAATATCGTATGCTGAAAACATCATGCAATGCCAGCCACAAGTAAACACTGAAAAAATATTCCCAGAGCGTGCCCTTGAAGAATGATGTCTGGCCTTACCCAGAAATCCAATGTCATATAAAAAAATACACTGACTTAAGTTAGATAAGTATAGGCTTTCAGGGAGAGGGAAAAAGTAAACCTAATGATTTAAGTAGCAATAAACTAGATTTTTAACTTTGAAAGCCATTACAAAAACTTGGTTCTCATCTTCGCATCTGCATGTTTGAATACTAACATGCAATTTCTGTACTAGTGAGCAGAAAAGTACCAATAATCCACTTTTCCAATCATCACATTAAGTTCAGGTAAGTACCTTTTTAAGAACTTGTGCGTAAAACTGAAGAGTTGATACATAAATGCAACACGGAAAAAAAAACAACAAACAAAAACCCAAACCACCTTGAAGTTTCTAGTTGCTTTAAGTCTAGTCACTTTAATTTTCCAGCAAAATACCTACATGCCTCCTACCCGATCCCGCCTCCCTTGAAATACTGCAGCAGTACAGTTCCCTATTTGCATGGTCCGTGTCAGGAGAGATCTCACCTGTGAACTGCATTCTGCGGTAATCCTAATACCTCTACCATGGTCCTGCCACCATGCCAACCAGAAAGTCAGCGCAGCCTCTGCACACTTCTCTCCCGCGCTCGGTTTTCTCTGCCTCAGACGGTTTGGAATGCAGAAAAGCCAGAGCCCAAGCCCGTCAAGCGCAAGCCTCTCTGTTCAGCTCCTTGGCTCGAGTTGAACAATAGCCGCCCTTCGGTCGCTCGCCTTCTCTCTCAGCGTATGGGATACACGCCGTCCTCCCGGCAAACAGCGACATAATCTACCCGGGATGGGTAGGCACTTCATTTTTCCTGTCCCAAGGGAGGGTGGGGGAGCTGAGAGACAGCGCAAGCACTCAGGGTGTGGTAGAAGGGGGTGTGGGCTGAGAGACTTCTTGTTAAGCAAAAACACATCTGATGCTGAGAAAATTCAGGGATTTCAAGCAGCTGACTCCAAGTCTAAAATCAGCTACAGGGAAACTTAAGAGGCTGGTATCACTCCATACACTGTCCGGACTATTCAAGATGAAATCATGGTTTTGTCAGCTGAACGAGAAACTGTCTGAATGCGTCTGACTAAACTACACTTTATTTTAAGATGTTACCCCACTTCAAATGTTCCTACAGCTTAGGAAATATACAGTACCAAAAAAGCCCCAGAGAGTCACTTAAACAATGAACTTTTTTCCCCCTTGTTTCCTGCACTTTTTTTTTCTTCCTTTTTTTTCCTTTAAATTCGATCTAAAATCACTGACTTTGATAGTGAAATGCTGAAGTCTGATACCAAAAGCCCTTTCCTGAGCTCTGTTCTTTTTTATCCTATTAGTGGTGAGTGCTGAACTTCCAGGTATAGCATTGCTCTAAAATAAAAAGACAAAAGCTGCTCCTTAAGATGCAGAAGCCAAAATCTACACAGTTTGGTTACTGCTTTCATCAAAATGTCCCTTATACATTATAATACTCCTGCTGAGAACAGTGTGTCAAGTTGGATCAGTTTAAAAGTCCATGGTTTGATTCCCAGCAGATCCCACCTGCCAGCTGGGGACTGGAGCAGACAAGCACACACACAAGAGGAATGCAAAGTTGTTCAGCCTGTTGCTAAACAGGCTAAAATTGCTCACGCTCTCTCCTACCCTCTGCAGTTCTTGATAGTGAAAACATGTGTTGAACATACCTTATTCTACTCTAATTTTGCCACTTGTTTGAAGCACAATATTCTCCTCTATTTCAGCCTTTTTTTCCCCTCTAATGCTACCCATCTTTTCGCTCACTGGATTACTTAAAATTAGCTTCTGTACATTCTCTTAGGCAACCACCTCGCACACCATCACAGTGCTTCCCCTGGAAGGAGCAATAAAACCTTGGTCACCTTACCCCCTGCCAAGGCTCACGTGAGAAATCTGCGTGAAAAGCACAGCATAGCCCTTGGGAAAGAAACTTTTTGAACGTGTGCTTAAACAATACTGATTGCTAAATAAACTACAGAAAAATAATTGCTCCCTCGCCCTCTAAAGCTGATCACTAAACTACACGCAGGGATCTTGCGCCAAGATTGGCACTGGACTAGAAGAGTGGCTTAAAAAATGGACACCCCCCAAAAAATCCCCTGTCACTAATAGCAGTATAACAAAATAAAGAGTCCCTCTAAAGGCAAATTGGCTTGACCTGCTGGTTAGAAATGGCTAATTACCGGAAACAGTAGGGCAAAACAGTCTCATGATCTCAGTTGAGCCAAATTCTGCCAAAAAGCAGCAGCAGTTTATAAGCAATTGTAATCTCCTCTCTCTCACCACCCTTGCTTTGCAAAAAACCCCCAAATACTATGGTAATTATATAGAACACTTCATTCCAGAGCTCTGCACCAACTACATTTGCAGCACCACAGAAAAGCATCTCTTTTGAGGGTGGAACAACATCAGACAATTCATGTATAGCACAGGGCTTGAGAGAAAAGATGGAAAAATTAAGGACTGGGACATTAAAGTTAGTCTGCGCATCTCTTCAAAGAGTTCTAATGCTTTTATGGGCAAATCCTGGCTTTTTTCCTTCTTCTATTTCCTTTTCTTTTTTTCTTTTTTTTTTTTTTAAAGTTTGTCTGATTACATCTCTGGGTTTTATTTCCATGTTTTGCTTTTTCATTTCACATCATTTAGGAATCCTCTGTTTTTAAATCCAGTTCAAAGAGAAGGGGTAAAACTTTGCATGCAGCTCTGAAATAAGGACATAATCTGCCTATTTTTTTTCCAGAGAAGGCATTTTTAGTGATATGGGACAGTTCAGTCCTGGTATCTATATTTGGCAACTCTAAAACTTGCTGTACCTATTTCAAAAAAAGGTCTCTGAAATGCCAAAGGGGCTGTCTGACTCAAGCAAACACTTGGCGAAGACTTGGGAAAAAACAGTGTATTAGGAAGATATATATATTAAAAAAAATAATCAAGGGGAGAAAGGCAAACTATACAAGTACTTTGAAGTATTCTAGAAATCTATCCAGCTTCAGGAATTTGAAATGCAATTTGCGAAGTCTAGGAATAAAAGTTGTTCCCAAGAGATTGTAACACTGAATAAAGACGATTTAAAAAAACCCCACCTCGATAATATTACTACCTGACTTTTGCTCAAATAACCAATCATCTGACAAATGGAAGATTCTACTTCTCATTAAAGAAAAGGCCTGCTGAACTGGAAGAAAAGGAGGTTGCCTCCCAGTATCTCAAGAAAAATGTCAGTGCAATGAATTCACTAGTTCCTGGCCAGTTCTGCAGCCCCTGGTCAGACCAGGCACCTTTACAGCTTCTAACTCCAGAGGCAGCTGCTGAAGAAATCTATTAGCAGAGCAGAAGCAGTACACCAGAACAGATAAAAAGAAAATAACTGAGATTTTGACCTTTTTTTTTTTAAAAAAAGCATCTAAATTTTAAATGTAAATCCATTTCGCTTACTATAAATCATTTACAGTTAAAGGCGAGATGCCGACTTAAGGTCTGTCTTCCAATCATCTGTCTGAACTACTTAAAATTAGAAACAGGTATGAGAACACTCAGCTCACAGAAGATTTTTTTACATGCCAAATTATGCAGGGAGAGAAGCTACTAGAAAAATGTTTTAATAAACATTCTCTTCATATATCCAGCATATTCCAGATCAATTTATCAAAAAACCCAGTTGCTTCCATTCAGCAAAGTTTCCGTTACTTAGTCTGAGGTAAAGGACTCAAAAATTTAAAAACTAAGAAACATCATTAGGTTTTCTAACAACCCAGAGAGCTGATACACTGAATAAATTTTTATTATTGTAATACGTGCCGAGTATAGCATCTTTATGAGGAAAAC
Source organism: Psophia crepitans (assembly GCA_013399095.1). NCBI lineage: Eukaryota > Metazoa > Chordata > Aves > Gruiformes > Psophiidae > Psophia > Psophia crepitans. Next base: position 1,348,783 of record VWZZ01003425.1, on the reverse strand, counting down.
GCCCTGCATTCAGCTCGTAGGCCTGTATTAATCACATTTCCACCAGGAGCACGAGGGAGAAGCGACACGAGGACGTTATTTCTGTGCGGATCCTCTTTTTCCCCACAAATATCCGGACCAACGGCAGCATGGAGGAAAGTGATTTTATTCCCTACGTGCCAATGCATCCAGAAACGCGGTTCTGAGCCCCGGCTGCCTCTGAGGTACCTGTGTGGGGTGCTGACCGCAGGGCGCTGGCAGCCTTGGGCTCTCTGAGGAGAGGCTGGCACCGCCCCTTGCTGGTTCCAGCCGGTTCCGGCCGGTTCTGGCCGCTTCCAACAGATCCTGCTGTGGGGCAGCTGAGGGGGTGGGAATGAAGGTGTGAAGGTGGAAGAAGTTATTTTAATTGGCAATAAACAAAATTCATTTTCCTCAAGTCAAGCCTGGTTTGCCCGTGACGGTGAGCCGTTTCCCTGTCGTTCTCTCGACCCACAAGATTATCCATCTCATTTCCCCCCGCCCCAGCCCTGTCCTGTTAGGAGAGGGGTGAGAGCAGCCGGGTGGGCAGCCAGCAGCTGGCCAAGGTCAACCCACCACCACAGGCTTTACCGGGAGCAGGAATAAAACATCTCGCCCAGAATTCAGAGTTTCTGAATTTCAACAAAACCAGTCAACACCTTAACCTCACCATCAAAGCTAGACCGGAGCGTTAATCCAACGACAACCAAAAATGACCAGCCTTTGGGGGCTCCATTAGGGTTTCCCAGCCTTTAGACCAGCAATCCCCAACACCACCTGCAGCCAGAGACAGCAAAAGCAAAACACTCGTTATTTGCACAACTTTCCTGTTACCATTTTAGCCCAGACGTGCCACATAACAGTGGGAAAAGACCATCGGTGAGGAGTGAGTGAGATGCCTGGACTTTTCCGTGGTCAGATTCTCAGCTAAACCGCACCCAACTCGCTGGAAGGTGGCTAGTCAAGGAAGTGTTTGCAGTTCAATCTGAGATTTTAAAAAAGAAAGAAGCAGAAACCCCTTCAATTCTTCACTGGGTAATGCACAAGTAAAGTAGTCTGAAATATGCATCCCGAATTATTAGCTTGTAGCCAAAAGCACTTTACTGGACACAGAGTTGAATCTTAATGGACACTAATCACTGCTAGAAGGGATAGTCCTCTCCATCGCCAAGGCTTCTTTTGGGAATCGGGGATTTGCTTGCGACACAGAGGTGCCTGTTAGAAGAGTTTCTGATGAACTCCAGCGGAGCTCAATAGCCCACTTTTCCTCTGTGGCTTTATTATTTTTCTTTTAAGTAAATTATCTCTCTGCTGTGCTGCGGAAACATTTTTGTCTGTTTTGCAGATAAAAACCATGGTTATAATTCTTTCCTCCCCTTGTGCCATGAAAGAGTGATCCCTTACAAAAGGGGTAGCAGGTTAGCAAAATACCCAGTACATGCCTGAATAAGTCTAATTTTATACCTAAGCCACCTCATATATTATGAACCTTTTTATTTATGCATCAGTAAGAAGTAGTTCACCCAGAGGAGGTGTGTGTCTGCCCCAGTAAAGTGTAAATATCACAAGATGGCACTGGAAATACCAAAACCTCTCCTTCTTTCATTTATTTAAAAAAAAACACCCTCTACTTGTCTACTTCCCAGAGGTATCGTGGAGATTAATTAGCTCATGTTCATAGACTATTTTGAAGATGTAAGAATATTACTGCCTGATGGAAAACAAATCTCCTGAGGTCTTGCATGGAAAAACCTAATATATAACTGACAATGGTTTTCTTGCCCCATTATAGCTTTCTTAGCAAGTTCTGCCATCCTCTGCCAGAACTAATTACAAGGAAGGAAATCTCCCAAAACTTTGGATCCTAGGCAGCAATGACAGAGTTCTTCCTAGGCAGCAGTGACAGAGTTCTTCAGCCCTTTTTACGCAGAAGTACGAAAGCCTTTCACCAAACACCTTCAGAGACATTTCAGCATGGGCACCTCAGATGGAAACCTGCCAAAGGCCACAACAACAATCCATAACACCAAACAAAAATACAGGGATTTGCACATTTTCAGCACTCGAGAGAGAAGATACAGGGCAGCTCGCTGACTATTATAGAGCAATACCAGTGAAGCCTCCTTGTCCATATTCGCATGTTATGAGAATGTCCAACATAGGATGATGTGGAGAAAGTACGCTGAGGAAAGGGGGAGGTATGAGAGATGAAATGACTGGTTCAAACCTCCTAGAAACAGCACGCAACCAAGGGGAAAAAAACCAAAACGCAGAAGTGACAGTCCCATTCTCCAAGATTAATTAAAGTGTGACTGTTTTATTACTCAGCATAGTGTACTCTTTGAAACAAAACTATTTCTTTAAAATTCCTGGAAGTATGACTTGAATGGTCCTCCAGAAGGATTCCATGTTTTTATACAGGCTTGTCGATCGCATATTGTGTATGAATTTTTCTTATTTTGAAGTTTGGACTATGAGAAGATCACAGAAACACATGAATCCTACAGAAGTGGATGAATTTGTAACAGGATGCACGCATAGCTAGAACGAGATGGAGAACTTAAGGCTGTGGCTAGGACAGAAAAATGTGCAACCCTAATGAAATAGATTACCAAAGCAAGGCATGAGCCCTCACCGCAATGCACGAAGACATACCAGAAGTAGTTCAAGTAACAGTAGCTGTAAGAATGTGAGAGCGCAGACTTCAGAGGTGGCAGAAGTGGGTAGCATACACAAGCTCTTCTGAAAATCTTGCACAGCCCTTGTTCAGATCTCTGCTGCCGTGGCTCCACTGTTACTGTAAGTGCCCTGGCTAGATCAAAGCTAACACAGAGAGCAGCTTCATATTACACTCAAGCCAGTATAACTGCAGGCTGCTCCCTGGCATGAGCGCAGAAGTGGAAATAATTTGGCTCTCCTACTGTCCTCAAGCAACACACTCCCAACCATCTCCTTTGGGATGGAGCCACCACATGGCTGGACGGTTATTTGGAACATCTACCAGATCAGGCTCAAAGATAACCCATCAACACCTGTATGTGAACATGATTTCAATGAGTGAAGTCAAATTGACTGATCTGGCAAGCATGTGATAGAACCAGCACCAAAGAGGGTGGTGAAACAGGGAGACAAGTCTCTGCGCACCCCTGTGCAGCGGGGAGAACTTTCGATGTTTTAATTTTATACAAACTTCAAACTAGATGCACTTAACTGAATTTCATAAATATTTGAATTGTCGAATATCAATTTATGCTAAAGCAATAAACTGATCAATGACTAATTCAGTAACCAATACCAGAGTCTGAAACAGATTTAATTCTATCAACATTTTAAATTTAGTTCAACAGTTCAAAGGAACTCTAGGCAAGCCTTCAGATAAGGAAATTCAGGCTGTAGGAAGGTAGGTTAATTTTCTATTAAGTGTTAAGCCGGTTGTTACTGAAGGAAAAAAGCCAAGTATACATGGTTGGGTGAAGTGTAATTACTTTTTGCCACAAGATCAAACAACTATAAAAGAGAACCTACAGAATTTAACAATCCACAGTAAGTTCATGCATGATTTGAGGTAGATTCCTTTAAACAATTTCAGCAATAACTTTTTGTTGTTGTTGTTGGGAAACTTAAGAAAAATGATAGCTTCCTTCACAATAAACTGAGGTTTGGTTAGAACACGGCCAACAAATCTGCCCCAGATAGTCCAAGAGCTACCAGTTCTTAGCAATTACTAAATTGCACAACATGCTCTACTTATAAAGCATTCTTTATGCTCACATCACAAAATTTTAAGAGCTCTAAAGCTGTTTTTTGTGTGTGCTGGAAGTAGCAGGCAGGGATGTAATAGTACATTTCCAAGGAACAAAAATCCCCTAATGGATTATGTGTCAATACTAGAAAGTTAAGATTATGTGTTCATACCCCTGTTAATCTCTGCTCTAAAAAGGTTTAAGATCTAAACAGATACAATTTGCTTCATGATGAAACTTGGCTTTCAGCACAGATGATCTATGTCCAAGGGAATAAAGTTTCAGCAGCATTCAGAACAAAATAAAAATCCTTTGGCTACGCTTGCATTATAGAAGAAGAAAAAAAGATAGCAGCTTGGCAATTTTCTCTATACAAATAACTCCAACTGCCCAGGGGGAATGTCACCGAGATCCAGGCATCCTGTTTGTTACATTTAGCCTCCCTAGAGTCAGTTTTAATTTCAAGCAGAGTTGTCTAAATTCTTCATCCTTCCAAGGCAGGCAAATTGCACTGTACATTGTCCAAATTTCAGATTACTTAAGGGCTTTTCCCAAAGTTCCCTAACCTCTTCTGTGGATGCAGAAGATAGCAGGACACTTCACATAGTAGCTGTTTCCCTGTACAGCCCGTTGGTTCTTTAACAATGCCCAAAAGCAGCTGTATTTCACAGGAGATTTTTAAAAATGCAATCTCACAGTTCGCACACATTTGTATTTTGGGATAGAATGTGATGGGCAAACATGGTCATCTAAGGACAGTTAAAAGTTTTAGAATTTCAACTGATCTCGGCGTAGCTACAGTCCCTACTAATCATACCCAACAGGAGATCGTGACCGAACACACTAGACAGTGAAGCAAGCAAAGGACCGAGTCTTTAGTGAACCCTCGTTTGTGCTATTACGTGAGCCAAAGGCTTCAGATCTCAGCTCACAAAAGGCCCACGCACACAGGTTCTGGCAACGCTGTCGGCTCAGGGCTGAAGGGTGGTAAAGAACAGAGCCGGGCGGCTAAACGTGCACAGTACCCACCTGCAGCCTACAGAAACAGCCAGTTCTTTGGCTACCACAAGCACAGCACGGTGCTCTCTGAACTGATCTCGTTAGAGTATGACCTTTCAGCTGTTGGGGACCTTTCAGTTTAGATTTTTGGTACAAAGCGCTTACAGGTGAAAGAAAAAAAAAAAAGAAATCCCAAACCACTCATGGAGGGTTGCAAATTTAAATGAAAAAGGCAACGGACAGTAATGCATCTGATCCTTCAGACTCCTGGGTCTGCATAAAGCAGGATGCGAATCTCTCTCCGTGTGTATTTCTACACGTATATACAAACACGCTCGTGCAAGCCCAAATCGGGCAAACCCAAAGAGAGCTGCAAACAAGTCAAGTCAGCACAGCTGAATCCATCTTCCTGCCAGAGATACTGCCATACAACACACCCCTCAATTTGAGGGCTAAACCCAAAGCCCTACTTTGCATCCCTGCCATGCATAACAGTTGACAGGAGGTGGATATTTTGCAGATAGCAACACAGTGAAAAAGCAAACAGTGCTATTGGGAAAATTTTTTCATCAAGACACATCATAAATCCCTACAGCTGAGACACAGGGAGATGAAAACTGCATTTTTTCATCCTTACTTTTTACAGATATTCTTTGTAGGCAAGGTTGAGTGGTGGAAGGTGAAGGAACAGTTCTCTTTTCAGCAGATAGTTTTGTTAGAAGTTACAGAAAGTCCATTATTTCAAATTCCTGCATCTTTCCTAAGTAAATCTTAGATTGGTGCATTGCGGATTCTTTCACTGACCAGGTCACAAACAATCTCTCTTCTTCCAAAACAGTCTGTCTCCTTCTCCCCCCACCCAAAGCAGTAACCCTCTTCAGGTATTCATCCTAAACCGTAGTGCATAAGGATCATCATTATGTGGTTAGCACAGAGTAAATCTATTTATTTTTCATCACAAAGTACTCATTCCAACAGGAGCGTACAGAAAGCAAGGCTCAGCTGTGATTGTTTTAGCTGCAAACAACCTTGTCTTAGAAACACCAGTTATTGAAACAACCCTCAAAATCTTTTTAGCTAATGCCTCTTTTCTCCTGCCAAGTTTTTACCTGAAGAAAAAGCACAGGCTGTGTGTTTTCTTGGTGCAATCATCCCCAGCAGCTTGCAGGAACTGTTGTAAGAGGTACAAACCAGACGTCACTGAACTAATCTTCTGTTGCTCACTCCATTTCCAAGCCTCTGGACATAACCTTTTAAAACAGTACGGAGGCAGGATTTCTGGTCACCTGACGGCAACGCAGTATGGATCTGGCACCAAAACAGATTTGTGTTTCATTTTTATCATGTCTTCCTGTGTTTGCGTGATCAGAGGATTTTCTGAATTCAGTGGAAGTTTTATGGGGAAAAAAAAAAAAAGAGCTTGAGGGAATGCAAAGGGGGTTGTCACTAAGGTGAAAATCTATCAACTGTGCAACTAAGCCAGAGGATTGGGAAGTTAAAAGTAATGTTTGAAGCTCAAAATCCCATCTTCACCAAATTTCAAAATCGTACATGTAGTACAGAAGGTGTATTTTCTTTATTAGCTCTAAAGTACTACCCTGAAGTTGTTTAGAGATCTAAAACCAAGGTTAGCAGCCTCAGCCTTTCTGAAAGAGGTAGCGATAGCTGAAGTTGCTTTGAAACTCAGTCCTCTCACTCATGTGCTTAACTTGAAGAAATTCAGGGCTGGAAAAGTCCAACTTGGGTGATTTACCACCGAGCTAGAATTCCAGATTAGGTACCCACTATATAAGAGTTGTGTGATCAGGAAAGTAAGGGTGCCTAATTTCCTATCTATTTGCATTTTAGTGCTCATCTCAAGCACATGCTGCAATACCGTTTTGATCCGAAGTTGTCCAGTCTCCTTCCCATATGATCACTAGGCTGTGCATTTTTATGGAAGCTGTAGGAAGTTAGTACCTCCAAGACCTTTATCTCTCTCTCAAACGCAGTATTGGTTGGCCAGGAGACACAAATCGTTGGAGAAAGGGACACACGCAGACACAGCACCAGTTTTATGTCATTCCAAAAGTCTCTGCATGACACAAGTTACAGTTGCTTTATGGCAACAGGCAGATACATGCATGGAAAGGAAAGTAAAAAAGAGGTAGAAAGTAAGACAAGAGAACCAGTGAAACACTGGTTGTAAGGAACCCCTGGAGGTTAGTCAGTCCTTGTTCCCTCCCGGAGCAGGGCCTTGCCAACAGCCGATAAGGTCAGCTGTGGCTTTGTCCTGCTGAGCCATGAAAGCCTTCAAGGATGAAGTTTCTACAACGTTGCTGGGCAGCCTGTTTTAGTGCTGCACTACGTTCCTGGTGCCAGACTTTCTCTTAATCTCTCAATCTGAATCTCCTAAGGTGCAACTTGTGGCCATTCCACCTTATTTTATCATCTGCCACTATCAAGAAGGGTTTGGCTCCATTACTGCTAACTGTCTTTCAAGTAGCCATAGACAATCAGATTAACCCCTTGAGCCTCTTTGTTTGTTTTTTTTTTCCACCCTGAACAAGTCCAGCTCTCTTGGGCTTTTTTCACGGGTCACACACTCCTGAACAAAATGACCTTGGCAGATTTCTGCTGGACCTTCGCCAGATTCTTAACATGCTTCTTCAAGTGGTGGGCCCAACACTGGACAAGGTATTCTCAGTAGGTCAGCAGCACCGAGTAGAGGGCGTCAGCAATGACTGCTCTTCCATTGTCACGTTAGTGGCTGCAGAGGCAATCTTTACAGAGACACTGAAAGAACAGCAACTTACCAGGGCACAGGAGATTTGTTCCAAGGAGCAGAACAGATGATAACAGTAGGTTACATGGATGGAGCTGTACCAAAGGATGGGGAGAAGAGCTGCAGAGCTGTGACGCGAGTCAGCAGCTGAGTAACAACTATTAATGCTCTACAGAGAGGGCTAAGGCACTGAAGGCCACTTGGTTCTCTGATGAAGTGAAGATGAGTCCAGCAAAAAAGTCTGAAAGATGAGCTAGAGCACCATGCAAAGGTGAATAGACATTGACATGCAGTAAACACTGTATATGCAGGGCTGTGTAGAAGCTCCTAAAATGCGTAAGGCTTGCTCGCTCAGATTGTCCTCAATCTTGGTAGCTATTCTCTCTCCAGCCAAGAAACTGTGGAATATACTTCCAGGGGAAAAAAAAAAAGGGAAAAAACAAACAAACAAACAAACAAACAAAAAACCCAAAAAACCCCACTACAAGAAAACTGCTCTAATTGTGTGATTCCAGACACTTTTATCAGCAACAAAGATAGTTAAGGAATCCCTGCCTCCTCCCACCTTTGGCAGCTTGTCTGTATTGCAGAACCATTCCATCAGAGCTTCTCATAGAACCACAGAATGGTTTGGTTGGAAGGGACCTCAAAGCCCATCCAGTTCCCACTCCCTGCCATGGGCAGGGACACCCCCACCAGCCCAGGGTGCCCAAAGCCCCATCCAGCCTGGCCTTGGGCACTGCCAGGGATCCAGGGGCAGCCACAGCTTCTCTGGGCACCCTGTGCCAGGGCCTCACCACCCTCACGGGGAAGAATTTTTTCATCTACATGCCATGTTAATACTGCTTAGAACAATTAGATCAGCGAACGCAAGAACAGCCAGCATTTAGTGTGGGTAGAGGGTACAAATTATGTTTTCCCATTGATTAGACCAAGTGACTGGATACAGAACAAAATTTCTCAGTGCTAGTGACTCAAGGTGAGGACAAAACAAAAATTTGCAAAGAGTATCTTCACCTCTGACCTGCTTTCAGCAATCTCTTCTCAAGAGCCTTCATATTGAGCAGTCATGGATGTGACTGAGAAAAACCAGGGTTAACTGATTTCAACAAGTGAATTGGTCTTCATTTTCTTCTCAGATGACTTAATCTCAAAATATAAAATCTATTTGCATCAACACTAGCCTTTCTAAGCATCGGAGAATCTCAAAACCTCTCCTCCTGATGATGCTCTTTCCTGTCAATTTAAAAATAAATTTAAAAAAAAACCAAAACCCCCAAAACCCGAACCTATTTCCTCACTTTCAGTCCCTCCTGATATTTTCACATAGGCAGGCAAAAAAAAATAAAATCTCTTATTAATGCCACAGAGATGCACCCAGATGCCAGAATCATAACTTTCACTACGTATTCTCCTTAACAACTCATTTAGTGTGAGCAGGTGGTGAGAAGGAAGCAGAGTAAGAGAGGAGAGGATTATTTTGGGAAAGGAAGCAGTAACTGCTACTAGTCTGTCAAACGGTATGAATGGTGGAAATCTGAATCGTGCTCTTACTGTATGAATGGTTAATTCCACTAGGCTATCATAAACAACGATCCTTTACAAAGGATGTCATCTCCCTAACAGGACAAGAACAGGATAGGAAGTAGAAATGGAGGCAAGTCCGAGGGATGGATCAGCTTCAGTTTTCTTCATCTTACCTCTTCCTATAACATTTAAGTGCTGGTCTCCAGGGCTTATATCACACTTCATATCAGAATTAGCCCATTGAAAGTAACGCTTGAAAGAAGGAGGAAAGAGGCTCTCAAGCTGGAGTTAGAGAGAAATTACAGCTACATTTTTAGCTTCCCTGAATGGAAGCGCCTCTGAATAAGTGCTGCCAAGATGAAATCCTAGCAAGTGGATGACATATTTAGAGTGTGCCTATTCACTCAAAGAGAGGTATTACTACAATGATACAGATTACACACCGAGGAAATTTCATGGCATATATTTAACGGATGGGTTGCTGACACAATTCTTCTGTACAATATACCTTCCAGATGGGAATTAAGAATTAAAAAACATTAAAAACAACCCCTCCACTGCCTGCAAGCGGAGGGCAAGTCCCTACACTAGCAGTAGATGGCGAGTGTCCTCCGGAGTTACAGTTTTTAAATTATCTTATTAGTTTTTATTGTTTAAACACGTCACTTTCTATCTTGTGTTTTATCTTTGTGTCCACCCCTCCGGCTCTCATTCGAGGGTGACTAGCGGTTTCTGCCTGCACAGAAGGGATGGCTCAGCTGCTCCTCTAGCAGCTGCTGAACCATCACAAATTACAGCTTACTGTACTGAAGTATGTGGAAATTGGTGTCTATCTTAGTACATGGGACTGTAAACCATGGTGGTTCAGCAGCTGCCTCACGAACAGCTGAGCCAACCCTGCAGCAAGGGTAAAAATGAAAGAGACGGTAAGAATGACTGTAACAATCCTTGGGTAAAGTACACTTGACTTAATGTTGACCTCTGGTGAGTTACACATCTCTTGCTTCAACTTCTCAGCTGTAGCGTGGGTAGTTTCTCTGCCACACACTTCCTAGGAGTGGCGCTACAAGGATGCGTGCACAATGCTGTAAAGAATGCCAGGAAAATTTGCAGGATGGGTACTACTGCTGATTATGCAGAGCGCCTGAGGAAGGCGCAGCGTTCCAGTTGCTCCCTGAGCACAAAGATTGACCTCATACAGTACTCTAGACCTTTCATACAAGGTGTAACTGTAATGCTACAGATGAAGCAGAGTTTCGCCACCTTATTTCCCAACTCCCCCTTTTTTTCCGCCCCTTTCCTTTACATAAAGAAATCCCAAGAGAGGTATGGAAACCTTATTTAGGGAAAAAAGCAAATGCCATTGCTATGCCTTAATCTCTGCACTAGAGCCAGCCCTAAGGAGCTCATCTGCAAGTAGCAATTTCAGGTATCATCGCAAGATGCAACGCCTGCTGTTGCCATGTTATGCCCATGCTTCCCTAGGACAAGCTAGATATTATCGGCTCTGCATAGCAATTTCTCTGCTAGATATTTTAGCTGCCTCTGCTGTGCTTTTCAGCTTTTGGTGTCCATTCCAAAGCTATTTTAGTCCAGTTATCTGGACTGCTGGTGATACAGTCTGGCTGCCACCATCCAGTCGTTTCTCTTTATAAAGATGTTCAATAGTTTCCTTCACTGGTTTGTCCTCTGGCTCAACACCTCGAAACAAAGCCATCCCTACTGCTCTCTATCAACTCACTTGTTACCATTAGCAGGAACTCTGTAAATGTGATAAGAGACATTTCTAACCTGGACGTGAAAACAAGGGAACTACCTAGGGTTCTGCAATCAGAGATGATATAAACCCTTCCCTCCAGCTTACCCTCATCCTTCCTCTCAGGATGGGCATTGCTCAGTTTTTCTCCTACTCGTGCCTTTCTCCTTCCCCTCCCACTGCATGCCCACTTCCTTTACCTACACACTCTGTGACGTCTGTATTCACTACAGTTGCAGCTCTCATACGGAGAGGACCGTGCGGATATGTTGTTTCTCTTGTACTTTTAATATATTCTTGTCAGGCGTACCTTAAGTAGTATGCTACAAGATGCCACAAGCATCTAAAATTGCAGCAAAATACACAGCAAGGCAGGTACCCACATAGCACAGCCATCCGTTCTGTATGGCAATTCAAGAAAAAAGAAGATGATTAATGGTTACATATAAAAACATAACACTGGGATGGCCTGCTGTTCAGATGCGCAGGGAAATCTAGAAAGTATTCTACGCTTTTTTTTTTTGCAGATGGTATATAAAGAGAGGGCCTTTAAATCCTAAATTTTAAAAGTCTTTCTAGCGTACAAAGCTACAAATAATATTCATTGCCTAGCGCAGACTGGCATTCATCTCACTAGCCACACACCTGGAATAAGTATCTGCCTATAACACTGTGTTAATACTAGTTCTGGTCCTGAACAAGAACGAGTATCTGTCCATATGGCAAACCAAGCTGATGATTTCGAGCTGCGTTTGAAACGCCACAAACAAGTCCAGTAGAGGTTCTGTTTATGCCACTCATCCCCAAGTATTTTGCAGTTTTCCCTCCTAAATCCCCGACCTGTCTTGTTTCTCCACAGATTTGTAATCCCGGAGTCAAACAAAACAACAAAAAAAGAATGCTGTCTGCCTTCCTCAAATAAGGAAGAGTTAAGTAGTGCTATTGGCAAGTACAAATAGACAAGTGCTACAGTTGCAATGTGTTAATTAACTATCTAGAAGAGTGGGATTTTAATGACTTGTGTGCAATATACTCACAGAATAAAATTCCTTGGCATAGAAAACAGCTGAGCCTGTGAAATGAAAAATACCTTACCTGCTCTTCACTTTTGATAACGATGTTATCAAGGCTGCTTTATTGTTTAGGGATGCATGTTACTTTTTTCCTCATAGCTCACTCTCTCCCAGAACTGATTTTTTTTTTTTTTTTTTTTTTTTTTTTTTTTTTTGNTTTTTTTTTTTTTACAGCTGAATTAAGGAAGAATTTTGCTCCTAGATCCCATCAGCCTACGCCAAGGAAAGCTTCTGGCATAGGTTGGGAATAGAAAGAAGAGTTTGTTTGTGTGTGGTTGCTGCCTCCCTTCACTTTTCTTCTGGAAAGAGTTGGAATGATGCTCTTTATGCAACCACAGGTGGGGTGGAATAAAGAGGGGGAACTGGGCCAACCCTGGACTTGGGAAACTACTGCAACAGAGCTTTCGCCTGTCATTTTTAATACCTGCTCTTTCTTTTGCTTTCCTTAGATTTCAACATGTATAATTATAGCCAACAGCAGCAGGCAGTTGGCTGGTTCTTTTAGGAACTTCATCCTGAGCAGGCATGAGGTAAGTTATAGAAAAATCTTTATCTGATACTGGTCATGAAAATACGAAGCAAAGGAAACTCCAGAGAGACTCAAAGTGAGGTAAAACATAAATACGTAACAACTCGAAAAGCCAGTGGGAACCACTTACAGCTATCTGCAAAACCTCTACTCCTATTGACCTGCATTCAGCAGCCCTCATTTGTAAATCCCAGGGCTGTCTAGTAATCTTACAAACGCAGCTACAAACCTTCCCGTCAGTACCAACAGCCCAGCTTCTCTGGTACCCTGTAATAACCTCACTGACGTTTGCATAAATCCTGCTGTTTGGAAGTCATTTTGCTGGCAGGCATTTACAAACAACGCCACGATCGCACAACCCCCACCACCTCACTGCGACGCTAGCCACCTCCGCGGGCTCCTTGGCAAGGATGGTGCCCGGCAAGCAGTGCCGCGTGATACAGCTCGCAGCTATAAATGAAAATCAATTTGTCACGGCCAAGGTTTGGACTTACCTAGTTTGGAGGCCCCCTCTGGTGGGTACTCAGGGAATTGGCCCTCGGAGGGGACGCTCACCGTCCGGCGCAGGCAGCGCCCTTTGGTAGCATCCGCCTGCGTCTCCTGGACCCCATCGATAGGCACCTGCATAAAAAAGATGCCCATAGCTGTTAATTTGCCACTGGGCCATGCTTTTAATATGCCATCTTAATAAGAACTTAATTGTCTACTCAGCTGGTAATAACTTTCAGGTGCAATTCGGCATACCACAGAATTCCTGAGGCTCACCGGCAGAGCGCTGCAGCAGTGAGGAGCAGTAGCGCGCACAGACGGGTGAGCAGCCCGGAGAGAGCTGCGTGAGGTGCGCCGCAACCCGCGCTCCAGAGGTATCAAGTCACAACACAGCCGACCCATCTGACTAACGAGGCAGTCCTGCCTTTTGAAACTGGTTCTCCAACGCCGGACCCATTGCCACCCTGCCTTGCCCACTTTCACGCTGGGAAAGTCAGGCAGAGGCTGCTGGTCAGATGGGTACGTGTGAAACTTTGATGTTACAAAAGCATTTTTGGAGTCTCAGCACATATGCAGCACGTCAGAGGAAAAAAGATATTTGTCTGGTTGTGTTGGGCACATGGAGAAAGGGAATACCTGCTATGATTAAGTCGAACTCATCCTAAAAGTGGGACCTCAGAAGTCTCTAAGAAACACCTGGGGTCCACATTATTTCATAGTAATAAAATTCTACGCACTAGTTCTCTTTAAAAGTACTGAATGTACAAAGATCTTGTTTCTCTTCCGAAATTTTGCTAGAACTTGACCCCTCAGGGTTTGTTCCCCCCAACCTTGCCTTTAAACACCTGCCTGGATGACTGCATTTTGCTAGAGGTGCTTACACTGAAAAAAACAAAAAAAAAAAGAAAAAGCAGTAAATTATGTTACCTACGACTACAGCTGCAGAGCATTTGACAACAGCCAAGAGCAATAAAGGAGCCTAAGCGATACAGTTTTTCTGTCCATCAGCACTTAAGTCTGAGAACAAGAAACGAGCCTGATGTACTCCTAATCCAATCCCCAAAAAAGTACCAAGGGATTTGGAGAACCTAGCTACTTTCTGGATTTATACGGGCACTTTTGCCACCCTGACTTTGTGGACGTGATTAGCATGGCTTAATTCAAGTATCAGTTACTTTAAATATAGAAAGGCAGACAGACAAAAACTTCAGCCAGCTACCTGCTTGCCAGAGGTGCACTCCAGATTGCCCGGGCCCACAGGAGACATCCTTCCAGCAGAAAGAAAATATTGCTTCCAGCAGGAGGAAAACATCTTCCATTTTACCCTTCTGAAGAACACAGTGTTTGAAGAGGTTCAAAAGGTAGCAGAGATCCTTCAAGCAGGTGGAAGGCTAGTCACCAAAGATGGAGACTGCATGGGAAAACCTTCTTCAGAACCAAACAAACCAGAGGTTCTTGATCCATGGTAACCATTGATTGCTCGTGTAAGTCACTACCCAGGGGGCACCTGGGCCCAGTACTGCCTTCTACAAGATTTCTGGGCCCCATGTGCCCCACAAAAAACTGGTACAGAGGGGGACCCAGAGGTGGGATCTGATGGTTGGTTAACAAGTCCAGGCAGTGCTTCCATGTCTCAACAAGAGGACACCCCAATCAGGGAACTGGAAATTCCCTGGGCCTGCTGGCTGGTCCGAGTCGCTTTTCTGAGGATATCATGCCCTCCTTCCTGCTGGCCTGCCAGATAATCATGGTTATGACCATGGCTTTGTAGGTCTTTACATCCTCAGGTATGAAATTTAGCTCAGTATTAGTAGATTACTCCATTTGCTGTCATTTTGACCTGGCTAAATTTGCCGAGTTATTGCATTTCTTCTTGTAACAACCCGGATAATCACACTGCTGATCTGTATCTGTTACCACAACATTATTTAAGGATGAATTGTTTACACTTAAAGCTCTTGGTCTGGTGTCTGTTACCCTATCTGGAACCCATAACTCAGTGGGGCCACCTGAAACCCTTCTATTTAACAGTTGGAAGAAACCTCAGGAATGAGGGAGAGATGCAGCGTCCGAGGGCTGGAGGCAGGCACAACCCCTCAGCGCCCAAAACATCTCAGTGCAATTTTGACGAGGACATTGGATTCAACAGTACAACAGCGATACATGCAATATGGCAATTTATTTCCACACAGCTACGTAAAAGACAGTTTGCAGCTAAAGGAATAGAAGCCCCTGTCGTATTTCCTGTGCTGCTTATCCTTTCATATCTTCAATCGTCTCTAAAAACTGAGTATTAATAGCAAACAAAGATATTATTCATTTGTACTGAAGGTTGTAAAAGATGTAGACGATACTGTACTATTTTAGAAACATGCTGCACTACAATGGCTCTCACAAACTAGTTCTGGCATTTCCTGACTTTTAAGCACTTAGCATTCTCTTAAGGTCATTTTTTAATGCTATTTATTACTATGCTAGTCTACTTGTCTCCTTCAAACAGTGCTCATTTTTCAAAACAAGTTTCCCAAATCCCTAGTGGTTATTTTGTTAAGGTTGCTTTCTTTGCTGGGAAGATTTTACAGCAGCTCCTTTGCCGAACGATCTGCATGCAAGAGCACGTTAGGAAGCAGAGACTAATTTTGTTAGTTTACGCCACATTCGTTCAATCAAGATCACGTATTAAATTTTCAGTTTTCGTCTGGAGGCTCCACTTAGTCTTATTCCCTTCTAAACCCTCTTCTGCTCCACCGCCCCTTCTGCCTCTCCTCATTTCCTTCAGAGCATTTTTTGGTAGGATGCTGCAAGCCGTATCTCCAGAATAGCTACTACCAGTCATACCACATGCCGGCTTCGGCACACCTTAAAAGCATCAAGCTACCACCCTGTGACCCTCCTTTCTCAGACACCTTGCTGCACCTACACCTAACTGCAGCTCTATACCAGTACAGCTCCTGTGGGGTAGATTTCTCCACTACCAAGTTTTTTTTTTAACAGAAGAATTAATACAGACCCTTTAACCATTCTTTTAATCCACTGACATTAAAAAAAAGCACTACTACAACCCCGATAACAGCGTGTATAAGAACAGTGACAACAGCCAGGAGGACATTCTGGATGTACTGACTTGCTGCCGAGGATGAGAATGGTGATCGAGGCCACGCTGTCCTTTGTGTCCTTGGGAAAAACAAACAGGCTGCAGCACACCGGAGTTGGTGTCAAAAACAAATCTACTTCTGCATACCAGAGATAGGATTTGTCTTCAAAGAGGAACTAAGCCATTAACAGGAAGACTGTCTGAGAGCTCAGGTCCCAATTCTGGGTCACTTAGCCTTTTGTACTTAAAATTTGCCCAGACTAGGAAAACACGGTTTGGCTACACGCTAAAAAAGGTTCCTCGGTGTAGCTATGTCCATCTAATGCAGTACAGGGCACACCAGCAAACGACTGCTTTTGTCAGTGGATTTATAGTGGCTTGAGAAAAACCTGATACTGTTTACTTCACTCAGTAATTCTACAAATTGTATAAGGAACAACGTTTTAACGCTACTTAGCTTGATCTACACCAGAGAGTATATAAACACAATTTCATGGACAAGATTAGAGCAGCAAAGTAGCTAAAAGATCCCCCTTAAGTCTGACTTAAAAGTGCTGTGTTATTTTACGTAGCACTGCTCCAAAACCATAGGCTCAGTCTGTGCTGACAAAAAAAGAACTGACACCAAGACTGCAGGACCAGTATTTATTGCTTAGTATAAGATCAGCCTGCTCTTAAAAACATAGCTTCATGAGCACACAAAACGAGCTTGGCCAGCAGCTCTGCATCTCTTGGGGCTGGACATGTTTTTAAACCGGTACATAAACTGCTCTATGGCGGGTAAAAATGCATTTACAGATGGGGTGGCACCGAAACAAGCAAAGGCACAACTAAATACCATGTAAACACGGCGGCAGACATCCACAACCAGCCCTTGCCATTCCAGCAAGCAGTTCAGCAAAGGATCGAAGAGAATGACAAAGTCTTGCAGAGTCAGGGCTCTAACAGCAATTTAGGCTTTTGGCTCTTTTTTTTTTTCTCTCTTCCCCATCCAGCTTTGTTACCCTGTTCTTTGCCCTTCTTCACCAACCTGGGAACTCTCCAACTCTGAGCCAATGTGCTGAAACTGCTGGTTCAGGGCTGGACTCCAACCAGTGTAACTCTGTGTGTGGGGACGGTCCAAATGCTGATAGCTTTAGCAATCTAGGCAATTTTGATCACAGGCCACGTTTCACGGGCAAATTTCTCAATCTAATGAGGATGGGTTCAGAGCTGGGACACTAGATTCGAACAGCATCGTGGCTCACCTGGCACTGAACATGCAAACTGAGCTTGGGTCTTTTTGTAAAAAGAGAGACAGGAAAAAAGTTTCTTCATTTCAGACAGATTTTTTTTTTGAGACTGCAAAGACAGATTCATGATAAAACCTCGAAAACTTGCAACCTCTTCTGAACTAATAGGCAGAAGGTTCGGAATCATGTCAATAAACAGTGAAATAATTAATTTTTATTTTTACCTTCCTCAAGAAAGTTAGAAGCTGGCTAAAAACTTGAAATCCACTCAAAAAACATTAACAACAAACATTTCTTTGGGCTTTTGAAAAATAAATAATTAAAACCACTTGGGAATCAATGTAAATCTTTTCTTGTGACTGAGCTCAGCTTTGACAAACTCCTATTTACAGATAAAACACATTTGCTGTAAGATACCAAGCTGAAGGAGTGTTTTGAGAATAGCAGTGGGCATTTCTGAAGAACCTCCCCCAGGGCCCCATTTGCTCTTGCTATTGTCTCTTGGGATCACTGCTGCCACTCCACTACTGGTGTCACTCACAGAGATGGCAGAGTGTCCATCAGAGACGTCCTGCTGCCAGCCTCTGTCACCAGCAGCAGTAAGTAGTAGATCTTGTCACAGTGAATGTAGGTCTTTACTACCCTTTGCCCTTGATTAAAATCATCTTTAAATCCAAGAAGAAAGATGAGCGTTTGGGTGCAGGGAGGGACTCTAACAGAGTGAAAAGTGTTCTTCATTTCCAACTGAACACAGAATTAAAAGATTCTGCAGGACAGCAGCCAAGTTGCAGACAAAGACTAACTAAAAAGCAGCCCACAACCAGATGCAGCCATTTGTCACATCCCTCATCAAAGTGCTGTGCAATGGATTATCTGTCTGAATCTGCTCTTCATAAACACCAACTCGTTGCCTTCCCCTGTTCAAGTGGCGCTGATTTTGCAGACGCTTACTGTGCCCTCACAGCTCGTACCCTATGGAACAGGTTTCACAAACGATAAAAATATCTGCCCACCTTCCTGTCTTCCTCATAGGAAAACAACCTGATCTTTAAGTGAATCAATCTAGACCTGTTCTCCTAGTCTTGGAAGATGCTGCTGGATACTACCACACCATGATATGTTGTAGGAATTGCACATCTCTTGTCACTCATGACTCCTTATTTGCTAAGTTGTCTCGCATCTCCCTATGGGGATTAATTTTCTTCCTACTTACCTTTTGGGCATCAGTCTCTTCCCTTCATTAATAATCTTCATTCTCCAGTCTCACCTACTTTCATTTTATAAAGCTGACAGGCATCAAGTAATTAATATTTTTCTACACTGCACAAGGTGATACCATCAGACTATTTCTGTCCAAGTAACCACGGATATTTTTGGATCAAATTGTACCTTGCAATTTCTCTTCTTTGCAACCTACTCTCATGCTCTCATCGCACAAAAATCCCTCCTGTACATCCTCTATCCAAACTGCCTTGACAATAAATCTGTACTGGTGGAGTGTTATAAGAAGTTTTCTTACTACTCCTTTTATTTCTGTACTGTTCCCTCAGTTTTAAAAACTCTGTGCAATTCACAAGCTGTGTTCTAACAGCGTTAGCTGAAAGAAACCAAACATAGCATTACACCTGAAACAATTAAGACATCTTTCATTGACCTGTTCGCATTTTGTATGTTTTCCTACTTTTTGGCTTTGACATACATACTTGCATAATACTTTTCCACAGTATTATAAACATCAAACACTTCTGTTCCCTTTCAATTTCACACAGGCTGAGCTTCTTGGGGTTTTTTATTCTATCAAGTAACAAAGCAGGTGCACAGAAAATAAAATGAGATGTTTCAGGCTTACTGTTTTCAAATTACACCAGCCTTGCGATGATGCAAGTGGTCTCCTTCGGCTGCAAGAGCACGCTGCTGTTAACATCTTTTCCTTCTTCGCCCACACCCACCCCCTCACTGATGGTGATCATCCTGTCCCTCACGCTGCTTCTAAGATCCTCTTTAGCTGTCCAAAGAAATTCTGACGTACCACTCTCTCAGCAATTTTCATGTTCAGAGCAGGAACCTCTCCATCTTCAGTGTCTTGTTGCCTCTCTCACCTCATTTCAGGTTAACAAAAAAACCTCCTCCAGCATCACCTCACCAATGATTTTACTCTAAACATAAACTTCAATTTTCTTCTTTAAGTAACCTTCTTCCTCAGTTACCTGGTCTTTTGCTAAGGCTCCCTGTACCTGTGGTCCCACCCACAGGCATTTTTCAGTTCCCCTCCTACACCGTTTTCAATCATTATGCTCTTCCCAAGCATCCCTCCCTTTGTTCACTCTTACTTCTAGATCACATTTCAGAGAGCCTCTTTCAACTCCGATTGACTTGCCAAGTAAGATTTAACGAAGTTGCCTCCCCTTCCCCTTCTCCTGAAAGCTAGAAGGGATACTACTAGTTCAGAAGAAGGTGCAAAATCTAGAGTATCAGCTCTGTGCCTCTCCCTCTTAACTAGCAGTTCTATATGTTTTGTGTGTCTGTAAGGGATCATATGTACACTGCCGTGTGTGCAGACTCAGAAGCTAGATTAAAAACAACCTTTTCTTTTCCTACAGGGTACTGATGACTCTGTAAGGAGTTCCCTTCTTCCTTTGGCTTACAGCAGTCCCAAATTACTTGAAAATCAGAATGGCAAATCCGAGTGCAGCTTCTGAAAGAAATCACATTATGAGCATGTGGAGTCACACCTGCACCAAAGGCATGTCTGCTCGGCCCATCTGCATGCAGCACTTCCCAAAACAAGTTATTTCTCACTGTGATAGTGCAGGCAGGCTCCTTGGAGAGAGCAAAGATTTACTCTACTGCTCCAGTTTTGGGGGTTACTGCTGCACTTAAAGCCCAGGCTCTGTATAGCCTGATACTGAATTTCTCCAGCTTCTGCCAAAAAAACAGAGCATATTATAACATAGTACACAATGACTGAATACCCCAGTGATACATCAGACTTCCTGTATTTACTCTTCAGGATCTAAGCAAAAGACTCATCTCACTCCCAGCAAAATGCTTTAAACTGTATGTGGTAGGGGAAATTAAGAACCCGTAAGCAGATGATTACCACCTTCAGCTAATTATTTTTTATATGAGCCAGTGTTGTTTTCAATTACATTTCTGTAATGAGACACATCCCTTTAGCCCAGCTGTGTTGGTATAGTACAGTTTTAGGAATAATTCTCACATGTCCTTAAGTTTCTTCAGCGTATACTTTAATTCCATAAGTGACAGTCCTGTCAGACTAGAAAAAGAATTACATAGTAAACAAACATCATGATATGAGCCTTCCATTTTCCATGTGTTTAATCACCTCTCCTACCCATTAGCAATGATGTGTTCCCTTCTAATAACTCCAGTCCTTCTCTAAACCATTTCCTCCTACTCTCCCTATGCAACGAAATATTTCAGCTCTTGGAAATAAACCTGATCACAGCTGAAGATGAATAATATTTAGTGCTACACCAGAAAGAGGTCTGCTACTCTCAGCCTCTACACACCATACACAAAAGCTTCAATGGAATCAAGAAAAAGCACAAAAATTCAGGTCATCGCCAAACGTAAGAAGCCATGGTATTAGATTCAGATTTTATGACGTATAAATGCCCAAGAATTTATTTCAGTAATTTGAAAACATTCCTATTTTATAGCTCCTCCTGAAATATTTATTTTTAAACAGGGTAAGTCTACAGCAGAATAATTAAACAAACCAACCCAGGAGCATTATCAAACACGTCTAAAGCTCATGTAGTCCTGACAATCTGTAGACATCAAGTATCGCAAGAAAAAAACCCCATATCATGGCGTAGTCTGGGAGAAGGGAATTATCAGCACTTGTTTGTTCAGTGTTTCGATCAGCTAAAACACACCCATTCCTTAACTGTACTGACATTACCTTCACAGCAAGGCACAATGCCGGCTCCTACATCCTACACACACACACACAGTGATTTTATCGTTCAGGCAAAGGTGGGTGCAATGGCTTTGAGTATTCACGCCAAGGGGCTCCCGATCTTCTTTGCTGCATTTAACAAGAGAGAGGGCAAACCTCCATCTCAGCCAACTTACTCTGTGACTGCAGCAAGGATGACCGTACAGTGTGAAGGGTGCACACACCTTCTCTGCCCAGCACTCCAATACAGACATAAACGACTCCCTTTTTCCCTACCTTTATGTCTGCCCTGATGTGAGGAGGCAGGTTTACATAGCTGTGCTGGCTTTAACTACCAATAAAAGCAGCAATAACACAAGAAGATGTAGTGGCAGACTTAAACGCAGGCTGTAAAACTCCAGGAGGGAGTTTTGGATGCACACAGTTTGCTGTCACCTCTTCCATGCAACCGGCATCTGGACCAGCTGGATTATAACCGTGCACACCATGCTATCCATACACAGGATACGTTAGCTCCCCTTTTCCCCCCCCCTTTCACATATTTCACTTAACTCATGAACGAAATAAAGGGGAGATGAAAAAAGCTGCCTTTGTGTTTTGCCAATAAAGGCCAAAAGGTAAATACCGAGCGGCCAACGCGAGCTTCGCTCACCTCTTTCTCCCTGTTGAGCAGCACCAGCTGGCTGTCCGTCAGGATGCAGTATTTCCTCTCCCATGTCGTCGTTTCGGTGTAGGGGGACTGGCCGCAGGACAGTCTGTGCGTAGGTGGTCCTTTCACATCTGCGAACAGAAAACCGCGGCACCAGAATCGTTATCATGTGTCATCAACCACCTTCTTTGCTTTTGCGGTTCTGCAGCTAAACGCGAACCAAAACTGCAATCTGTACTTAGCAGTGCCTGTTTCTGCATATTAAAAGACAAATGCTAATCCGGGGAGGCACCCATGGGGAACGCTACGTAACGTACACTATGAATACTTACTTATCTATAGCATCACTTACAAAAATAGCGATACCCAAGATGAATATCAACGTCTTTGTCAAAGACTGAAATATAAATCAAAAGAAAAGACCAGGAGCTCTCATGCAAACTTCTTCCCTCTATTCCCTTCTCAAAAACATGGTTAAATGGTTACAGCCCTGACTGTACACTAAATCTCAATAAAATAAATTATTTGAGACTAAGGATAGAGAGACATAGGAAGGAAGATGCAGATCAAGGAAGGCAGGCTTGAAGAAGGGAGAGAAAAATTCAAAGGAATGGGCATTTAATTGAGAAGGGCTTACTAGCACCTTTCAGTAGGGAAGCTATTTGATTAAACTGTGACAGATAAGAGTCTTCCAGTATTTTCATTTAACCACATCCACTATAGTGACAAAACCCCAAACAAACAAACAAACCCCAAATAAAAAACCCAAATCAAAACAAACTCCAACTTGTTTGGCTCCCTGTGCTGATCTTTTAAAATTTATTTAAAAAAAAAATAATCAATTTCCTTTAAGTCTCTCAGGCTTGAGCCTTGCACTACAAAGTTTTCTCCAAGCCTGGGAAAGGAAAGCACATGAACAAGCACAGATGACAGACAGACCTCACTGCCAAGCAGCCCAGCTCAAAAGCAGAGAAAGCCGTGGAGCAGTGAGGCACGCTGTCAGTGATGCGAGAAGACTGGGTGCAAAGAATGCTGCCCTAGGAATTCACATGGGTGCAGTCAACTCGTAAGGAAATCTCTTTACAGGAGACAGAAACGCTGTATGAATAACAGAAAAAGGGATGTATGCAACAGAGCCATGGGCAGCACAAACAAACTTAGAAAACAGTTTCAGGTCATCTTTTTCTGATGCTTTGAGGTTAAGTTCTGCTCACTTTGTAACGTGAAGTTTCAGTTTTATCTTGCACTCCAGTTTCATACAACTTTACTTGCATTCATCTAAAAATCAGCCGTGCTCAGTGCACACGCTGTAAATGCCTGAAGTCCCTGGGCTACCTACAAGGGGTCTAAAACAGACACTGCAAAAATCAAGGGCTTGCTGCAGGGTGTCCAAGACCTCCTTCAACTACTTCAGGAGCCCATTAGGCAAAATGTGTGTTCAAAACCCAAGTGTTTTGTAACATCAGCTTTGTACTACACGTACTAACCCAGCGCTTGCACAGACCGAAGCGTAGATGCTTCTCCTGGCTACTACCCAGCTTCGCCACTAGAGGCCAGCGAATCCTCAAACACCCAGCAAGGAAGGGTCCAGGTCCCAAACACAAGCATTAAACCTTGAGCCACAAACCCCCTCCAACTGACTTCACTCCTCGCAGACCCTGTGTATGCCAAATCCCACCTAATTATTAAAAAAAAATAATTGCAACATCTTCACGCTCTTTTCCTGCGCATAATAGCAACTGTGTCTCTGTGCTGAAAGGAGTGTGTCGGCTCTAAAGGCAGAGAATTAAAACCGGCTTTCAGTACCTAGTTCAAGCTCATGTTGCAGTAGGGTTTTTGTGATGATTGGGAAGAACGCTCGAAACACACGCACTGAAAAAAGAAAAAGGACTGCCCTGAATAATAATGATACGTACCTTTGCCTCTTAATTTCAGATGAGATAATTCAGGAAAGAAGCTGAGATTCAGAATCGGGCCCCACGCTGTTACCTCTCCTAACAAAGCTCGGCTGCTGAGAGCGACAAGCAGTGCTCCGCATTTTGAAACTGCCCAAAACTTCACTTAGGCTTAAGTATGATTAAGGGAAACAAGCCCAATCTCAGTGAAGCAAAAGTGCATTTGTGCAAACTCTTAGAGCACAACGGACTCTCGCAAGGTCCATCTCACAGACGTTAAACCCCCAGGCGGATTCTTGGCACAACTTCACCTCACATTTACCATGGTGACCAACCAAAAACTTAACCAGAAGCAAAATAAACCCACCGATATTCCTGCTTAGACCTTAGTTTCCCAAACAGCAGCGCATGAACCCTGTCTGGGCCTGAGCAAGACAAGCCTACGCGCAACGGGCTGACGACGGAAGGTGAGCGAGAAGGATGAAGCCACGGGCTCTATGCACGAGCGTGCAACAGAAATGTAAAGCCCAGAGCTCTGGGGATCTAGTCTTTTGGGTAACAAGAGCACACGATAAATCACAGAGGGGAAAAAAGGATGAAGGCGTGTCCCTCGTCCTGCTCATGTGGGTGGGCTGGCAGCAAGAGAGTACCTCCAGCTGCTACGCTGAGCGATAACCGAGTAAACTGTATTTTAAACTGCTGGTAAGACTTTCTCATGGCAAAGGAAAACCCTTCTGGACCATTAACTCCAACGCAGAATCTACAGTCACGACTCGCCCAGCCCCAAAAGACTTTCGCATTATAATTTCTACTAACTACAGGCCTTGGCAGGACACCATCCAACTGATCTATGGGCTTGCACAAAGGAATTAAAGAACAGAACGACTTCTTTCACTGCAATAACAACTCCGGGACTTCACTGAGTCATCAGGCGCTGCGGGCCAGCCACGGCTCTGCCGCCAAGCGGGTTGGCTACATCAGAACAGCTTTCCACAGGCTGCTGGCAGAGTAACATGCCGTCTCGGTATCTGGAGCTGTCAATCACCACCAGAGAACACCACAGCATTAATATTTTGTGTTTGGACTGGTATCCTTTTGAACACATGTTGGGACACAGCACCGCCACCACTGCAGGCTGACCAAGCGCTCTCTTCAGCTAAGAGGAGCGGTTGCAAACTGGTTTTCCATTGGATTGGATCCCGTAGCTTCAGTCCTCATCCCAAGGTTGATGCTGCAAGCCCACCTCGCAAACTAGGTGGATGCTGAATGCATGTTTGGTACAAGACAACTCGCTGCAACAAACATCACAGCATAGCTTTGGTGCATTTGCCCCTATTTACATGATTTCTCAGCTTAGCCCTTCTGCGTCGTTGACCTCTTCAGAGCCTCTCGCAACAGCTGTAACTTCAAAACTTATTCTGAAGTGTGTTACCAGTTTAGACTGAAGACTCTTTGGAACTTTACACAGTATCACAAACACACCTGGACGCTTCACAAACCCTGTTCTGCTTCTTGGTACTCTTCATCTTCAGTTTTCATTTTACATACTTTGCTTCAACTTTTGAGGTGAACATAGTAAAACCCACCAACCTCTTCCACTAAAGCCCCATAAAACTATTTTACCACCACTGTTTGAATCGCTGTGGAAGTGACTGGCAAAAAGTTCAAGTGGACCACTTACATTTTTGGGAAAGACCGAAAGTCAGGGCTGTCCTTTCTCACTTTGGGGCTACTACCTCTCAGCTCATACAAGAAAAGCGTTTGGAGGGTAACTCACTGATGAACGCAGTTCTGGACAGGAGTTGGAGGAGAGATCAGGCAGGTGGATCTGAAAGCTCTGAGCGTGCAGATGTTCCATGTGGGACGGGCTCATGCAGCCAGACACCTAAATAGGCAAGGTCTGGTGACAGAAGATTTCTTTCCCCGGTCTGATGCAACCCTTTCCATTCTGCACCGTTACAATGAGGCATTCAAGCAAGCAGATCAGTTAGTCTACACAGAGGATTAAAGGTCATGCCTTATGCGCCTTCAAATGCTAATATCAGTTAAGTAACAGCTTGGAAGAAATCCCCTCCTTGGTACATCCTCCCCTGCTGAACTGAGAACAGCATCGCTGCCCGTCTGCCACATCCGACATAGCTGAAGATTAGAAACTGCGTTGTTTTTCCTCAGGGCTCTGAAATGCCATTAGGCATGTTAAAAATATCCACAAAACTCCCTTTCTCTCAGCCAAATGACAGCTAGTACCTTATTATTCTTTAAGTACAGAGCTTATTTTAAAAAAAAGGGCAGGGGGGGGAAGAACAGCTATGCCATAGCCACATAACAACAATAGTGTTGACTTGTGCAGGGTGAGGGAGCAAGGAAAGAAGCAGCCAGTGCCAAGCTGATCCCTGCAGAAAGGGTAAGATATTTTATGAAAACCAACGGCAGTTTAGTAGTATTTAGGGAGTAGTACCAAGTGCTATCAGATGGGAACATTTCTGAAACTTCCATTGCAAGTGTGCACCGACTTTTTTTTTTTTTTCAAATTCCAAATGCATTTGCAAGTGGAGAACACTTTCCAAAAACCAGGCGATGAGCAGAATCAGGAAATTATTTCCAAGAGATGACAAGTGCTCCAGTGTCATTTAGTCGCCAACAGCTCTGCTAGAAGAACCAGAAGAAGGGCATCTCCTCTCCTTTTCCAAACTAGTGAAAAGTACAGAATTAGCAGAAATCAGGCCAACAAAATCACATTAAAGGTAAATTCATGCCTTCGATCTCTTTGCCAAAAAGCACTCTCTACCTACCACACAAAGTTAAACTTCCATTCTGGCGATGACAAGAGTACCCCTGGCATGTGTCAAACCTCCTTCTTTTGAACCACGCTCTTTCACCCTGGTGAAAGCAAGGGCTTACTGAAGTACCTGCCAAACTTTCGTCAACTTTATTAGGGTCCGTATTCTGTTCCTAGTATTTCCACTAAGGTGCTGCCAAGCAGCTGAGTAACTAATGTAGTGGCCAGGTTTGTAAGCAGGGAGGATTTTTTTTTTCCCCCCTGAAGAGAGATTAGTAGGAGCCCCAACACCTTTTGACAACAGGTCTACTCGCCCAATGTCGATGTTTTCATAGTGTTTTATGTTTTTACCATAGAGACGGGACTCAGAGAGCTTTAGGTAAGTGCTGTCGTCTGAGAGCTTGTCAGTACCCCAAGCTGTGCATGGGCGTGCAGTCCAGTTCCAACAATCATCAGTTTGAACCTTTACTGAGCAGTTTGAACAGAGGCTGGAACTTCAAGCCTTACTATTGACGTGAAGCTTCAAAGGCAAATAGCAATTAAAAGTCCTTCGCTAAACTTAACACCATCTCTAAAGGCTGATGAAGCTCCTGATTTCAAGGGAAAGATATGGCAGAAAGGGAAATACAGGGCATCTCCACACATTTCATTCCCTTAAACCTGCGTTTTTTAGTAAGGCAGGATTTCCGCAAAAGAAGTCACTAATGTGAGTGGAAATAAACAGCAATAGCAGAGTTATGCGACGCACAGCTGTGTGTACATGCAACTACTGCAGACAGCTGTGTGATGTTCAGATGAAGGTCTGCAAGATCTGGATTTGACACAGAAGAAAGTTCAAGCGCCTCTGCCCTGAGAGCAGGCATCGGAGCAACCTTGGCTCGCCGAAAGAGGGACAATCTCTCAATGGTTACACAGAGCAGATGACGACAGAGGTCAGTTACCGAGGGTCTGCAAGGAAAAGCACAATCAAGACAACTTCCACTTTCTCTCATGCTGATATATATAGCTTTTGTTTACATTTCTTATTTCTCAAACCAAGTCCCAGCCATACACAATGGTTTCTGATCCAAGCAGGACTGCAGACAGGCGCGTCAGAAATAACTGCTCAAAGAAAGCCTGTGATGATGCACAAATTTACTGGGGAGAAGGAGAGGACACTCACCACCCAAGTTTGTATGGACAACCACCACGATGTCCCAACACACAATGCTCATGACTAACTGTAATATGACAGGGAAAATTCAGCACACGCTGTGTGTGGTGACACAGAGACTCACATGCTACAGAGAAAACATGACGCTCTTTGGGTTGATTAATTCTTCCTTGAATCACAACACACTTAGAGATATGACCAGTACACTTTACGGAAATAAAACCATTAATCCTGTCATTTTTATTTCAAATCACAACACGGGCAATCGCTGCAGGTTTTCTAGGAAGCTTCTTGTAGCTACTACTGTGAGATACAGCGCTGCTCACTTGCCCTTCTAAATCCCTGCATGGCGTGGCTCCATCTCAGTTAAGAGGTACGTACATTTCCGTGGTCAGCAACAGATCTCTCTGGTGAAGCACGTGTTATTTTAAGTGTAGAAAGCACAAGCAGATCCTTTGGGATGAGAGGCACGCTATTTATGTAGGATGTTATTACAGAGGTAAGTATCTAGTGTGAATTCTTTCTGTTATATTTAATAGCCCCACTCAACAAACTTCATTACACATGGAACGACTAGCCCTCAATCCAGCTGAATCCAGTTGCTCTCCACCAGCAGCTGCATGTGATGATAACCAAATCCTTGCATGGAAACCTAGTATTGTGGGTAGGAGGTAAAGCAAGCTCAGTCAAATCATCAGATTTCAGTGATCTCAAAAGCTCTCACACCAACTGGTTGCACCCAAAACGCTACCTGGAAAATCCATTCTGCACAGAATAAAGCCATAAAAGGTTTAAGTAGGTGAAAATGGTACTTCAGAAGCTGGCAAAAGCCATGACTAGCGCCATGACTTTCTCAGATTCCAACACATTTGGCACTGCAACACGAATTCTCCACAGGATCTTTAATTTTTCTAGTATAGGCCAATCTTGCCAACCTGACCTATTAACTTTCCACTACTCTTTTATTGAGTGGCAGTGATCAGGCACAGTCAAAAAACCGGCTTTCCATTATCCCATGGAGAACCTCATAAGCCACAGACAGACTCACGTACAAACTGTTCAGTCAGGTGCAGTTTTCATGCCCTGTGCCCTCATGGAAGCATCACTGTGGCAATTCTTCCACTTACTGTGTGAGCTTCCGTTTCCCTACTATCAGCATGCCAACTCTGGGTCAAGGAACCTCTTTAAATTTAGAGATGAGCAGTCTGAAGGTATCTGCTGCTCACTGCTTACGGATAAGGTTTTGAGGGTTTTTTCCCCTCCTCTGAATGAGGACTGTGCACGTCTTCTGCAAACAGCTAAGGGCACGGCTTTTTTCCACCAGTTGCTGGAAAGCTTTGATGGGATCTGTGATGTGGTGGGAGAAGAGTCACCTTTCTGCTCTGAATTTCTCACATGCAGCAGTCTCGCCTCAACACAGAGAAAGCAAGACTAACTTTTAAAGTTGGAAGAGTGGGCATCAATGTTTTGTCCGCTAAGCCAGAGCTACCAGCCAGATTCTTGAATTTCCTACAGATCATCTGCATTAAAAGTGTGGGGAGTGATTTATGTGGGAAGGGCTAAGCCATCAGATGAGCGAATACCTAACAGCCAGCCAAGGGCTGGCTCCTTTGCAACCAGGAGGACACAAAACACAGGATGCTACTGTTCAACAAATCTGGCATCTCCCAGAAGGATGAGCTCTTGCGGCCTCTCCTCTCCGTCGCTGACATCATTCCCGCCCCGTCATTCCTTCCCTAGGAGAGATCCAACTTGCTTGTACAAGAGTCGGCCGGCAGCGAGCACGGTACAGCAGGCTCGCTCCACCAGCTGGGCTCCCGGATGGTTCTGCCAATTTAACTTGGTCCCGAGTCAGTACATCTGCCCTACACTTGTGACGTCACCACTTTGCCTATCAAAAGCTTGGTAGTTTTCACACCAAGGCTGAGACTATGGTAGAGATCAGCCAAGATTTCCCCTCTCATTTCCCCATAACACAGGCAATTCAAAACCCAAACCTTTCGGAAGATCTGTGCCAACACATTTACCACTCTCGGCTCCCAATATTTGCTAAAAGGGCTCAGTGTTCCCCGGTACCCCAGAGCTCCGCGGAAGTTCGAGAGCACAAATTCAGTTAGGCCACAACCACGCGAGCAGTTTCACCGAGATTTTCTTTTCAAAAGGGAAAATCATGGAGTTGTTCCAAAAAAGAAACCGCAAGTCTTAAAATCTTACGAGTAGTTCAGCAAGCAAGATGCTGAGTGTGCCAAAAGTCTCGAGCTTTCTTGCAAAGTCCTAAAAATCAAGAGCTAAGGAGCTACCAGCAGAAGCAAAAATTAGGCGTAAAGCTAAAATCAGCCTGGCTGGGTAATTCTGATTAGAAAGAAGAAAGTTGCAACAGCTTGCTGTCATCGTGAGCTGCTTTGAGCAAAAGGTGTGGGAGCTCTTAATAGCAGTTTAAAGCTGCCAATTAGCTTGAACACTGCTGAGCTCCTCTAAGCTCCTTACGTGCTGCATAGCCGATTGCTAAACTTACAAAGGGTAATTGATCCTCGCTCCCCTCGGCTGCGCCTCTCTCCCCATCCCTGTTCTCATGGTCTGTACCCAGCCAGGTTCACGAGAGACAGCATGAAAGACGTGTCTATCAGGAGACATTGGCACCTTCTTGAATGGATCGGTGCCAGCAACCTCAAACCATGCAATCATCTGCGAGCTTCGTGGCTCAGCAAGCGGAACCAGAAAACACAACCCAATCAAGGTGGGGACCTCACAGAACACGCAGGTGCACTCCATGCTCGGCCCAGCCTCCCGCGCACGCCCGCAAACAAGTGGCTCATTGTGCAGCCTTGTAAATCTCATGACATCACCAGAAGAGAAGCTGCTATCGGTGTAAAAACCAACTCGGTTCCCAGGATAGCTAGGGTTTCAAAGATCCCACAGTTGCTCAAAGCCATCGCTGTGACCCTCCCTACAATACTAAGCAGGTTTTCCTTCCTTCTTATTCAGTTCTCGTTCCCTGCCCAGGACCACTCATCTTTGCTCCTGAGTATTAAGTACATTTTTTTCTCTCACAGTTAAATTCCCACTTGGCCTACAAAACACTTTGGAATCTCAAAACTGAAATGGTTATTACAAACCTGTAGAGAGGATTATAAAAGATTACATGCCCCTATTACACAGCTGCCAAGTTCTGAGAAGATTCTCAAGTGACACTTCTCCCCAAAGCAAGGAGAGGCTTTCGTGAGAAGTTTAGGACGTAGAAAATGGAGAGTAGCAGAGAAGTTCATTATTCGTGGGGGGTGACAAAAACCCTGTAGTTTTTCCTCTTAATTTATGCATGGTCCTTTTCTTACCCAGCTCCATACCCTTTCCTTTGTTCTTTTCTCTGTAACGCTTGCTCTCACCAACCCCTAATCTTCATCTTAGAGTCTCTTCAGCATCCAGACTGGGCTGTTCCCTCTTAATTCTTTATTCAGCAGTGCAGGAAGAAGCCAAGAGGAAAAGCATCCTGAACTTAAAAAGGACCTTGGCTTAGGGCAGCTGTGAAACAAGAAACACAAAACAGCCAACCATTCAAAAGTAAACTCTGCTGAGTTCTTGAACATTTTTTGGGTGCACAAAGATGTACCAGTGTAGGTGCAGTCAAAGCTAAACATACGTGTACCATAAACAGTGCATGGATCCTGGCAAAAGCACCAGTACCAAAGGTTCTGCCCAGACAGCTTTAACCAGCTGACATTCATCTGTCACAGACTGGTTTGAAGAGAGCAGGACCCTCTTGCCGCCTTCCACCAAGGAGGGACGTAAGGGAAGAGCAAAAGGTAGAGAAGCATTTCCATGGAGACAAGAACGAGCCACAGGAGCAGACAAGGTGATGAGATAGCGACCACAACACGTTCAAGATCAGCAGCTGAAAACCAAACACACTGTCTTTCAGGCTTTCGCAGGCAGTTTGAATTACACCATGCAGGCTGTTTCTTTTAGAAGCTTTCCTCTCTAGGTTTTCTTCAAGAAAAACAGATATATTCATTGTCACCGATCTGAGCAATCTCAGCTCATAAACTTCATTTCTGAGAGCCATGGCGGGTCTGATGAATTTCCCTTCCCTTTAAACGTTCCTCTACAGAAACACAGCCTCAGTGGTCTCAAAAAACAACCCTCCCAATGTGCGGTGGTCTTCATGACGAGAGAGGAGAATAAAGGAAAAATAAAGAATAATTTAAAAATAAATCACAAAGCTCTTAAATGATGCTCTCCCATACCTAGGAGTTTTAAATTCCTGGTCCCTCTGCCATCACTGCACAGCCTGTTGCTGCTGTACTCTTTTAGCCATTTTCAACCTGAAGGTTTCTTGAAGCTCGAGGATATACACGAGCGATTAGGGGTGCTTCTTCTGTGCGTTGGTTTTATTTTTGCCTCAACAGACCTTTGGGAAAAGGGAATAGAGGAGCTGTGACCACTGCTGATGTCTCAGACAAGTTTATTTCCCTTGTTGAAGGAAGAGTTCACAGGACATGAAAATCTACCACGGCAATGTGCATTTTTTTGGCATATTATCCAGGTCATTCAGGCATATGGGCTAAACTTAGCTTTCTTATTTTAACCACTTAAAACAAATGACTTAGTAAGGGACCCCCTCAAGGGATTCAAGTATAATGTAAAAGAAGCCCTCCAGTACTCCCCATCCTATTTCAAAAGACCCACTCTGCTTCCCTGTGGCATCTACAAAATGTTTTCAGAAGAACCTGGAACCAGCTATTACACACCGATTCGCTGATTTGACCTACTTAAAAACAAAACCCCGCACAAAAGCACCAGAACGCTCCTCATTCCATTCTTCTCCCTAATGTTTGAAAAGTCTTCATGCATTTCAGCAATGCAATGCTAATACACAAAGGACGGGACTTTTTTCATCCTTTAAACATGGTTGAGACACGAAACTTTAGAGGAAGGAGTCTGGATCTTACGTAAATGCAATGGCGATTCTGAGCCGTATTTAGATTTATGCAAATAGCTGTTTTATTGCAAATAATCTGTATTCCACATTTAATTCAGTACAGCGAGCTGACGACCTGTAATACCTCTTTTATCAGCTCTACCCTTTAACCTTTAGTTAAAGGCTATATGAGGTTAGTTTCCCTTTGTAATCTAACCCAGTTATTGTACCTGTTTTTAGGGAGGGAAAGCTGGCTTTGGGAGAAAAATCCACTTTGGTTAAGCATAAGGAGGTCACCACCAATTTGGTCAAGGCAGGACACCGAGTTGCTGACTCAGATGAAGGAGCCTTCTGACGAGGAGCACCTTGGTCTCCTTATTGCCACAACACCTGAATATTTGCAAATCAAAGTTCAATTCCGTTCTGAAATTTCAGAATAGTGCGGGTGATTTCTTTCTTCTTGCCTACTCTATGATGCTGAAGGAAAGCAACTGAAAGAAAGAGGCAACATGGGCAGAAATAACAGTGCCAGGGCAGAGAAATTGCAATTAACAGTGTGTCAGGGGAAATTCATTCTTGTAGGCCAGCTCGGTTCGGACATCTCAGCCCTGCTGAGATCAAGGCTCCTGGGATACCACCAAAACAGGTGGAACAGGTTCACTGTGCTGCTAGCAAACCTAAATCAGCATGATTAATGTATCCTTTGATGATGGGCTAGCTAATTAAAAGGATCTGTAGCTAGGGTGCAGTATTTCAGGTATTCTTCAACTGGGTTTTCCCTCCGCTTAATGTTTCCTTCTCTCTCTGCTACACTAGGCTACGAAGAATAAAGGCAAATCCACATCATCACCCTGAACGTCCTCCACCCTAGAGCCCACACCTCCTTAGTTTTTCCTCCTCACTCCTGCTACGCTCCCCAAAAACAGCACAATATAAAAGCTTCTGAGGACTAAGCCTTTCCTTATTCACTACGCTGGGTTTTTTACCCGATTTATCTGATGCTTAGTGGTAACACCACAAGTTCCCTAAGCACAGACACGCACTTGTTCCCAAACGTTGTCCCTGCCATATGTTTTGCAAACTGGCATCATGAAGCTCCCCTAGCCCC
Source organism: Psophia crepitans (assembly GCA_013399095.1). NCBI lineage: Eukaryota > Metazoa > Chordata > Aves > Gruiformes > Psophiidae > Psophia > Psophia crepitans. The sequence goes on along the minus strand of VWZZ01003425.1, from coordinate 1,315,156 downwards.
CAATCCCCTTCTATCAGAAGGGTAAAGCCACAGGTGCTCATCTCCAAAATCCTAGAAAGAGAACAAATGAACCCAGTAAGGGTAAACAACTGGTGGAGAGAAATTGTCTTTCCTACAGCAATGCTAAACAGAAATTGATAGGTCACAACCCTGCAGAAACAGACCTGATAACATCTAATTAGCAGTCCCCACGTGCAACTGCACTTTACAACAATAAATCCAGCCAGACTGCGAGGAGAGGGAAAGGGGAAACTTTAATAATTTTCATCCAGTTTGAAGAGATTTCCTTTATGTTACTGTTTTACAGGGTCCCCCCCAGTAGGAAAAATCAACCCACACAAGTGATTTTATGAGTTATTACAAAATTCATTTCACTCCTATTGGGAAACAATTTACAGGGGCAGCAAAGATTTTTATTAATTAATTTATTTTTAAATCAAAATACTAAGAATTCTGTTTGCTGCCAGAAGATGGGTGGAGAAGGTAAGGAAAGTTCACGTACCCAGGAGACTATTAACTAGAACCAACTTGGACAATACATTTGAGAAGCATTTCCTTCCAGCTACTGTAGATAGCTGCCCTTAACATGCCTTTACTTAAGCAGCCAATTTTCCACCACTGAGTACAATGAGATTTCAAAACACACAAGAAATCAGAGCATAAACAGACACAAACATCCACTTAGTGATATAACAAAAGAAAATACAGGGCAAAAAACTTGAGCTTCTCTATCTTCTGTCCGTTATAAAATATCAGGGCATTTTAAACACCCTCTGCTTCATCCAATCCTTGGTTTTTTTAAGTGACAGTATTATCACAAAATACCTTGCTTAGCTGTCTTTGCAATGGTGTTCTTGAACAAAAATGATTTCTGGGGGTTGAGGGACAAATCTCACCCAGTATTAGGGCACATGGAACGGAGTTTCAGATGAAACAAGCAGCAGCCGATACAGCACAAATGAGGCAGCAGGAGGGAGCGGGGAATCAGGCAGAGCTAGTCCGCACTAGCACTACAAAGCAAGAACATTTAAAATACGTATGAAGATCCTGTCACAGACAGCAGAAATGACAAACAGATGAGAGGCAGCACCAAAGAGTGAAAGATTAAGGAAAAAAAAATCCTTTTATTCAAGACTTTTAGTTTGTTAAAGGCAGATGGTGCTGCTTCCACATCGTTCGAGCTGGATGGTACCCTGTCCTCCAGCCCCTGACGGATGTCAAACTTATTTTTGTAAATCTCTGGCAATAAAAACCACGCATGGCATCTTGTTCATTTCCTCCTTACTCCTTGGTTCACCAGCAGCTTTAAGCTCTGCTTTCCTTGCCACATCTACAGACCAGTACTATTTGTTCTGCTCTCAGCGACTAATGATGCTCATGCACATCCCTTGTCTTTGTAAAAAACTCTTTTAAATAACAGGACGAGAACTGACAATGATGTCTTGGTACCTGGGACCTGTTTTGCTAGCCCTGAAGCAATTAGACATGATGATGAAAAGGGAAAAAAGAAATTAAAAAAAAAATATCTATTTTTCCTTTCCCAAGCTCTCATGTGATTAAAATCCATTAAAATGCAAACAGGCTTGAATTTTATTTTATCCATCAGTGACCACACTTCACTGTCCCTAGGCTATAACTGTCTCTTTGTGAATTCTCTGCACATAAGAGGAGTCAAGCTCTAGGTTTAGGAGCAATCAATCAGTAAACCTTGCAAAAAAAAATAAATATATATATATATGCATGTATATATATTTTATAATGATCTCTATTTTTCACGTTGATTTACACTGATCGTTGAAAAGTACATTCAGCTTCGTGTTTGCTCATCCCTGAATAAACAAAGCGAAGGCTGTTGGGTATCCAAAGACAAATGAGACATTACAGATGTAGACAAAACCTATCATCACCCTGAAAGCATTACTCTTTGAAATGATATAGCCACGCAGAAGTTATTCAGAGCGGAGATTGCTATATGTGTTTTCAATTCAGCCTGGGCCTGTTGGGGGCAGGGAGGGAATCTGATGAGGCTTTTTTCCCCTCCGCATACTTGACGGTTCAGAAACATATGACTCAGTAAGGATGTTTTTGTTTCCCTTGCATTCTATAGTTTCCATGTCTCAGGATACGTCTCCTTAGGTTCATATGTCTAAGTTTATATATAGCACGCCTACCTGGAGTTTCGCCATTAAAATAAATGCATCTACATCCATTTGAAGATGTGATTCTCCATCAAGCACAACCATGTAAATCAAATACAGTCAGTGCACCAGCTGGGCTCATACCGCACAGGAGTATTTCTTCCTCATCTGCAGACTTTGTCTCTTTTTGCCTCAGCAGGAAACCCCCCCCCCCGCCCCCCAAAAAAAAAACCCAAAAAAAGAAAATTAAAAAAAATCACCCACCCTGTTTCCAGGACATACAAGTCTGGAGTTAGAAAATATAGTTTCCACAGTAACAGTAGGAAGGTGTCAGAAGTCTGGGCACATATGCCGCACAGCGCAGCTCAGCTGTTGAAGAGCTAGTCTCCACCACACTCAAGATGCTACACATGCACATAATGAATTGTTTGCATTGCTGCGCAAACACGAATTTCTCAATTAGTACATTTGAACCATTCATGTCTTTTCTGACAGTAACTCAAAACTCCTGCTATACACATAATCCTCCCAGACAAACCCAACAGCATTTTACAGTTACATTCAAGGGCCTCCGCTTCTGTTTGCAGACACCTAGCATTCACAGAAAGCTCAGAAGAAACTCCACAATGAAGGAAGAAAAAAAAAAGCAACCTATTTCCTGGAAACTTTTCCCCTTTTGCAGCTATTAGAGTATATCTAAGCAGGAGCACACGACCTGTCATTGTAAGGAGCTCCTCAGGCAGGTTTTGTGGCAACCCACATTGAGTTCCCTGCTGCTGCAGATAAGCCAGCTAAGAACTACCTTGTTAGCACAGCTAAAATAGTGGCTGCAGCCATCACGTATCTGTATGGGAAGGGGAAAAAAAAAATATCATTAGCAGTGCTGTATGGTGTACATAAGAGCTAGCCCAGCCTGGAAGCAGCCTGTAGCCATGCCTGAGCAGATGCCTCGTCATCGGCAGCGCAGGGGTGCCCATCTCGGCTTCCTGGCACCCAACGAGCATGTAGGAGGGCACCAGCCTGATTTTGGACACGTCCCGGATTTGTCTCTGTGGGACCAAGAGAAAGAAAATTTTGCACTCTGTTCCACTGACATATGTTGGTTTGCTCTTTTCTTATTATTAATTACGTACACTGCTATTCCACTGACCTTTCTGAAGTACCAGGGCAAGTAGCTCAGCCATTTCTTTGAGATTATATATCAACACTAAAAGACACAAAAACCTCCTAAAGCCTAACCCCACAAAGTCACAAGGGCCTCACCTCCCACCCTGCCAGAGTATTCAACACTTTCCTAGGTGCCCCATGCTTTCTACAAGTCTTCTGGATTAAAAGGCTTTTACTGACGCAGGTCATCTCTAAATAAGAGACTTTGTAAATAAGAGCCATTCTAAATATGAGACATTATAAATAAGAGACAAATCTTCACAGGACAGTTAACACATGCAAGTGGGGGTGGAAGCCAAAGTTAGAAATCATGAAAACCAACATTGAGACACGATTCAGCAGACTCTGAACGATTATCCCCTCCTCTCCCATTCCTTTTCAAAACTGCATCCTATTTTCGGTAGGAATGAGCCTCAGTATCATTTAGTATTACCTCAATAAAGGAAAGAGCTGTCATTTTGAGACAACAGCGGCTTGAACCATACTCGTTTCATCAAGCTATAGGAGGGCTGACAGGAAACCCACCATCAACCACACTGCAGCCAGAAGCTTGTCCTTACTAAGCACCACGTGCTCAGCAACCCCAGCCTGAAAACACTAGCACCTTACTATGTTAGCCACACAGCTTGTCATTTCTTAATAAAGCCCGCAGAGGAACCGGTTACTAAGGCTATTTATACAGGATGCAGCCAATATACTTGATCAGTAACGTAATAAAAAGCGTTGCTTAAGTGGAGATGACTGTAGGCAACGGGCAGCTCTTCAGATCTATGTATTTACCTTCTTCCCCTCACATGCAGCTCATTCGGGGGCTCTACCTGGAGCGGTGTCGCTGGCAAAACCTCTTCTCACGTACAAGTGCAGCCAGAGCTAATAGGAGTGGTAAGGTAGGTGGAGACACGCTGCAAGAATTTAAAGCGTGGCGGTTTTTTCTGTAGTGATTTATCAAAACCGCTTGCCGAAGCATCTGTGTCACTAAAAGACTTGTTAGAGGAAAACTGCTCTTAAGAACGACTACATTAAAAGGACTTTTATGTTTTCTATGAAAATACGTTGTAAACTCAGGGATGTATGCAGAAGATAATCTACAGCAACTCAGCTGAGGACAAGTGCGATGCAGCTAGAACTCTGACCACCCTGTCACCACAGAAGTACGCGATAATCTCAGAACATTTTATGATTCTACTCAAGAGTAGTCTGAGTATGGGATGCAGAAAATCACTTCTGTTCCTATAAAACACACAAAAGCAGCTAAAGTCAGACACAAAATGAAGAAGCAGGTCTACTTACAACTTGCCACAGGACTTGGCAATGTCCCTTCTTGCATTTCACTTTTTAGAAAGAGGGATTTGTCTGTGATGGGGGGAGAGGGAGGATGAGAAGAATCAGCGATTTTTCACAAAATAAACAGATCTCAAGAACTAGAATGCAAACCTCATACAAAGACAAGAAACTATTTGAACCAGCACGTAACTCTGGTCCCTGAGGACTCAGACCTATAGATGGCAAGAATAGTGATGCGTGGTGGTAGCTGACCAAAACACACTCATTTGAGCTGGAAAGTGTATTTGTTCACCACCTGTTCGCACAGGCCATTGTCCAGCTCCTCTCTGCATCAATTTTCAGAAGGTTTTGAGAAGAATGCTCCTATATCAAATGCACACATCAAAATGACCAGCGTATTCCCTGTAACGAACAAAGACAGGGAACACCCACTCTCTAAAATTTAAGCTTTTTTTTGAGAACCCCGCAATTTCCCTAATTTTTTTCCCCACCTTCTCTGTACACAATATTTTCTAACTTCACTTGAAGAAGCGGTCCCCTAACTTGTAAAAAGCTCTCTCGCCCACAGGAGACCAGATGTCTAACTTCATATTTCCTCATAGTAAGAACAAAACCACTCAGGGGACAGTTGGTTTCAATGCTAACATGTCAAGAGTTTAATGCATTAGCCTGTTGTTTACACAAACAGCTTCCTTTAAACAAGTGATGTTTTACAGGATTATGAAGTATTTATTTCAGAAGAGTCTAAAGAGTCTCTTGAGTAACTACCACAGAGAAAGTATCACCACAGAAAGCGTAAGGCTAAATGATAACACAAGTTAGTCACAGCAAGTGATCAAGTAACTCTTTAGTAAAGCAATAGTATAAACAAGGACCTCGAGATAATCTCGTACATGTTTGTTTACCTCTAAACTGCCATGGCTTTGAGTCCTAAATCACATACTGTTAGCATTACAAATCTACACCCTTCATGATTTGGAAAAAACCCAAAGACCTAAAACCCAAATACTTTCCTTTGGGTTTGTTATTTTAAGGAAAAAAGGGTCAACGTGCCTAGGAAGCGCTCGTTGTGTAAGCATGCAGGCAATTTTCATCTCGCGCCAAGTTCCGTTACGGGCAGCCTTTGTGGAAATGCAAACCAGGGAGCTTTGCCTGAAGAAAACTTCACCACGGCTGAACTTACCCTCTCACTACAGGCTCTTAATATACACACCTACAAGAGTTAAGGTTCCCATTTTGAGTGTCGAATAAGCTTAGTAGGGACCGAGTCTTCCAGGATAGCTGGGTGCAGTTCCCCTTTCTGCACGCTCCAGCCAGCTGTGCTTTAAGGTTTATCTTTAAGAAAAATACAGAATTTTGAGAGAAGTCTAACACATTTTCTTCCATTCTTCCTATGCCTGGGCTCGCTGAGGCCTCCAGGGAGATGGCAAGGACCAGAGCTGCCCTCCTGGGCTGCAGGGTAGGTGTGGATATGTCGCAGACGCCCCCCAGGCCAGGAGCATCTCCCGCTGCCCTCCTGGGGATCCTGTCCCGTTGGGTCTCGCAGCTGAAGTTTCTCTTTCCAGAAACTCAACAGTCAAAACGTGAAGCTTTGCCAAAGACTCCAAATCCAACTGCTCCAGACATAGCTCCTCCTCTGGAAAGCAAAGACCATTTTTCCTCCTCCAGCCACTTCCTTTCGACCCTGTCTGGCCTGTTATCAAAGGAAAAGCTTCTCCCACCAAAACCCCAAATCTTTCCTTCACTGGGAGCTCTTTCTCCTAACCTCCGCACTTGCACTCCCTGGCTGCCTCTAAGAAAGCTGCAGCTCTTCAAACCCCTATCTCCCTGCAAAGAAAAATACAGGAGACAAGACGTCTCTAGGACACAATTACCCCCTCCTCAGATAATTCCCACGCAATAATTTCTCATGATCAAGGTAATCACAGATAATATTCTTGCATGCACCAGCTGTCAGCCTCCTCTGCACACGCAGCATGAAGCCCAACATCCCAACAGTCCCACGGATATGGACCACAAAAAACAACAAAAAGCAACCTGGAATGCAAGAGACTGCCATTCGCTGTGATTTCATGACTCAGAAAATAGCTCTTACAAATATAAATGTCCTCATTCATCCCACTGAATGGCAATTTTTGGATTCAGACAACACGGTCTGGGGATTAAAGAAATGAAAATCAACAGTCAGCGCTGAAATGAGCACAGCTACCTGCTTAGAGACACCGTTTGTTAAGTGTAATTAAAACCAGATAAGCATAATTTTATTAGGCTCAGATATTATGGCTCATTGTTTTGTGTCGTGCTCATAAATAATCAGCTGAATACTATCAGCCTATTGCCCACATTAAACATGACAATGCTTGGGATGAACCAGGCATGGCTTACCAGCAAAAGGAACTAACTGCAGGGTGCAGGGGGGTGCTGGGGTGTTTAAGCGATACTCAAAAGCTGCCAAATGCCAGAAATACTCCCCTGTGCATCCCCACCCCCCTGTAAATTTTAATATGCCATGTAACACAATACTTACTACCACAAAGCCACACTACAGTTCAAAAAAGACAGACGGATAGTGGACTGCAACGTGTTATTTTCATAGCTGTAACTCTGCAAAAAACCCACAGCCATTTTAATGCGACGTAGGGATGAGGCATAAGCAGCTATCTGGAATCTCTTCTGACAATTAAAGGTGAACGAGTTTTAAACATTAAGACTACACCTTGCAACGAAACATAGAGGAGCGTAGCAGAAGGCAAATAAACTGACATTTGCACAGCACTTAAATGAACGCATGAATAACAGAATAAGCTCAATCGTGTAAAAGTTCCCCAATAAAAACCCCACCAAACATCAACTACTTAAGAGCAAGAAAAAGATTTAGGAGTGGAGGAACATGAGTCAGTAGAAGGACTTCTAAAACGAGAAAGTGGTTTTAAAAAACAGGAAAATAGAAAAGCTCCTCCAATGAATAATAAATACTAAATTCCCATCTCAGACAGGAAGAAAAAGTTTTATATTTTAGGAATCACTGAAAGAAACTGAAGGTGGAACTGCCTCAGCTCTAATTTGAGTTATAAATGTGAAAATACAAATCTCTAAGTAAGCTTATACAGAAAGATGTAAGAAATAGAATTTAATGACTCTAGATTGTAAAGATATTAAAAAGAGCATAGAGTTTGAATAACTTCAGTGAATTATTTAAAAAAAAAAAACAAAATACAAAACAAAAAAAAACCCACCAAAATCCAGTCCAGAAAAGCAAGGATATAAAAAATATTGTCTCTCACTCTCGGCACAAAAACCTCTATAAAATTAATTAAAGTTTGAAATCAAAATTAAAAGACTGAAGAAACATGTCTTGATCCAGGTGAAGAAAGAGAAGGAAATAATTCTTCAGAGGTGTCTTTACAAAGATGGTAACAAGAGAGTGACTGTGAAAGCTAAATGCACACTAAATAAAAGAAATCAGTGATTACCCTCTCCCCGCCCCCCAAACCAAGAAGGGAAGACATAGGTGATTGATTCTACTAAAGAATTAGTTTGTCATCAATCCACAATTAAACTCATACTTGCCCTGAGATCTAGATAAGAAGGAACAGAGAAATAAACGTTATCCAAGAACTCTCACAAACCCATTCTCAGCAGCGTTGCAGGGTGACTGGTAACACCCCGAAATAATAAAAAAAAAGGTTCAGCAGCTCAACTACAACCGTTGGATCCAAAGCGCGCTCTGCGTCGCTCCTGCCTTATCTTGTTTCTACCGAAATCATGGTAATTTCACAATCAACAAGTTTGTCAGAATGATACTGCTCCTTCCTCAAGCTGATATATTTACTAGAAATTAAAATGTTTTTAGATTTCTTAAGTTACAAATAATAATTTGATACAGAGCAGAAATCCTTCTCCCTTCAGGCTTTGCATATGCTAACGCAATGCTGGTTCAAAACACCTGGCTCTAGAAGTGGTTCAAAGTCAGCACTCGTGCACCAAAAGCCCTTCATTCACACCCAAACCCAGCCCAGGTTTCTCCTGTGAAGACCCTCACAATGCACCAGGCAAGAGCTCTGCTCTTCCCACCGACCACCCAACTCCGTCTGTCCTATTCCCCCTAACACCCATGCTGCAGTGTGGTGCGGAAAGCGTGCCACGCGCCTTGGGGAGCCTCTGCCTCTCAACAAAGCTCGGGGCAGAGCCAAAGGAGGCAGCTCTCCAGAGGATCAGCATTCTCTCATCACCAAAGAGGATGACTGGGTCCATCCTGTAGGATTTCTACAGCCAAGAACTCATGAAGCTGTGTCTGAACATGTTTCCTAGACTGACACACCAACTGGAAAATATTTATCTGGATTTTCCCCCCAACCCCTTTGTTTTCTTTTTAAATCCCACTTCCCTCTTTAAGTTGCCAAAACAACAACAGATCCTCTTTTGGGCCAGTAACCACCATTTCTTGAAGAAGGGAACTGCTCTTCCCTAGGCTTACAAAAATCAGTAGCAAACTCGACCACTCGCTATGCAAACCCACACAGATGATCCAGCTCCTGCAATTCTGGTGCAGAGATGAAGGAAAACACAAGAGGCCAGGCAAGCACTGGAAGGAAGAGAAGCTTTTAAAAAGTTGACAATCTGCAATTATTTCCGAGGAAAGTGGAAATGCTTTTAATGAAGTGAGGTTGTGGAATTAAAGAGCTTGGACAGAAGGGAGAAAGAAAGCATACCTCCAGGTTCTCTTGGTTGACCTCCATAACATGCCTCTCCCACTGTGCATTTAACAACACAGAAAAGGTCCTCTCGGGTTTGGGCCGTACCGATGAGAATTTCTGTCCAAAAAATGTTTCCTGGGAGAATTTTCATCAATGTTTTTCAAGTTAAACTGTTTGTATGCTTTGGAGAAACCCCATGTCTCACACCATCTCCTGCCTGAGCACTTTTATTACCAAGTTCAATTGCCTGAGGAGTCCCAAATTCTGCTCCTCTTGGAGAAGAAAACAGAATCCATTTTCTTGGGTTTTTACCTTGAACAGTAAACAGGACTGTAGGCATGGGAAGATACCTTCTGCCTGCCCAAGAACCAAAACTGTCAGTGGACTACTCAGTGACCTCTCCATGGAACGAGCTCGTGTGGTATTTGGAAGGAGAAGATAAGATTACCTAACTTCTGAGTATCTAGGCTGCGGCTGAAGAACACAACAGGCAAGGTATATTTCTCTCGCCCTTTTTGTCTCCAAGTCACTTACCTCAGCCTCGAGATCTAAACCCCAAGAGCTCACAGGTTTTGTCACAGTTTTATCAGGTCTCAGTCTACAGCGCTGTGTGGGGCAGGGGACTCTAGCCAGCAGCTCCAGCTAACTCTGGCAAGAGCAGGTTCTCTTTAAAGAAAAATCAAACTGGTGTTAAGCAATTAGTTGTTCTGTAGCTGTATATCTGACATAGCAGCATGTCTTACAGGGTGAACTAGTTCTCTTAAAGCTAAGCTGTTGTCTGCTTGAAGATCAGAGGCTGAACCTTTGAGAAGGCAAAGGCTGAAGAGAAACTCCACGGAGGTGTCCATCCCACCAAAAACTCCGTGGTCCCACAACAGCAGCCCAAGCAGAACCTGGCCATTTCAGATGATTTTGTGGGTGACTGCAACAGCCTCGTTTCGCCAAACACCTTCTTGGCTACGACTTCCTCCCTTGAGAGAGTTTTTTAATCTAGAGTCCCATTGTTTTTCTCTCAGTTCCTGAACTGTGACTCTTTTTGCAAAACCAGTTTTGGCAGGCTCAGACAGAGGTTTGTCCAACCCCAAAGAGCCAAAAGGCTGTTGCTGTCCCATAACCAACACGAAGTATTCACTAAGCGGTGTCTTCTCACAGATAGTCCTTTTCCTCTGTTTACTTTCCACGCTACTAAAAGCACATGATCCCAATGACCTAGTCGAGTGACAATACTTCGGAATTACGAGAGAACCATTCGGTATCAAAGTGCACCAGAACAGAGGAAAAAGGAGGAACTACAGCATGCTCTGCCTTTCATGTACTGCGACATTTTAATCCAAAACGCTTATATCACACAGAATACCTTCCTAATACAGCTTAGGAGCTGTATACTCATCCAGTATACTAATACTAATACTAATTCAGTCTCCCAGGAGGTCTCAACAACAGTGGGAGCCTGCAGAAGAAATCTTTGTTTCTAGACTAGAGAGGAGAGAAGCTTAACAAGAAGCCTTCGACAGGAAAAAAAAAAAGAAAAAGAAAAAAAAAAAGTAGTTTTCTATTACTTTCCCCCCCTGCACATATTCCATGAGATTTAATAAGCATCATCAAGCTAATTAAAACATATCAATTCCAACTGAGAAAGGTCTTGGAGAAACACAACTCAGTGTCCGTACATAACTAGGTTTAACAGATACAGCCCTTCTTACTTATTTCTTCTTTTTGGCCATTTGGTTTTGGTTTAAAGCCATGTGACTGCTTCCAGTAGCAAACAGGACCCTGCAAGGGACATTCTTCTTTCACTGCTACTACTAAGCTGAGGGTTTTTTGAATGCTGATGACTTGTCCAGCAGTCTCAAATGGATCCAGATGTTATCAGGCTTTTAACACGATAATCTGGAGGACTGTGGAAAATACTGAGGTTTTAGGGAGAAGGAAGGTTTATTTTTGCTTTTATTACCAATTTTAACTTTTTTTTTTTTTCTTTTTTTTTTTTTTTTTCCCCAAAGCCTGATCAGTTACTTGGCTCAGGCTGGGCAACCCTCTAGAAAGTTACAGGACAGACCGAGGGAACAGAAGGCAAATTTCTCTCCTTTTCCTCCCTCGTTTTTTTTTTTTTCCTTCTTCCTGCTTTATGGGTGTTGTTATCAGCAGGGCAGATTTAAATGAAATCTCAGACTGGCGTCTTGCTGATCTCAATCCCAGCTGGCCAAACCTTTACAATGCTGCTTGTCCTTGGCATCTACCAGTGAGCAGACATCAGTTTAGCTGGTGAGTCTGGTATGAGGAACTAGATCCACTTCGCTGTCTCAAGCACTCTATAGCTTTATTTCTCTCCCCCCCCAGAACTTGGTTTACAGTAGCAGGCTTGATACCTCAGTCAGGGCACTACAACACCGCAGAGGCTACCGCGCTTGCAGGACTGCATCTACCACACACACGGTGCGTTTGAGAGCAAAATGCTACTGCTTCCATCAGATGATGCTTGTTTTAAAGGGACCCCCGATTTTTTAAGCAAAAAATATCTCACACCACTTCCTTATCGGGCAAGGCCCTTTTTCAGTTGCCTCTTTTAAAATTAAGATAGAATATCAGTGTCCCCAATGTCATGTTAAGAAAACTAAGTTGAAAAACAATTTAAACTACTACTGTATGTCTCAAAGAACATCTCACTACACCGGACTGCTACACAAACAGAAACAGAACAAAACAAAAATGAGTTCGTTACCTGTACTTAAGTAAATTTGATTATCGTCTGTCTTCCCTTCGTTTACTGACTCACTGCTAGGCTCTCCCCTCCGACTCATGATCTTTGAAAAGCCACTTGAGAGAGAGGAGAAAATACCACGGATGAAGTAGCCCTGCTGTTCAGAGTCCACCGAATGGACGGCTTGCAGAAATGGCTTGGCGTTCCTGTTCCCAACATGTGGCACAGGTTCAGACAGAGATCGGTTGAAGGGAACCCGAAATGGTCTAGTCCTTGCCTGGAAAAGCATCTCCGTTGGGTCTCTGTGGAGATCATCGGCACTGGTAGCATCCACGCTTGCTGAACTTTTGGCAAGACTTGGATCACTGTGTTCCCCTTTCAGGCTGCAGGAGCCCTCTCTCTTGCTTATCCTCCAGGCAAACCGAGGATGCGTCTGCCACCTGTACGCTCTGAGAGGTTTCACTGGGTCAGAACTCATTTGTTTATTCATCTTCTTGCTTTTCATCTGGTGGTACCAATGGTAGTCCTTCAAGGCAGCAGTGCCAGCATCTTGATCCGACAACGATCTTCTGAAGGTCCTGGGAGAGAGACTGTAGTGCTTTTTGAAAGCACTCATTTTCCACCCCTTGAATTTCAGTCCTTAACTTACATTCCGTGTTGCTTACCAGTCACATAGCTGTAGTTACTCACTCACCGTTTTAAAATCCCAGTCACTTTGTTCATCACCACTGCGAACCACAAGACAGCAGAAGTTCTTCCTGAAGATCTTGAGTGTCAATCCCAGAACTGGATATTTCTACATCTCGGCAAGAAGAACGTGCCCTCACCTATAGCAAGCCGACTCCTAACGGCACACGAAGCCTTGCTAAGCTTTCTGCTGCTTCCTGCGCTGTCACATTTCTGCACCGAGCTTTCAGGAAATGACTAAAAGAGCCCAGCCATGAAAACCCACAGTGGTGTTCTGCACCAATCACACTTCGTTTTTTTCAGTCTACATCAAAGATTTGGTTTAAAAAAAAAAGAATACGAAAGTACTTCACTCTAGAGTCACAGAAAAGTCTCAAAAAGCATTAAAAAATTGCAGTATTCAACTGAGAATCGTGCATGTTATGTTCTTCAGTTAAATAGTAAAGTATGTAACTATATACATGTAGTTAAGTAATATACAAGATAAAGATGATTCCTAAAGTTTGTATTTACCACAGGTACGTCGTATCACTTAAGAATACCTCAGAGTTGCCTTTTAGCGAGAGGTAAAATCGGCAAATTCATCAGAATTGAGCGCTGGAAGTCCCAGAAAGGAAGGCAAAGTGGAGGAATGGAGTAAGGAGAAGAAATGCTGCAATTTAATGTAGTGAGTGTAAATACACTGAAGGGAAATAAGTAAAGGGGAGGAGAAAAGGGACAGAGTGGGTGGGTGGGACTTCATCAAACACAGACCAAAGCAAAGGGAAGGTTTTGAGGCATGATCCTTTGGCAAACAACAGGACAGCAGGCACATTTCCCTTTTTCTTTCATGTCATCTCCCCCCTCCCCCCCTTTTTTGTTTTATACAACAGAATAGGGTTTTATTTTTATAAATCTAGCTGAAATAAATGAGATGGAAAAAATAGTCCTATCTGTTTAACCAAGAGGGGAAAAAAAAAAACCAAAAAACCCCAAAAAACAACCCTCGCCTGCTCTACAGTTTAAGAAACAGCTGACTATTTTAAAATCTCATAAAGAAAATATCCGCTGGTGAACTCAGATCACGCTTGCCAAGTTTTAGACCAGAACACTTAAAGCTCAAGTCAACTCAAATCCCTGAAAATAGGGGGTTTAGAATGGAAACGCTGACAGACCCTTGGCAATCAAGTGACAATGAAAACTCCTTCTCTAGTTAAATAAAATGATAATCTGGTCTGGCAGACCAATAAAGCTTAACTGACCCACTCTGGGATCTCGCCTTTAAGCTAGGCTGCATTCATCAGCCAAAGCACATTCCTGAAAGTTGCAGATGCAAAAACTCCCTTACTTATGTGTATATATGGAAAAGGGTGTCACTGCTCCCTAAAATAGGGATGGAGTTACCCAAAGACCTCCATCACGTTGAGAAATAATCTCCTTATTCAGCAGCAAGCTACATTCTTCAATTAGAAGCAACAGAAGTGACTATATAAAGCCGCCATGTTCAAGAAGTTACAACAACCAACCTCAGAAGCAAGAACAGCTCAGGCATTGCAATGCAAATTTTTGCATCAAAAATAATGATGCTGACTCTTGTGCTTTGTAGGAAGTCATGCTGCTCGGAGCACGAGCAATGACAAAATGTCCCTAAACAAGAACTCGGCTACAATTTCCATCCACAGCAATGAACTCCTCAAGGAAGCATGAGGAGCAACGAACATGTGCAGAGATACAAGTACTCCCATCGTGAAAATTGTAGAATTCACCAGGAAAAAGTTTTCTGTTTCTTGAGCCCAGGGATTGCTGATCGCACTTGGGTGCAGCCCGTCTGGTCCCATGGACTTGCAAGGGTTGAGTTCTTACAACCAATTCCTGACGACCCTCCACCCACTGCTGGTATTTTTTTCTCCTCCTTGATCCTGTTCACCAAGCACAGAGGCCTGAGAGTCCCTGTTTCTGAAGACAGAGGCCAACACAGCATTGAGGACCCCAACTTTATTTGGCTCTGCTGATACTAGATCACCCACCCCTCTCACAACGGGTCTTCGTTTTCCCTGTTGAGCCTTTTACTACTAATGTGGCAGTAGTGCTTCAAACAAATGCTTTGAATTAGCCAGTCTGGTAAAATGGGCTTTATGAAACTTCAGAAATAAGTACAAATAAATCCGACAGACGACAGTGTGGTTCGCTCTAATGGCGCAAACCATAATCAGCAGAGAAAACTGAGAATGTGAGCTAAGTTTCTGGTCAGCTCTGCAAGCCTTGCTTGTACAAGTTTCCACTAGCACATCTACATCTACTTTTGGTTTGTGAGCGCAGAAGGGCAGGAGAGGACAGAAGACCAAGACAGACGCTGCGGTAGCTGAAGTCCTCCTGGGATTTGCTTGCTGTAGATTTCTAGCACTCTTTCTAACTCCTGTTGAAAGGTAACAACCAAGCTGAGCACTCAGACAAGCCACGTGTTGAAACAGCGTTTTGAAAGCACTTATCTGCTGTATCGGAGGGCTCAGTACAGGCAACAGGAATGACTCAACTTGATAGTATGACACCGGTCGTGTCAACATTATTTTGAAGCAGGGATTTAGCAGAGCAGCACTTTGCAGAGAATGAAACTTCAGGCAAGACGCTGGTCCTTGCATGAGGACAGAGATGATCACCAAGACTGTTCTCATCCTGTCTTTTTCACCACCGTTCTGTGGACACCTGACTGCATGGAAAGATCATTTCACCTCCTTCCCAATACAGCTTGCCTTACATCAGTCGCTGACTTCCACAGACCACCCGTTTCAGCAAGAAAGATTAGCCAGCTATCAAGTTACAGCATGAAGCAACATACAAAAGCAGTTATGGGTTAACTTCTACTTAAAAATATTTTTATTGGTGTGGTCAGGGGTTGGACCACAGGTCTGTGGAGAACTAACACCATAGAAAAAGACAGGTTTCAATAAGCACTCAACACAAAGCCCAGAAACATCAAAGTCACAATTCAGTTACATTTGAATCATGTTAAGAAGGGTCTTTACTTTTGATTTTTGATTTCACTTTTGATTCCATGTTACCACTGCTCAGATGAATACACTTCATGATCAAAGAAAACAGTTATCCAGCTGCCTTCACTTAGCTGAGATTTCACGGTGTGCTTACTCTGTAGAGGGTAAAACTGCCTTTCTCAAAGTGCTTCTAAAGACGGCATACAAGGCTTGCATGCTTATTGACATAAAATCATTGATACATAAGTTTGCTGAGTCTACAAATAAGACGATTCTTTCAAATTGCTAGCTCAAAAATTTTAGCCTGGGCTTTGAGTCAAACTGGACTCTCTCTTCCTCATCCACACTATCAATAGCAAAGATGATGCCCAAACAAAACCTTCATCTATACTAATCCAACGCCACCAAGTAAAAATTGGCCTTGCTTGCCTCCAGTTATTTCTCATGTACATATGACATGCGAGACAGTAACTCTCACAGCAGAACTTTCTTCGTGATCCACAGTCCAGTTATCCCTTGCAAAAAGTCCTTTCAGAGCCACAATTTATCCTGGGAAGCACTTACCCAAGATTTCACAAAGAAATCAGCTCACAGCAGTGACTGCTAACATATCGGTTATGCGAGATCCCTACCCGTACAGAGCCACCCACTCAGCTGTCAGCAGGTAAAATAAGTTCAGTGCAAGAAAGGAGCTTGTCAATTAACTTGAGAAAAATATGGAATATTTTCACTTATACCTCCTGTTTCTAATACCTACTGCATAAAAACCTGATCCTCAGATAGCAAATTTTCCTCAGAAGAAGAGGGGTTTTTTTGGTAATGTTTGCAGTTCATTGTGCCAAATCATTCATTTAGCTTTTTCAGAAAATTACTATTTTCTTCCTAACAATCCAGTCATTTAATCATCCGATTTGACATGTTTAACAGCATATATTTCACTACTCCTAGATATTTAAGTAATTTATGCACAAAATGCAGATTTGCTACATTGGAACATAACTGTATTTCAATTTTAGGATTATATTGGAAAACAATGTTTCTTAACTGTATAACAACATCTCACAGAAAATGTACACAAGCAGTATTACATTTTCACCAAGCATAAGACGACAATTCCTTGGCAATCACCTCCTGCGTGGGCAGTCTGCTCTCCCCTATTCAGCTTTCCAAAAAAACTACCCAGCTCTGCTGCAGGAAGCCTCAGACACTCCTCAGAGTATCTACTGTTTAATAAATACTACCAGCCAATTAAAAAGAAATTAAAAAAAAAAAGGCAACACCACAAAAAACCCAAATGCATCATTGCCAAGCAGCTGGAGGGGGAACCTGTCTCTGATGATAAAAATTAATGTTTAACGCTCGCTCACTCACTGAAAGCTGTCTAGTGCCTCAGTAAAGATGCGACAACGTGGAAAGTTTTAGTTTGTCTTTCGCATAGCTTATATTGAGGAGAAGATGAATTGAAACCTCCCATGACTGAATCGCTCCATTTTAAATTAATTTTGGACCAAGCACAGACTTACCAGCTCCTCATTTTTTAAAACATTTCCCGAGACATGGAAGGCGAGGGAGGGAAGAGAGGAGAGTTAAAAAAAGAAACAAAACAAAAACCTAAAAACCCCTTTGGCCCACACAACCACCAAACCCCATGGCAAACCCATAATATTGATTCACCACATACGGGTTTTCAACCAAGCCCTCTCTTCTAAATCATAAAGACAGCAGGTTAAGGAAACACCACTTCCGAGAAGATCCCAGATTAAGCCCCCAAATCATCAAATTAGTTCTTTAGCATGTAGAAAAGTAAAACAAATTGCACCTCCTCCCCAGACAAACCAGAAGGGATGCAGGCAGGCGGGGATCCTCGGTTTTGCAATCTTGAAGGGGAAAAGAGCTATGGGGAGCTAGACGACTCCTCACTGCACTGGAACAGTTCATGGAGAAATAATCAATATATAAAAAGCAGAAACCATCACAAAAGTCTTCCAATTGACCCAACTTGACATGTAGCTAAACAGCACATAAGATGAAAGATTTTTCCTTCCCTTTAAATTAGAGACTTTTCAAAATATTAAGTTTTGTTTATGCAAGGCTAAGTAATTAATGACCTAACATCCCCTTCCCATCTCCTATCACCAAGATGCATCTGTTTCCCCCTGCAACATTTCCTGCAGGGGGATATCACTTCTCCTCGGTGCAGCGCGGACCAGTGCACCTGACTGACTCGACCGCTTCATACTTAGTGCGTGAAGTTACGCAGAGGACAAACGAAACAGCACCTTAGAAATCACTGCATTTGGGATTAGAGGGACTGGAAGAGCAAGGCTTGCTGGAGCTTCGAGTTGGCATGGCTGGAACACAGATAATTTGTAGAGACCCAGATTAGAGTTCCAGAGAGCAAAGCTGCCCCGCGGTTCTGTGACCAGTGCTGAGCTGGCAACGCGTATCAGTGACCACGCAGCAAGCTCACCTGTCCCAGATAAATCAGTGAGGGACGCTATTTTCACCGTCACTATGCTGAGAATGAAATGTGTCTACGAAAAAGCTTAACGGTGATACCAGCACATTTAAATGCCAGAGGACCGCGTCTTCGTGATCTGTGCCAAGGCATGCTGCGCTGCGCAGTCACTGCCCTGCATTTCTGAGCCCTTTACCTTTCACTGCAGCCCAGGGCGCGTTGATGGGGGCTGACAGTCTGCATGTGCGGTGGCCTGGCATCTGAAGGTAGGTACTGAACCGCCGCTCAAGATTTCCACCCTCAAACCCTTCCTGTAGGCTATCTCTGCTGATACAAACTCCCCACTGGAAAGTCTCCTGGCTTCATTTTTCCACGCTGTTCCTGTGATCCGCACGAGAAGCTGCTACAGCCCTGTCGGCTGAGCAGAGCAGAGATAATCTAAATTTATGAGATGCTGAGTTTTGGACAGACGCCAGGAAAAGTTAGCAAGAAAATCCCATTTCAATACATCGCAAATAAACCTGTAGAACAGCAACGCCAGATTTTCATTTCACTAGCAATCTTTTGTTGTTGTTGTTGTCGACAACACACAGCTCATGCCAAGTTTCAAGGCCCATAAAAACGTACATTTAGAAGGCAGCCAAGCGTGCGCAGCGGCTAAGCGAGCCCACACACAGCTGCGAGCAACGCCACCCCGAGCCAGCCAAGTATTCTAGCAACATGTACTGGTGCAAATAAACAAATATATAACCTGAAGGCAAACACTCTGGCAACTACTTCGTAGCACGGAAAGCCCTAACGGTAAGAAGAACACTCTGTAGTGAATGGCAGCACTTGCCTCAGAAATCTGTAGAGATTTACAGGTTTCCGCCGGGCGGGCAAGCCCGCAGCCCTGACCCGCGACACGGCTGCTCCCGCAGGTCTGGCTCCTCCGTGGGAGAAGCACCACGCTGAGCTGTGACGCCGCCGACACATACGGTGGGTTCCAGCTGAGAAGGAACCCTCGGGAGCCACAGCCACCAACTTGAGCCCCTGAAGACAGAAAAGTGCACTGACCTACTTCACTGGCGTCTTTTGTGAGACTGTTCTTCAACTAGGTAGGTACTGAACCGCCGCTCCCCACTCTGACATCCAGTTCTTCACGATTACAGGTTGAGCTTGGTACCATCCAAAACATCATATGCAAGCTACTGGTGAAGGTTTTTAAGGATGTCGTTTTTCAGCAGGCAAAATCAGCTTTCCATCATCCCACGTCTTTTCCAGCTGAAGTGGTTTGGGTTTTTGTGGAGAGAGGAGGAAAGGGAAAGGCAGCTCCCTCTCCCCCGAACCACTGTTCTGCAATCTTAAAGCAGGTTTTTACCAGCAGAACACAGCATTGCTAGATGCGATCCCTGAGCGCATCAAACCAACTGCAGCTTAAGCATTACTAAGAGAGGAAAAACAGCCATAGTATATAGGCATGTTAATGGATAAACATCTCAAAAACGGTCTTGCTAACTATCCCCAAATAGCAGGTGTATATATTCAAACCTTCCACCCTGTATTTTTATGTAACTGTGAAGGAGCACATCCCTCAGCGCAGACTGTTGCAAAAATAAGACCTATCAACTCTAGCATCCATGAAGGACCTTAGGAATTGAGTATATAATTTCATTCTACACATTTTTGTTTTAAAATTAATTGTTGCAACTCTGTTGGCCTTATTTTGTCCTGCTCTTCTATAATAGCATGAATTATTTCAGCAAATCCTTCATGCAATACTGGTTTTGTAAACACATTTTAAAACGTAGCTTGTCAAGCGCAGGAAATCCTGCAGTAAAGCCAACTAGCAGCAAAAGATAACCACCAACTAATCGACACCGCTCTCCAATATCATTGTCTATCAGTGTACTATTACGGTATAAATAAGGAACAAACTTCAACACCCATAATCATAATTCTTTCATTTACCATAGAAACCTCACAAATCTTTAATAGAAATACTCTTTCTCCTGTCAAGGCGCTTGCCCTGTGTTGGTGTTAAGTCACAAGACTTTGTGGTAGCTCAGGTGGAAAGATGGGAGCACCAGGACACAAGCAGAGAGGTTTTTCCAGCGTCCCGTGCCAAGCACTTACCCGGTCTGGAGTCTGGTTTACTGCTAGAAAATGCCAGCAGGCAGACTTGGGGGTTTCCATGGCCAAACTAGGAAGCCTTAAAAGGTCCAGTCCGTAACAAGAAAGTGAACAACTACCTCATGCAAACCAAAACGTACTTCTGTATCTGACACCCAAGATGTTTGACACCTATGGAATCTGTGCGTGAACTAAAGGAACATGACCAAACAAACAAAATCTTTGAAATTACTAGAGACACCGCTTGAGTTGCTGGTTAGTTTTACATCCAGTCTGCACAGGGGCTCACGACAGCTTTGGCATCCAGCAGTGTTTCTGCCTGCTAGACCGGACTACGAGCAGCAATGGTTTGAGAACCTGCTACATGACAGGGTTACAGCACAGAGACAGGCTCTGGGAGCTGAAGGAAGAATTTACAAATCCAGAGTTATTTTAGGCTCTGAATTTAGACAGTGAAATTCCTTGTGCTATATGAGAACTAGCCTAACACCCACCTCGTAGCCCCTCCAGAATGTTGTATTATTAGCAAATTAAAGTGCAAAAATTGACAATAAGTCAGTGGTGTGTAGGAGTTTAGTATTAAACCTTCATCTCAAGGGAGAAATGGATCACAGGGAAGAAAGATGAAACATGCCAGTATCTCAAAACGCCAAGAGTTTGGCATTAAAACATTTAATACCAGCTTGGAAAGAGGGCCTGTGTAAAATTCCAGTTGCTGTAACACTAACTACTACACGTCACATGGAGAAAGAAGTAAATGAAACAACCAAAAGGGAAAGAAAAAGAGATGAGGGGGGAGAAAAGAAAGAGCAGTTATTAAATTTAAATGACCTTCTAACCAGCAAGAATTCTTTCTCCACAGGTTGTCTGTCAGGAACAGTCTTGAACCAGTGCAAAAACCAGAAGACAGGGACAGTGATGAAGCGCTGAAATGAAGACGTACCTTCTGCCAGCCCCCCAAGCCAGCTGCGAGCCCGACGCCAGGGCTGGAGGAGATTTCACAACTGGCAGGAGCGTGCGGAGCCAAAGGAGGAAGCAAGGTGACCTGCGGACACTGAAATAGCACAAGACTGGGGGAAAGAAAGGAGCACACCCTCTTTGACTAAATCTAAGTCTGCATTTGTAATTTAAAGAATGATTAAAGGTTAATATTAAGATGTGTTTGACGGTAACGTACAAACCATGCTATGCCTAAAAGAGAAAGATGTACAATAATTTCAACCTTTGAAGAGAGAGGAAGGAGGGAGGGAGAGGGAAGGAAAAGAATTTCTTTTTCAGAGACTATTTGTGGAGCAAATTTGTGACATATGCACACACTTTCTCACCACAGAACAAAAACCAAAAAAGACCCGGACATCGTGAAAAAGGATTTGCACAAAGCACAAGCCATCGCATCCCAGGCAGAGGCCCCGAGCGTCAGAGCTGTCCTTCTGGTGGCTGCTCTCTGTGTCAGCCGGACGGGCAGGCTGAAGCCCAGCCCTCAAACAACTGCACAGAACAGTGAGCTGTGCCCCCGACACAAGCACTTCATTTCTTTTTGTCTTTCCCTTGGTTATTGCTGTACCAAGACTCTTTCAAGTTCCAAAATGTTTTTGTTTCATTAAGTGTGAATGCTGGCTTACCAGACGACAGAACTGCCTATCTCTGAGGTCAATCCTTTCCAAACTGAGCATGCAAAGTCCCATTTGTAAGTCTGCGTGCGGCACTTCCACCAGACAGTCACTGTTCAGCAATCTCTTTAAAAAAAAAAAAATATTCTCAAATATTTCCACTGCAAAAATGGAAATTTTAACCAAAAGGTTTAACAGGACCAGGGGAAAAAAAAAAAACCCAAATCAAAACAGTGAAACAAAAAGTCCTGCACTGCATGCTCTTTCTTAGAGCAAAATCCTCTCCAGCTGACATTTCTTAAATGCTTTATATTTAAACTCTCAGACAGTTTTGTACAAGGTTCTTTAGGGTGCTACTATCCCAGCCATCACAGCTACAAAGCAACTCACTTTTGGAAAGAAGCCACCAACTGTCCACAAGGCAGGCTACTGCCAGCCCAGTGAAACGACCTGCCAAGTCCCACTGCGCCCAGGTTCAGCCGTTACGGTAAGGACACTTCTGTCCCACCCTCTCTTGATGCGCAACTATCATCAAAAAGTTACTTGATTAAAACATTCCTCCTCAAACTACTCCGCGAGCCTATTTCAAGGCTTTTATGTTTACTCACCTCATCAGTAAAAGGGAAAATGAGCTGTTACTTGCTATTTTTACCACGACCAGCCTAGACTGTCAGTAAAATCTGCTCCATCCTCACCCAGCGGTGCAGAACTGCCGTGAACAATAAAGTCTGACTTTGAAATTGTATCGTGACATTTCAAACCAAGCTGCCAACAGGGCCAGAAGCATTTGCTCTACATATAAAACACAAAGCCACGTTGGGTTTTATAAATACATAAGGAACCAGTGAAGCTAGGCTAAATTAATGAACATGTGTATTCCAATTCCAATAGACGGGACAGTACTTGGATGGCTTCACTTAGTAACTTACTATAATCTATGCCTTATAAAAAGGTTTTTACATGAAACACTCATATACCAGTGAGACATAAAATCAGGATGCAATCAAATCTCCACAGTTTTATGTACACATCCCTCAGGACTTCAAGCTGCAAAACTGAATGTGAATAATTGCATCTATTTTTCTAATAAAGACCATGTGCCTCAGGAGTTGAGGACGTAAGTTTTCAAGAGCTCTGAATAATATTTTTGGAGGTATTTCTACTTCAAATAAGCAATCCAGTTAAGCAGAGATAAACACGCACACACATCAGCGACCTTGTTTAAACAATGCACCAATTATTGTGATAAATCTGGTTGCCAAATCTAAATATAGACTGTTAAGAAAAAACAATGGAGTTTTAGTAGGAGACAGACTTCTCATATTTACTGTTTACCTAATTATCCAAATGAATGTACAATTTGGCCTCACTCCCCTCTTCAGGCTGCATGACCACTTTCCCCCTCGGAGCCAAGAGAGTTCTGGCTGTTACGGGAAAACGCAGCGTGATCCGGCACATTTGATGCTACGAGTGCACTTGGTGCGATTTCAAAGCTTGCATCACGGTTTGGGTATGTGCGTACTCCGCTTCCCCCAGACAGCCCCATGCCTGACACAAGGCAGATAGGCACCGCAGGACTGAGTCACAGCTACAGAAACAGGGAGGTTTTTTATTTAATTTTTTTTAAGTGAAGGCATGAGGGGAAAGAAGAAAAAATAAAAAAATCCTCATTCAAAACCCATTCTAAGTTTCCAACTTTGGGTGCCCAGGCAGGAAACGAGGGGAGGAGGGGGAATGAGTTAAAAAGGAGGGGGAGAAAGTTCTTTTATTCAGGGTTATATTTTTAGACTATTAGTAGTTTTGTTTTATCATTGCGCTACAAAACCAGACCTATGTGAATTAACACAGCATTAACCTTTCTAATTTTTGCTAAGTCCATGCTGCAGTATTAACCTAATCTTCTTATGCGGGACATGGCAGGGCATTTTCTCCCCCTGCCCTGCTGTGGCTGATGTTTTTCCACCACAGATATTCCTGGCTCATCATACATCCAGCCATACATTCCCTCTTTCCCCAAACCACGCAAGAACAGACATGCTGTGAACAAGTAGAATTTGACCCCTCTTGTGCTGGGAAACAAAAATCTACGTGCTGAAGACACCGAACCCAAAATCTTGATTTGTTCTGAAGCATACCCAGGTGCTGCAGTTTAGAACCATAAGGTATGGGAAGGAACACGGCTGAAGTGCTTTTCCTGCTTGCTAAAAATACTCACGACTTAAAAGTGCCTTTGCCCGTCTTGATCTATTGATATTTATAAAAGTAAAGCTCGACTGCGCTGGCCAGGCTGAGGCTAGAGGAGAGAAATCTGCTCCTCCTATTCCCCGCTCTAGTTCATAACAGTTATGCAGCACATTTATCCTTACTGTTTCAAAACAAGTTAACACTAACTTCTTTTTATTTATTTTTTTTTAAACAAGTTTCTCTCCCCAGGTGTCATTGCTAGGGTTATTGTCACACAATTTTATTGCCTCTCTCCCTGCTTGCACAGCACAGGCCAAATCCATTTGCGACTTCCCTCCCTAGATGCAAGTTCCCATGCATAAATCAATCATACAGAAATACAATGACTTACAGTAAAGAAATCATTTGGGGAAAAAAAAACAACCCTCAACCCACAACAAACACACGGTGCTCAACTTATTTATAAATGTCTTCAAAAAGGAGCCTGGAAACCTTCCACCCCAGGCTGGCAATGCACAAGGCAGAAGTGCTGGGGAGTGGCAAGGGAAGAGGCAGACAGAACAAGGATTGGGTGGGTTTTTCTTTTGCCTTAAAAGTTTTGTTTTCTTCTTTCCATAAAAACAAGAAAGGCCAGGAAATCCTCCCGATTCGGCATTCCCAACACCACCACTGGATGAAATACAAGGCCTTCGCTTCCTGTTACCTCCTCACTTCACAGCAAGGGAGGACGGAGCAGGACAATGCCGATCTTTTTATTTACTCCCAGGGATCTCTCTCCCAGGGATGCTAAAGAGAAGCAGCTCCGTAAGTCAACTCTGCACTCGCTTGGGGTTATACTTTGTTTGGGTAATGTGCCACTTCTTATCCCATACTAATGCACCAATTTTTTTTAACTATGAAAACCCAGATCAGGTCTTAGGGTGAGTAAAGCTCCTCCTAGACTTCTCATCTCTAAACCAAAGGTCTAAACCGATCAGGCCTCCTGCAAAAGCCAGTGAGGCTTTCCTCTTACACCACCGGCTGGCAGAATTTTGGGGTAGAGATGGTTAAAAGGAAGGGGATGATGGAAAGAAAAGACCCCAAAGCTCAGGACAACTCTCTCCCCACTTGCAACCCCACTGTAGAGGGGACGGGGACCTGGTTAGCTCTGCTCCTGCTCACACCAGACACAGAAAAGTAGTAAAGGTGGCAGAACACACTCAAAAGTCTCTTTCCAACCCTGGGCTCCCGCTTTGGAGCGGCTGTGCCTTCCTGTATCCCAATGGCAGAGCGAGGCACAAACAGCTTCATGCTATAAAAGGTGCTGGTGGCACAGGATTAACACACAATTCTGAGACTCGGGGAGAAGTCGTGCAATTTTACCATCGTGCAGTTCATGTGCTTTCCAGCAAGAGAGCCAAAAATTACCTCCCCGTGTAAATATACATGTAGGGACATGAGGACAACTCAAACCAAAGCAAAACCAAGTTTCACCTCTCTGGAACACTGTCAAGCTATCAAGTCCTTCTTCTATCTTGCTGACTGTCTAAAAAACTGACAGAAGAAAACTGAGTATTACTCTGGAATAAACTGGAACAGAGGGAAAAAAAAACAAACCTAAAATCAGGGATAAATCAGAGCTTATCTTCTTAAAATATAAACCCCTCAAGGAATATAATTTGCAGCAATTAAATATAAAAAGACAATCCTCAAGATAATCCTTAACAAATCACCTTTAAGAGTTTTGTAAGTTATGGTTTGGGGGATTTTTTTAATGCATGTACTAGTGACTGACCTGTCAAACCTACTTCCGAGCTTCTCGCAACTGACGAACATGGGAGCCAGAATGCAAAGCCTGCAAGACACGTTAGTTTCTAGGACCACCAGGATAAATATTCTAAAGCTCTTTGTTGGAAACATTAATTCTTCAACTTTCAAGAAGTCTCAGGTCTCAGCTTATATCATTCATAACTTCCCTGAACTTCTGCAGAGCGCGATGAATACATCTACCGGACACAGCAATGTCTACTATCCTGCCATCCAACTTTTTGACTCAGGCTTTCAGAGATCACCAAGAAATTCTGGGTACCAAAGTGCTTGAAAAAAGCTGATAATGCTATAGATATTTACTGTAGGACAGGAACTACACCATCACTTTTACACTTAAGACAGGTTTAATTGTTGATATTTAAAATAAACCTTATACACACCTTGGATATTAATAGTTATTTTAACAAGGCCTCTTCCGAGTCTCCTGTCTTTCTCTTCTGGGTTTCTTGTGCACAGAAAGCATGAGCCCTTTTTTCTCTATTTTCTTACTTGCTTTGTTCCACACACAAAGACGTTCCCCAACCAGCTGAGAAGATGCTCTGTTCCCAGAGCAGATACCATGATTCACTTCTGTTCACCAGATAGGGTATAAGGTTTCCCACACTTTTGCCCCAAATCCCAACCATTCGGCTAACTTCCAGTGTGCCTAAATTAAGCACACTTTTTTTTTTTGTCAAATGAACAAAAATTCACATTTCCTGCCAAACCACTAAACCACCTTCAAATCTTAGAATGTACACCCAGTTTAGTGTGTCTTAGTGGTTTGGGTGGAAATTCAGGTACGCAGAGACGCAGATTGCGAAGCTGCAACGGTCAGCTTGACAGAAGGAGGATCGTTAAGGCTGTCAAGTGCAGAGGAATCAATTTGGTATTTATTTGGGCGTCCTGGCAGGCAGAAGAACAAGCAAACCCAACCAAATCCCAAACCCATTGCTCACACCAGGCTGCTGTTGCACCTTGCAGAAGTTCTGGCTATGAGGTGATGTTGTGGGAGAGTTTTGCTGTTCTGGGCTGTTTAAAACCTTTCACTTTGGTGATTGCGGGTTTACAACTCCACGGTTTAAGGTGGCACATCTAAGGGTTGGAGAACACAGACAAATACCTCTTAAACTGATTTTTTTTTTTTTTAACTGAAATCAGTCTACAGTGGAATTTCAAGTCTACAAAAAGCTTTCCAGAAATAGTGCAAGATTTATTCAGAGATAATTGCACATCAATTCCTTATTCAGAATCTTTTTGTCACATTTACTGGGGAAAAAAAAAAGGTTGAGTTTATTCCTGTCCTTCATCCTTTTACCCTGCTGGGTTTTTCCAGTTCCTTTTTCCACTCTCTCTCCTCTCTGCTCTTCCCATGTCACAACTATCAAACACAACCAATAGATGAATTAAATCACGCCACCTCTCCTGTTGTAGTCACTGTATTTTTCCTCAGCAGAATAGTCCATACCCATTCCACTTCAATCTGTAGGGATTTTAAGAGATTCCATATCACTGAGGTTAACAGGAGAGTTCACCCACCTGCATCACTGCCTTCAGTCCACTTTTGATAATCCTTCTAATAACCACAACTCCAGACTATCAAATAAATTACAGTTCCATAGATTAAACAATGCTAAAAAACATCCATTCCAACACTAATTTAAATTGTCTCTTTTTAAAGTTGGCAATGAGAGGAGTACTCAAATGAGAACTTCAGCTCCTTTGCCATTAAGATCTCTCAATTTTATAATAGATAGTTAAGGGAATTCCTGAATTGCAATTTCCAGGTGTGTGTGTGGAAAAAAAAATTACCAGCCTCACATTCTTTTTCTATTATTAAATGCAATACAATTAAACACAAGCATTCCTAGTAAAATAACCACAGCAAATCACCACAAACTACACTACTGAGAAAATTAAGCAGAATGAAAAACCAATGCAGCAATAAAGAAGAGATTAGTGACACACAACACAATTTCTCACTAAAGAAAAAAGAAAAATACATGTATATTTAAAGCTCGGAAACTTAGAGCCAGGAATAAGAGGGGAAACATGACAGAGAGGAAGAGGCAGGTCAGAGAAGGAAGAAACATTATCTCAAGATCTTAACTTCAGGGATTCCAGGAGGAGTAAAGAAGCTGCAAAGAAATTCCACTGCAGCTTCTTCTGACATGGATATGTCTAATGCTGGTGTTACCTGGCCGTACGAACTTGACGATTGATGCAGGGCTCTTGAAATCTGACAGTCAGAAAGCTGTAATTTAGCAAGGGTAGTTATTTTTGAGCACTTACTCAGGAAAAAGCTGAATTTAGCTCAGAGAAGAACTAGGGACCGCCTGTGATTGTCCCAGAAAGTAACTGGCGATGTCAAAAGATTCATACAGCTTTAAAAATCTACAGGCACAAGCAGGAAATTAGTGTTTGTACTTTTTCTGAGTAGCCTAATTATAACCTTCAGCCCCAAAGCAACTTACAGTATTAACTGAACTCAAAGTTTAAATTTACTCTTCTACCTAAACTATCATCGAATTTGTTGTCTCATCTCAGGCCCTACTAAGACTGGAAATCTCATTTTTCAAAACCAACCATCTCCCTTACTGTTATTTGACAACAACCCTCTGGATTGCAAATTTAATGATGATAATAGCAGAGTATATACTGACAAGTGAGCCCAAATGCTTGAAGTGTTTACATCATCAGCAATAATTGCTGTTTGCTTACGTAGTGGAGAGCTGGGTATGGGAAGGCAAAACAGCTTCATGTCAGAGCTGATATTACAACTTCAGGTGGATAAACGCAGGGGTATTCAAAAAACTGATTATGTTCAGCAATTAAGATAATATAACATGGATAAGAAAACGTTTAAGAAAAAACAAAACCCTTATCCATTCAGAATTACAGTGGCTTTTGTCTGGTACGGCTTAATTTGGTCTGGAATTACGTCAGGAAAAATTCGTGGATCGCTAAAAAAGCCCGTCCCAAAACAGTTAGGGTATCTACAGCATGCGATGGAGGGGAAAAAAAACTAAAAAGAAAAGATATCTTAAGTTCCTGGTCAACAGAAATAGAATTTATACACACTATTTAAGATTTTGTACTTTACACTGCTCAGTTTCCCCTCCCTAGTGCAATTACCTGCCTACAGAGGAAATAACGCACGACATTCTGTGCTTAGCTAGGAGGTTTATAAGAACAATGGATATACAAGGCAATGCCACATTATTTTTAAACAGATTTTTTTTTTCTTTTTAAGAACATTAAAAGACTTTCTGAAGATGGGATTCTGCTGGTTCTTTGACAGAAGAATACAGCATTAGTAAATCCAAACCAGACCTGGAATATTTCTGACAGCTGTACTGCAAGATTTCCATTAAGTGAGATGCTTTTGTTAGTAAATATGCTCTACAGCACCCTCACTTGAGCTGGCAGCATAAATGTCACTGCACTCGGGTGACTAAATTAATAGTGAAGCTCCCTTAGCCACGGTGTTCTGATATAACAGCTTAGGGGCTACTACCTTTAAAACCTACGCTATTTTTCATATGGTCATTTGCTGTAAAGGTCCCCAACGTATCGTCCTCAGCTTTCACAGATATAAGATGTTCCTCCTGCTTAAACAACAACAACAAAAATCATCGGATGTACCAGAGATTTCTGGTAGACTACGACTATTTACCTGCCAAGAGAAAGCAACGTTAAGACGGTGCAACCATTAAGGCTGTTCCTTTTCTGCTGTTCGAGAGCTTTGATGTGACAACTTTAACTTTCATTTAACAGCTCCTTGCCTCCAACATCATCTCGCACAACCTTCAGATGATACGGCAGCATCGTTTGTGGCAACGCAGTCGGAATAATGAGTGTCATTTCAAACGTTAACTAAAAGGAAATGCAGCATATAGTTAGAAAACAAAGGATATTGCTTAGCTCAGTCCTTCTTTACGAGTTTTTGCTACTTTGCTGTTCTCTAACGTTTTAGGTTTTCCATACAGTTTGTCTTTTTGTATTTTTACAAGGCAAACAATGATGTTAAAGAACAGCCAATTTAAGTTGATTTAAGTGCCTCTTCAGCTAGGGCATGGCTTAAGCTAATTTCAGTTTATCTCAAATCCAAAAAACCATTTGCTTTTTTTCCTGCAGCTGTAGACCAGCAGACAGGCAAATACAACAGTATTTTAAGAGTAAGAGGGATCTCAGGAGAGGAGAGATAAAGACAGTAGCATTTGGTAAGCTGGCAAAATGCCATTTGCCCGCTTCGACCTTGACTTTTTATAGCCTTTTTGTTTTAAATAAAGATCGAAACCTTAGGATGTTGTTTCACCAGCACTTCATGAAGCGTTCGCAAGTTCTCTACCATAACCAACCTTAAACATATTTACACGGAGGGGTCATTAAAAAAAACCCAAACCCCACAACTGTTTCAAAGTAAGTGGATTATAACTGCTGCTGAAATAGCTTCTAACCATGTCTATTCTTACACAGAAGTCACCACCTAGAAGTCCCTTCCAAAGGCTGATGTTCTTTCATTTAGTTCATTAATCCTGAAATCTCCGAAAGCTGCTGCCAGTTGGTGGTGGCTAAGCACACGCACAGATTTAGAACATGCAAACACAAGATCACTTTCAGATATCCTATAAGGAAATCGCTCACTAGGAACTAAGAATGAAAGAAGAAAAAAAATAAATAATGGCATGAGAAGAGTTAAAGTGGCAACCAGACACAGACCCTACACAGTAAAGACAAAATGTGCATCAGCCTATTTTGCTGCAGACTTTTCTTCTGTCAGAATTACACGTGATAACAATAAAGAATATGGGATAGATCTATATTCTTGCGGCTCCCCATACTTTAAACACCGGAAAATAAGTGTCCTTTATGCTTCCTTATAACGTTTCCTTCCTGTGCCCTTTCTTTTTCTATCTGAGCACTCCTTGTAGCATTCCTTTTATCCACGCACTAGTATGAAGCTCTGGGTGGTAGCCCAGGACTACAGAACTGAGGTCTCAGCACCCAACCTCCCCAAATGAGGAAACCAAACTGCCTTCAAGCACACGCTTTCACACGGGGCAGAACGAGTGCTTGCATTTATACACCCTAGCCAAATTGGTTTTTCAACCTATTGGGTCATGCTCCCACCAGCTGTATTTCATACCAGTCTCCTAATGTCCTGAGCTTCCCGGCGTCCTGCAGGTATTTAAAAAAATGCATTTAACACACATCCCCCACAGAGTAAATAATGAGATTTAAGTCTAAAAAAACCCTCTCCAGAGACTCTGAAGTCATGCTTAAAGTTATCAAGCTGATGCTTATTCCATGTTTCCCTATTGGCTATGTTTCCCTCATCAAAGAATTATGCTTTCAAACACTGATGGGCTAAGACTTCTCTGAAGAAACCTGTACAAGGTAAACTCATGCCCTAGCCATTCAGTATCTGCTAGACTTCTCTACAGAAAAGCCCCTCTACATTAATTCTCACACTGCCTTTTTTTCCAAGCGAAATTTCAACTAGAATCATTCCAATTTCCTTATCTCTGAAGCAAGGAAACACCTATTTATTTATTTATTTTTGCTCAGTTTCTTTTTGTAAAGACTGGTTAATTTACCCAAAGTCCCGAGTTATTTACAGAGAGATCAGGTAGATCTCCTCTTCGGTTTCCTGTATTTGTCACGCCACGTCTACCACAACATAATCAAGCAGGTTACTCCGTTTCAAGTGGTATCTCCATTTTTCCTAGAAGCAGAAATTGATGGTTTCTGAGAAGTCTTGAGTGAACGAAGAGAGACTAGTAAGTTTGGGCTGGAAGGGAATAGCATTTGCCAACAAGATCTCTTTCCCAGCAAAGGCCAAAGCAATACTTTACACATCCAGTCCATAATTTCTACGTAAGATAAACTGCTTACATCTGTGTCTGACCGGTCCCATCCACAAATAGAGGCTCAGTTGCAGCCGTGGGAGAGATTAGCAGCAGCCAGTAATTCACAAAGTCCTATTTTCCAAGAACAACCTTTCATTAAAGTTTATACATTGATAAAATTGGCACTCGCACAATGGCTCAAATTGTGCCCCCATGTCCTTATCAAACCGTGGAGCAGAGAGAAGTTGCTCTGCTTGGGGAGGGTCGTTTCAGTCTCTGACAATTCTCCCCATCAGACCTAATTAGCCCGAGTTATTGAAGAGCCTTCTGCCCTATTAAAGACTGATTTGCTCAGGTATGTGTCTGCAAAAAACTGTCTCCTGCTGCGGCAGGTTATGATGCTCGCTTTGGAGAACAGCAGCATGAAGACAGGACGCCTGCATCAGAAAGACACAAAGCTAATAGAATAAATTCCTGAAATCTGAGCTGGCCTCTTAAAAACACTCACCAGGTGCGCATATAATCACACTCCATAATTATTCTCATTTGCACAATTAAGAGCTGAATAAACACCACAAATTTAAATGAAAAACCCCAGACACAGGCTGGTGCTGCTACTGGAGTATTTTAAAATCCACAATATACAACACTGCTGCTGATGATTTCTCTAACCACTGCAACACGAGAGCACCTTCCTGAAATCCAGTTAGGGACTTACCCCCAAATCAAAAGAATAAACATGAAGCAATAAAATTGTTTCTCCTACAGCTCAACAGCATTATTTTCTTCTCAATCCCATCTTTTGGTACAGTCGTAACTGACACAACAATTTGCATGCTCCCGAAACGCCTGCTTCCTCCAAGCTCCCCACGCTCCCCAAAACCTCCCAAATTAAAAGCCATCCTACTGGGATGGACTGCTGCTATTTAGCCAAGCAGAGGCAGAAATCCCGGGCCAGGCTAAGGGACAGACTTTGAAAGTGACCATACCCCATAACTAGCGCACTCCTCTGGATAACCCTCTTCTCCGCGGACAAAGGTTTTGGCATTTCCAGGTAGCCATCTCACACTGGAAATGGAAGATGAAAACAACGACAATACCCAACGGCTCTCCTGCCCGCTCCCGCGTTTCTCCTCCTAGACACTTAAACCAACTCTTTCTGATCAGTTATCTTTCCCATCAGGCAAGATGTTTTTCATACTCACCACTCAACGGCTTTGTCTGCACTAGCACCTTCCTCACCAGGCTTGCCATACTGGAATTTTTACCCGTGTTGTCTAAACCTGCTCAGGACCAAACCAGGTGTAAGAGTTAAAAAAAACCCGCCTGCATCTAGTCCCTGCGTCTCCGCTGGCCCCTTGGCTTTTTCTGAGGCTGCACAGCGTCTGGATTGAACAAGGCTGAAAACACACACACACATGTGCACGCACACGCACAGGAAGCTTGGAACCGAACCAGTATTAAACGTACCGACTTCCTTCTTCATGCTCCAGTATCTCTGCTGTAAACAAGCACTGCATATTAGCTAAGTGAAGCCGAAAAGTCCAGCAGAGAAGGACAAAAGAAGGGAGTGGCTCCAGCAAGGAATAACTATTTTAAATACACAAACATCTTCCCATCAGATTAAAACTAGCTTTTAAATTAGGCAAATTCTGAAGCCATTGTTGTGACAGAATATCTCAAGACAAACAGGAGACGCTGCTTCCTCCTCTGGAGAGGTCTCCTGGATTTCCAGTACGAAGCGTCCCGCAAAGCCTTCCGAGTGCCTGGATGAAAGCCTTGAGAAGTGTTCGTGCTGCTCTGGGGACAGAAGGCAAAGAAGGTGGAGGCAGTTGCAAAAACAAGCACCAGAAGAAACACCACCAGCTACAACTGCTGCACCTCATGGCATAGGTGTCAGAAACAAGCAGGGTAGGGATGCTGAGCTCATGTCTGCATTAGACCACGTGGCTGGGGCTACTAGCCCAGGATGAGCCAGGGCAAGCAGAACCCACGAGAGAGCTGGCAGCAGTCACTGCTGCCCTCACAGATGTCCTGCTGCAGACCATGCCAAGCTGGGTGGCTCTGGAGAATGAAGTACCAGGTCTGCAGAGGGAGTGAGCCAGAACACAGACCCACCGCCCGTCCTCCATGTTGCAACAGGCGGCTGCAGCAGCCCTCCAAACCTGCCAGCCTGCCGCCTTCATGAAGCCTTGGAAGAGGAGAAGAGGGAGGACGGACAGGGAAACTTTGGTCCCTCACCAAGGAGCCAAGTGTTAACAAATATAGGCCAAATCATGGCCATCCCCACCCAGGGCCAGGGCCCTGCCGCAGCAGCGATTCTGCTCACAGCAGCCCAGATACTGGGAAATGCAAATCCAGTGGACTTCTCCCCACCAGCCCACAGCAGGAAAGGCTGAGATGCGTGTGGCTTCACGGCACCAGAAATGTTTCCCTGTCTCCAAAGTTACAGCAGTTCTTGGTCTGGGATTTTCAGCAGCCAGTTTCTTTATTGATGACACTGATGAAATAATGCCTGACCACTGCGTGGTTTCTCAAACCAAGTCGCGCAGTGGCCAGCACAAAAGGCTGCGTGAAGAGAAGCTGGCAGCTTGGCAACACTTAGCCCTGGGATGATAAGAAGGGCCTTTCTGAAAAAGCTGCCATCTTACGCCTTTTCAGACAGCTGCGTGTTATTTATCTTTGTATCAAAGAACCACTTATCTCATAAAAGAGCTTTATTACATCCAAGCTGGAACACTGAAAGATCTGCAGCTCCTCAACAAATGTCCTTTTTATTATCACCTTGCAAAGTTGGCTACTAAAAGATATCTCATTTTTTCTTAATCTCTTAATATAGCAACAGTAGATCTTGCAGTCCACTTCTTCCCCTCCCCTCTTTCTATCCTGTCTTTCAAGACAAACCAAATTCTCATAAAAGTGAAATAAAATTAAATTGCTGCTATTGCTTAAGGCATGTAACTGTGAGATCAAGGAGTTGGAGTAAAAAAAAAAAAAGAGGTGTTAAAATCAGACTTCCCAGAGTACATGGGACAAGTTTCACCACAACCCTCCACAAAAGCGAGAGAAGTCCAGCTGCAGAGAAAGAAGAGAATACCAGGCAAGCAGCATGGCAGAAGACTGCCTTGCAAAGGGCTTCTCCTTATTCCACCATCCAAACTCTTAAAAAGCGTCACTTTATCATGGAAGAACCGGATACAACTTTAAACCTTCGTTTCCACTGAACCACAAGCAACGCACCAGCACCTAAGAGTGACTGAGAAAGAGTCCCTCCGTGCTTGCACCCCTCCGCTTGGCCAGCCACACCAGCCCGTGTGCCACAAACGGCCCATGCCCTGCCAGAAGCCTTCCTCCAGATGTTGGCTCACCTCTCGGTCTTCTCTCCTGAGATCCAGGCATGGAACGGGTCATGCAAGTTGTTAATCTGGTAAACTCCCCTCTGCAAATCTTTCAAGTGAGCCCTGGCATCAACCCCTACCTATAGCACGATGATTAAAAACAAGCAAATCCAAATATTAAAGAGTCTCCAAGAACAAAACATGAGTCCACATCGATTTGGGCTTGAGACTGCCCAGCCACACAGACACACACCATCCCATAGGACCGTGCCTGGACACATACATAGGTATCCACGGACACATCCAGGGACAGTGCAAGACCATCCCCAGTCTCTTGGATAGCCCTTGAGAGGTCGGGAAGCTCGTTGTGACCAGCACCAACATCATGCAAGCCCCATTTGGGAAATGGATCCGTACAGGAGGTAACGTGAGGTTCGTGTAGTCCCACACGCCAGCCAACTGCCTTAATACAAGTGTTTATGTGCACATCTACTGAAAGACATCCAGAATTTCATTGTTCGAGCGTAATGAAATCACTGCTACAGTACAAAACACAAATCATTTCTTTAATACGTGTCAGCCGAAGAAGGCTTCACATTAACGCCCTCATCCCTGCCAAGTACCGAAACAATTACGGCATGAATATTAACGGGGGTTCCTCGGCAGGATGATGCGATTATCACGGGGAATCTCAGGAGTCGCTGCGAGACTCTTCACGAGGCCTCAAATTGGTATCAATTAAAAGAGTGATTACTGCAGGCGGTGGAGGCTCCTCAGCCTGGTTATGGAGGGGGTCCCACGTAATAAAAATAAAAAGCCCCAGGATGAGACAGCTTGGGAGTGATGGAAAGAAAACATTGCTGCTTCCACCGACTGCATTCTGAGGAGTCACAGGCTTTCACATTTTCAGAAAGAGACGACAGCAGCTCTGCTGCTTCTCACACCCCATAAGGAGAAGAAAAACTGCCTTGAGTGTAGTGTCTGTTTAAAGTCACATAAAAAGAAGAGCCTGGTCAGTTAAGCCCGTGAAGAGGTTTTCTGGGAGAAACCAACACTGTAACATACAGAGACGGGAACGGGGAGGATGAAGAGCAGCACGCAGGCTTCAGACCAGCAAAACTGTGCTCACATTCTTTCACCCACTTCCATTTTCAACTCCATTTCCCCAGTATTAGGGGCTTTCACCTGTTACATGCCAAATATAATGGTATATTTCATACTTCTATGGTGAAAGCTGATTATGGCTCCTCACCTGGTCACAGAAATACAAGGAGGCATGCAGTTTCCCAAGTGGAGCCTGCCCAGGTTTATGGCTCTCTTGGCAGCTAGGACTTTCAAATGATCTTCAAAGGTTTCATGCTTTAGTCTAAAGCTTCAAAAGCAGCATGTTAAAACCAGGCATCTCCCCTTTGTATGCCATGCGGAATACGAAAAGATGTAGTAAAAGCTTGTTCCTCACAAAAATCTAAGATCAATCATATTTTTAATATTACATATAAAAGCAGTACTTAGAATTTTTGCTTCAATTGCAGATATACTCAAAACCAGAGAAATTATAACTTTGAGTAGCTAGGATCCCATTTTAAGCTTGAGACCTCATACATTTATGATACGCGATTCTGGATCAAGACATAAAGAGGGTGCTGTGATTTCAGCTCCCATTTGTACAAAGGATCCACCGGCACCTCCAATTTCACAGGCTTTACCAAAAAGGAAGGACATCCTCTCCCCACCCTTGAATACCTCTCCTTCTACAGACTCTTAAAAAAAAAAAAAAAAGAAGAAAAGAAAAAAGTTGACACCCAGCACAGTGACCTGATGTTTTCCATGCATTTGCCCTCTGATAAGCACACAAATGCCTTCTGCTGGGCGTTTTCCCTGTTAACCTTCCTGACCAAAAACATTAATGCTCAGAAGAAAACAGAACCTAACGCACTAGGTAATGATACTAAATATAAGCAATGAGTCAAATCACTTTGTTTCTCAGGCATTCAACTTAACAAGCTGTTTCAGAAGTTCAAAACCTGTGCAGAGCCTGGAAGACATGATAATTTCTCATTTTTTGAGTATTTTTTTTTTTAAAAAGTGAAATGTGTTCTTAAAAACAGAATTATTATAGAACTCTGAAACAGAAGCAGTTCAGGCAATTCTTTGTTACAGTCATACTACAAAAAAAACCTCATCACCAGCAACCATCTAAAAAACATTATTACAACGGTGTAACTAAAGAGAAAGGAGGTACAGAAAAAAACCCACACAGGACAGGGAGTCTCCAGGACACCGCTGCGATTCCTTTCAGACAGCTCCTGCCACAGGTTTGGCACCGAAGACAGAATCCATTAGCTGGGACGGCCACGGCCAGGGATAAAGCTGAGCATGCAATGGGGGGAGTCTGCTCCCCAACGCCACCAACTCCAGCAGAAGGACAGGAAAAGTCCAAAGTGTTCAACCACCCTTGAAAGCAAAGTCTCAAGGCTGGCAAAGCAACAGAAAGCCAGCAGGAGGTGCTTCCCGCTATGCAAAGGACAGTGGGAGGTTGCTTTTGAAATAGAAAAATCCACACTTCTAAAAAAGAGGAGATTAAATATCTAACGGACAAGTCAATGGAGGAAATCAATGATGCATTAATAGTTTTGATCATTCTCAAAGTATTTACACAGCCTGCATTCAAAGACTTTCTTAAAAAAAAAAAAAAACAAAAAAACAAAAAAAACCAAACACAAAAAAAACCCAAAAAAATAAAANATTAATAGTTTTGATCATTCTCAAAGTATTTACACAGCCTGCATTCAAAGACTTTCTTAAAAAAAAAAAAAACAAAAAAACAAAAAAAACCAAACACAAAACAAACCCAAACAGATTAAAGACCCACTGGATGGATTGTCAAAAACAACCATACTGACATTCACGTATTAATTTTTTTAAGGTGAATATCTGTAGAGATAAACCAATTCCCAACCTCCAACCCCCGCAAATTGTATCCAGTCTAGAAATGTAATCAAACTGAAAACGTCAACTTTTTAAGTCTTTTCATACGACGCGTCTCTGTGCATTAACTAAGAATCAAGATAGCCAGGGAAAAAGAGTACTGAGACAACAGAGATCAATATAAATTTGACTATAATTTGAGTGTATTTTCTACATCTAAATGCCAACAGCAGCTCTGTATCTCTGGTTTGCTCAGGAAATTTTGAAACACAAGGAAATTGTCAGTAACTGCAGACATTAATGCTGCTGTGACTGATACAACAATAATGTTTTACAAGACATCTATAGCAAAGGGGAGTGAGAACCACCATATGGACTTTCCACAAATGCACTGATGAAATGACCTACTGTCTTCTTGAATCTAAGATATCAAAACCAAAAATGTGCCCAATAACTCTTGACAAAAAAAAAAGCCATTGTAAAAAAGTTGCAATCATGGAGTCACCCTTTTGTGCATGCAGCATGAATTGTCTAAAGCAGAGACCACTATTTCATCTGCATTTCCCTGTCTGCAAAATCAAACTTTCCACCGTCAGCTCAGCAAGTTCTCAGTACGGGGCTGAGTTTCATTCTCCCCTCAACAACCAAGTTCACCGTGGCTGTGGAGGTCTGAACGTGTGTGGTACCACACCTGTCTTGTCTCTGTTTTTTCAAACCCCAGGGTTTTTCCCCCAGACAGGTCTCCTCTTCCTTCCCAGCAATCTACCTCCTCTGGAAGAAGTCCCTTTCTCCTTGGAGGAAAAAAAAGAGGACAGGAAGATGAGGCAGGTCCTCTGATAGGGAGACGTGAAGGTCAAGCACAGCGAGTCTAGAAGAGGAGCAGTTTGTTGGGACCTGCAAGGCAATCTCAGAAGCTACAGGTGGTCACAGAACAAAATAGGCTGTCTGCTACTGCGTGCAAGTGCCTCTTCTGCCTACACACAAAACCTGCAAGGATAAGGCAAAACATTCCCCCCCAAAATGTAAGCTTCTCTGCGATAAGCGTTTCTCACCTCCAGCGCAACATCCTGGATGAACAAATTAGCTTTGCAGGAGCTTACGCAGTATTTTAAGGTGCACTAAACAAAAAGAATAGTGAGGTTTAAAATTCTGCCAACGAAAGGTTTTGATAAGGAAAAATTTACAGATTGTTTTCTCCTCTCCCACTGCCCTCCCTTCCCTGGAAGACAGACAATTTTCTGCGCAAATGTCCAAGGAAAGACGTGCTAAAGATTGCTTTTGAGCTGCTATTTGAGCCAGACCGAAAGAAAAAAAAATAAAAAAGACAAGAAGCTAAATTCAGAAGACAGGAAATCCGAAACGCAAGATGAAAAAGAACTGGACAAATCATGCCATTGCCAGTAAAGGGGGAAAGCCTTTGTGGCTGACACATTGCCCATGTGTGCCAGCCTGGCAGATCTCAGCAGCAAGGAGTTTTCAGCAGCCTCATCACCTCCGTTAACTGTTGAGTGAATAACCCAGAATCCAGACAAAGGAAATTTATTGAAAACTGAACAAGAAACAGCCAGTGGTTCATTCTGCAGGTTAAGGTGCTTTTAAACGAAATGGACAATTAAGAGATTACGGCTTCCTAATCAACCCACACATTTGAAAGATGTGTGGGAGGAAAGAAAGGAAGGGAGACTGAGGATGGGAAGCTAATAAATAAATAAATAAATAAATAAATCAAATAAAATGGGGAGAAAAGAGAAGAAATGTGCACTTAGGTTTTGTCTTTACGTACTCTCCTGGTCCTCATGCAGGACTCTGTGGTCCTTAGTCCAGTGTAAACAGACATTCATAAGCTGGAAAAAGA
This sequence comes from Psophia crepitans, assembly GCA_013399095.1. Lineage (NCBI taxonomy): Eukaryota > Metazoa > Chordata > Aves > Gruiformes > Psophiidae > Psophia > Psophia crepitans. The sequence continues at coordinate 1,275,388 of VWZZ01003425.1, read as the reverse complement.
TGTGGCACCTCTCTAGAAAACTAATTTTGGGGTACGCATAGGAGACAGAAGGGTATTTCTATAACCCTGCGCTTGGCACAGGGAGGAAATGCTGTTTGCACCTGCAGAACATCCATCTCGCGTCCGATTGCTGTTACCGCAGGACTGTTCCCAGTTCTGGCCACTGGCCCTGCTGGGAGGCGAGATTAACGATTTTGTTGTCAGCATCAGGGCAAAGAAAAATGCATCAGACCTCACCTTACCCTGTGCCCCTCGTTTCAGAGGGGGAGCTCTAACCGGAGGATGATAAAAAAAGAGACAAGAACGAATGCCTGCTCACATACCTTACTTACTGGAGCTCTGCCTAAAGAGTACATCATTCACTAGCAGTCTAATAAATTACCTATTTTATTGTAGGATATTGCTGAGTTAAAATAACAAAATAGTGCTATTACTGTGTTATTACCAAAATTTAAATATATCTGAGTAATAATAATGGTAGTTATAAAAGATAAAACATGCAGTTAATGAAAGTAACTGACAGTAATTGGAGCTTTGCCTACTCTGCAAGTTAGAGGAGACTGAAAAGTCCTTCTCCCTCACCCTCAGTCACCCCTCGGTGATATCAAACTTACTAATTTGCAGCTCTATTGATAACTCCCAAAGTCTGGAGTAGATTTACTGCAGGTGTAAATATCTTAAAAGGAGGATGCAGATATTAATCTTTAACATAAAGGTTTTCTTTACCAAAAAGCTCAGCCAACCAAAACAACCATTTTTTAAAAGCCTTTCTCAACAGATAACAATTCCTCTCCCTCTCACTTGTTTAAAATAATTCTCATGGCTCTTAAAATACTAACATACTCCCCTAAGTCTTAAGGTTAAGTTTTAAAAAGGCAAGAGGTATGAACCCTTTTGTGTTCCCAGCTCCCATGCATGTCACCTTTCCAGGTGACTGCACGCTCGAGGCAGCTTGCTCCCCAAACCTTCAATAAAAAGGACTACTGAGGTCCAGAGCTGGCATAAGAGGGGGGGAAAATCTGGTAGCAGTGAGCTGTGATATTGGTTGAGGTGTATTATGAAACCTCCCCAGCACACAATAACCAGAACCATGCTCGGGATGTGGTCCCCAAAAGAGACCACACATTTCCAGGAGAGGACGATGTGGAGCAATCCTCCGCCTGGAGCGAGCGATCCCCCCAGCAGGAACCTGGCGGTGTGAGAGAGGCCGGGCTGCTGGAGTCCTCCAGGACAGCAGAAGAAACTGGCCGGTCTCTGCCTTTGTCCTCTCAGGATTTCCCTCTTCCCCCACCGCCAACCAGACGTTTTTAATCGCTGTGACTACATATGAGACCTTACACTTCTGCAGTCGGCAGACAGCTGCCAGAAACCCACTGTTAATCCCTAGACTTGAGCACATTTGTAAGGAAAACAGAAGAGTTTACAACCACATGAGAATCTTGTAATTTGCTCTCCGAAATAACCCTAAAAGCCCATGGCAATCCACGTGCAAAAGAATGTATTTTTTCCTTACAAAACCTCAAATAAGCGTTTCACTCCCATGTCATCATGGGAATCTAAACTACCAGTTTTGAAAAATCAGGGATTTATACATGGGCTATGTGAAAGTCTGAACGCGTAGTTTAATGAAGCAATTCTTCTTCCTTTAGCAAAACAGAAAGGCAGTTGTTTTCAATTGTTTTGCACAAAAATCTTCCTTATCTGCTTTCCCGAACAGATTTTTACATGAGCATACGCACGCCTCTGCCATGGGGCAGGCAGGCACTTCTATTTTAGAGTAGGCAAGTGGGGGGAAAAAACAGCTACAAAATACTGTAGCCCAAAAAACCAAATCACACGTTCACACCAGATTCCAGCCATGTTACTAATTGAAAATTAGCAAATTTTCCCCTGCTATGTGCTTGTAGTCCTGGGCTTTTGTTTGTACTACAAGTAGTGGCTACCTAGCAAGAAGAAAACCCACCGACCTTCAAAGGTCTGTCTGGAGAGTGTGGAAGCATGAAGCAGGGGTCACATTTCTGAAAGAGATGCTCATTTTACTGAGGGAAAGAGGAATATCTTTATGCATGAGCGACAGTTACCTTGTTCCTTGAAGCAGAGTTGACTTGACCGCTCATTGCTTTCTTCTGAGTGTAACTGTGAGTCAACCGTCGGCTGAAAAACCTCAGGGTGTAGCTGGGTGTTATGCCAAAGTTGCCCAAGTTTTTCTAGGAGGGGGTAAGCAGACATCTGACAGGCTGTTGGACCGCAACCAGCGGAAGCGGCACGCAGCCAGAAGTCACATACCGAGAGAGAGAAGCCTTCCCCACAAGTGCAAAACAGCTCTGGGATACCATTTTTGTGAAAGGCTAAACGCGCTTTGGACGCCCAAAGTATGGTTTCAAATGCTCAATCACCACCGTCAGATCAACAACCACCTAGAATCATTTCTGCAAAATGGTTTCAAGTAAAATGATCGTTTCAAGGGAACAGGGGCCAGGTGAGTGAAAAAACGCAAGCCCCCTTGTGCATTTAATGCCCCTGAATAAAGTACAAACTTGGAAGCTGAGTGAGGGGACGGGAGAGATTGTCCCCTTGGCACAGAGGGAAGGGAAGGCTTGGCCTCTTAGCAACAACTGCTGAAAACCTTTCTAATTCTTCGATGGACTGAAAAAGAGCGAAGGTAAAAGATATCTTCATCAAAAGGACACAAATTTCGGAGGAAAAAATCAGCAACATGGCACACTGCTCCATGTGGGGCAACGGTAAGGAAAGGGAAACACACAGACAAGAGTTGGGATGAGAAATACCATGAACTATAGCAGAAGGAAACGAGAGAGGAGGAAGAGGAGAATAGAAGACCAGACTGGTCATTTTAGGGGTTGGGAGAAAAGAGATGAAATACAGGAAGTATAATAAGCAAAGTGTATATAACTGTTTCTTTCCTATAAAACCAGATGGGACAAGATCATACAGGTATTTTTTACCTTAGCTAATAAGCACATATGCTCAGGCTAGCAAGTGCCAGGTATATTTTTCCAAGGACCTGAGGAAATACTCACATTAAAATTAAAAATAAGAGGGAATGCTCGCTTAATCTGCTATGCAATCTGAAACCCCACTTATAAACGGCAGGGACTGGAGACAATGAGAAACTGTTAGATTACAGAGTCCTCTGCAATGCAGTTAGCAACAGCTGAGGGGTAAAGTTGGAAAGACACCAACGGACTCAAGAACGCCAAATTAAGTTTGCTTGCACAGTTGTGGCTAATAAAAACCACAAAGCCTTTCTCTCGAGCTCTGCACCACCCTGTAATGCTGAAACAGAACTAAAATAATAGAAAAAAGTCAGAAAAATAAATAACTCTGTCTCCAACACCATCAGTCCTCCCTTAAGTCGAGCGAGCGGAGCGGCTGCACAGCCAGGCACAGCTTCATGCACGGTCCTTCACCGAGGATCTGCGGCACAGCCCGCTCCCGATGCGGGCAGGAGTTAACTTGTTACTCCAAGTGCCAAAGACAGCAACTCGCGCATCCCAGCGGGAGAGGCACTCCGGCTCGCAGCAAAACGTGTAATGTCAAGCCAATGAAGTCATGATGCAGAATCAGACAGGAAAATATTTTCCTACTATCTCACGGATAAACGGAACTTGCTAAAACTTATTAAACTGTCTGCTGGGAGCTACAAGACGGTTTCTTCGTTTTGTAGAGCCGTAAACTCCTCACCCAGTGTGAAGGGTTGTCCTGTGATTCAAAGAGAGCAAATGTAAAGTGATAATGTGCGCTGAGCTACAGAAGCTACTCTGTCAGAGCTCGGTAATTACATGAACGAACCGATCTATTAACAGTGAGTCTAAATACAGCCCCCCAAGGGGCTACAACTCAATCAATGGTATTTTGAGAGGAAACGCTGCTATTGCAAGGGAACTGCGATGGCAGAATGGAAGACTAGCCACGTGGTTATCGGCAAAGAGAAATTACCTACTTATGGAATAATAAATTGTGCTATTTAAAAAAAAAAAGCCCACAGCACTGCACTACACAGAACTTCATTTCACACAGGCTGCATTTAGAAGTACATCAGCTCAATCTAATTTGCCTTTCTACAGCAGATTAGTGATAGAACTTCTCACCTTGCATCTAAGGTTTTCCCAACTGCCTTAACCACAAGGCTTCTTAGCAGTTTTATTGTTGTGAAAATGATTCTGACTTCAGAAGGCAGCTTTGCCTTCTGTAAAGAAGATATGGCAGTGAATTACTCAGACCAACAGCCCTTCTACAGTTAACCCTGCCAGCCAACCTTCCTCCGCACAGTGAGAATTACTACTGGAGCCCAATGCGTTTTGTAGAGCAAACTAATCCCAAGAGCCCCCTAATAAAATTCTGTTGTAGCCTAAAGAGCCATCCTTCAAAGAAGCACGTGTTCCTGCCTGTTTTCTTGTGTAAATGACACTGTAAAACAGATATTTACATTCTCAGGTCAAGCTTACCAAAATCAGTCACATAAAATATTTCCATGTTTTCTACAACTTCAGATTAATTCAGTTTTATCTTGCTCCTGCTCTTAAAGACCATGATTCTGGAGAAGAGAAAATATTTGGAGAAATATTGAACTTTTCTAAAGACTATCACAATTTCTTCTTTTAATCAGTATGTAGGCATCTGGATGTAGGTATCATACATATATGTAGGATGTGTAGGTATCATCAAATCCTTGCGTGGCTATCATCCCTACTTAAACACTCTACAGCACAACACACTGATCATTCACAGGTAACAGTCCTACTTGCATCCTGGACATGTTATGGATTGCTCTGTTTTTCTAACAATGGCTAGAAAAAACGAAATGCTTCTTCATTACTCACCTCTTCCCACTACAACAAGGAGAAAGAAAAAAAGAAGCACCTAGCAGGAGCTGCTGTATCTATGTTACATGCAGTTCAACACATGGGAAGGGCCCTTTAAAAAGGAGGAGGATTATTTGCATGTAGCAAAGACCAAGAAGTCAAAGAGCAAGCGTGAGGAAGGCTGCACGGTCAGACGTGTGACACTGCATTCCTTGGAAATAGTATCACTTTATTACCCCTCTCTTCAAGGAATTAGGAAAGCTGCAGCACTTGCGAAGAAGAGGAATAAAAAAGGAAACTGGGATAATGAAGGTGTTACAGTCAAAACCAAGCCTGCTTGCGAAGAACTTCTCAAAAATAAACACGCTTTGTTGCCTGCTTTTTATTTTGCACCTTTCACACACCTCTCTGTATTTGTGCATGTTTGGGCTTTTTTTTTTTTTTTTTTTTTAATTAAAAAACCCAAAAAGCTCTGCACACAGCTTGGACTGTGCCTATGAAAGTGCGATACTGTATGAGCAGCGAACGGCCACAGGCCAACAGTCAGCAACTTCCAACACAGCTGGCGCTGGGGATCCCACAGACTGTGGTCCTTTTGTTACCAGAGCTGAAGGACATCAAATACGCCTCTCATTTGACTAGCACATGTTGCTCCAATGTTCTTATATTTTACATAGCCTAAGCTTTCAGTCTGAAATAGAGAGGAAGTTTTTAAAATTTGTAATTTTATATTTCCAAAGGAGATTGAAGGATCAAACATTAGTCGAGCGTGGCAAAAAACCTGAAACGACTGCTCTGACGAGATGTTAACTTCCTAAAATTTTTTATCATCAGGTTTGTAGTGAAGCAGGATACGTGCGTTATAAATTGAGGGTTTTCCAATCAATCATTTTTATCAGGTTTGCTCCAAAAGAAAAACACAGAGAAGACAGAAAACCCACGCAAGAATACATTGGAAAGATCAGATATGAACAGGCCTTAAAGGGAAATCTACATTTTCCACACTGAGTAACGCTGATTGCAAATAAAAATAAAAGTTTAAAAAAGAAAAAATGATGCTATGGACTGTCAAGTGTTACTTTAAGCGAAGTGACGTCAGTAAGAGATCTGCCGACATGCCAAACTTCGCTCGTACACCCCGGTGCGCCACGGAGGTGGGTGCTTGCAAAGCAAGAAGCTAGTGCTGCATTCCTTCGTATTTTCCCGGGGAAAAACCACCCTAAAATCACTTCCTTTCAAACACGCTCCGTCTCAACTAGTGTTTTGAGTAAATAAAGTTATAAACAGAAAGACCACTCCTTACGTTATTAAGGATGACTGTCTCCACACGTGGTTATTTGGCACAAGGAAGCCACAAGCATAAATTATGCTTTTATTACACATGATTTTCCTTTTATCTTTAGTTACGCTGCACCATCATCCAGGGTGCTTTGGGAAACTCACACTCCGAGACCCAAGGGACTATTTCACAGTCCGTAAGGCTTTTCTCCTGCATAACACAAATCCCCAAGCTCTCAGCTAGCCGTCCTTGTACCAAGTCCTGCTGTTTTGTTCAGTACACAGCATCTCTCCAAGACGCACGGACGTAATACGCTTTAGACGCCATACGTGGGGAAAAGTCACAAAGCAGGACGTGGGTGTGCATGAACACCTAGCCTACAAACCTTTTAGGACTACTGCCAGTTAGGAAATGATAAGAACAGTTTTATTCAGCAAAGAAAATAAAATCAGATATATCGGGGGCCTTCTTGTCTTGTTTGCTATTTAGGTGTTAAATCTAGACTGGGTTTGAACACACCAGGCTGAATCCTGCATGGCATTGCATTCATGAAATGCATAAGGAATATCTTGGCTTGAAAACTAAAAATCAAATTCAAGATAGTTCGTAAGCGTGAGCGTAAAACAGTGAGGACAAGGAAGAGAAAGGGATACGAACATTTCTCTGAGGCTAAATACCGCGGGAGTTTTCTGCGTCGGTGAAATCCCTCCTCAGTGCAGGGGAACACTTCAAAGCGAAGCTAGCACTCGTTGAAATTCTTCAGTTAAATGAGAGCAGATACTTTGAAACAAGCTACAAATTATAGAAATTGGCCCTGCAGGCTCCTTGTAGAATTACTTTATTTAGATAATCAACAAAACAGTAAGACTGGAAAGTGACAAGAGCAGCACAAATAGGGTACTTTAAATAAACACAAAACCCCCACACTTCAGCCTTCAGAAATCATCTTTCTGCCTGCCACGGAACAATAGGACTCTGTTCTCTTCGTACTCCTGACAGGTTTTATTTCAACCACCACACCCAGTTCTGGGAAGGGCACTACGATAGCTGCTGATTTGTTTGCAAGATGGTGCAAGGTGAAGTCAAAGTTAATAATCGCATATCCTGTTTAATTCTTTTTTTTTTTTAAATTTCACTCCAATGAACACAGAGACAAAACTCACTCATGTGCGTGCTAAACGGAAAAGAGTGAAAGGAGTAAAAAGTTGTCCTATACTGGCCACTGATTAAAAACCACAATAACACCAAAAAAGAGCGTAGCAGGGCTCATGAATAGCGACAAGCAGCTGCAGGCAAAAGATACGGAGCAGAATCCCTTGGGATGCGTGTACTCTCTGAGCGGACAGGGCCCAGGCTATCGCAGCCCACGGAAACATCGCAGCAGAGCTTCCACCACACCATCTCACCAGCGCATCTCAGCCTCAACTGGCACGAGCTTCCAAGCAAGGATAAATGCTTTCCTCCATACACTCAAGCCCCAACCTTTCCAAAACCTACAGGTGATACGTTCCCTACTGAAGAACTATCATTATAAGTCAAAAAGCAAATTGTCTTTCCATAGCACTGATGGGTTATTGGGCATAATACCCTGAGCTTATTGTCACCAGTGACCTAGATATGATAGACAAATTATCTTGACGCAAATCCAGACTAAATCAAACCAAACCAGCGTATACATTGGGGAGCGTGTGTATCTATCTTTTGAGTTGTACATGACAAGGTACATCAGGTCCTTTACCTAGACTGAGAGCCTGAAGAGGACAAGCAGATAAGTTTAAAAAAGTCAGTTGTGTGTTACGATCACCAAGCTGGCCACCTGGCTGGAACAATAAAAGGATTTCAGCCCAACGAGCATTACTTCCTCCAGACTGCCTCTTAAAAATTAAACTCCGTAAAGATAACGACAGTCGTGCTCAGAGTTAATTATAGCAGACACGTTACAGTGGCTAAAAACGCTAAAAAGAAAGAGGTGGTGGGAAAGGAAGGAAGGAAGGTAG
>VWZZ01003425.1:1244607-1267198 GCA_013399095.1 Psophia crepitans | reverse complement strand
GATGGCAAACCTGTCACGTGGCTGTCATGCCCAGCCCTCATGCATCATTTGCCGCAAGACGGAAGGTAGGAAGTGCATAAGGTCTATGGACAGCAAAAGCCCCAAACCCTGAGGAACAGCCGAAGACAGACTGAAGCCCCACAAAGGCTGCGGCATGTAAGAAACCAACATAAGTCCGAGTAATGTGCAAATTCAGTGGAAAAAATGAGGAAAGCTTCTCAGCCTGCTTTTTACCCCAGCTGAGAGCGCTGCCACACTTGTGCCCGACTTCCCAAAGCCCAGCCTACTGAGCTTTTATTTGAGAAATAGAAGCAATTAGAAATCTGAGGAAATCCCAAAGCCAGCGAGGCCCGTGAGGAGCAGGAGCGCATGCTGCCCCGCTCCTGAAGCGGCCGAGAGAGAATCTCATTTTCACATGTAATCTGCACTTGCGTCTTCTTGTCTTATGATTTTCTTTCTAACCTTATAATCAAATGTTTAGTGGCTACTTTGACAGTACACATACTACTTTTTCCTTCTATTCCTAAACTTTGGCTAGTAAACAGGTGATCCAACACAGACAAGCTACTCATTTCTTTGGGAGTGGCAAATCGCTGGATGGAGTAAAATTCACCCTGTGCCCAGGGTTAGTACCTTTCCTCTGAGCACGACCGGCTGTACCTTGGGACATTATCTTTGGGGAATCAACTCCTCCCAGGATCTGGAAGTGACAGCAGGGATGCGAGAGGAGAACCTGGCTTGGAAAACTTCACGGCAGCTGCCTAATGCACGCACTTGTCTGTGCCTGTGCACGGCTCTGTCTCACTGTCCAGAGAGCAATATGATAAGCCTCTAATTAATTAAGCTTTCCAGTGCAGCAGAGCATGTGCATGAACTCTGACTTACAACGATGACCTACAGCCTTCTCAAGCCGACCCAAGGACCCCGCGCAGGCTCTGCTTTTCAGGATGACAGCGCTGGCCCGTACCTGGAGGATGCAGAGGAATCCAGCAGTGTGAAATGACCATGGAAATAAAAGTAGCTTTTTTTTGGGGGGGGAATCAGTTTTCTGCACATACAAGTGTCTGTGAATTAATAACTTCTCAAACCCCTCCCCACACTAACAACTGTCCCTATTTAAAAGATTCCTCACAGTTGCTAAAAGTCAGCAATAAAGTAGCTACAAAAGTAGTGCAAAAAAAAAAAAAATTAAAAAAATCACTGTAACATAAAAAACTGTCAGCAGAAAAGATACTGGAAAGCTACAGAAAAGGTTTCACGCTTATTCATGCTAGCTACACAACGGGATGATTTTTCCCCCTAATATTTGTAAAATCAGCTTGTAAAGTTGGGAAATAAAAGTTTCACCATCTGTGAAATCAGCACAAATACCAAGGAATCTTTAATCTTTCCCAAGCTGAAACCAAGTTCAGCTCCATGCCAGCTAGCTTAAAAAAGCAGCAGGTTTAGTTCATTGAGGATGCCTAATCAAATGGTACAGCATTCAAACAAACAAAGCTGAATCACGTTATCATTTCTTATTCCCCATGGCAGGGGGGGGAACAAGACTTGAGAAGAGGGAGGAAGAGGAGTTGGGATAAGCATTTGATGACAAAAAAAATGTCAAAATTGAAACAGACACCTCACATTATGAAAAAAAAATAATTATAAACATGTCCTTTTGAGACGCAGAGCAGCGCTGGCTCTCCTCTGAGCCTGTGAGCCAACTCGCTCGTTTGCTGCCTGCACTTTGTCTCAGACAGCAGGTGCAGCCAGGTGGACTATTGGTACAAGTCCACGATAAAATGCGGTTTATCTTTGCAAATGTTAATATTCATCAATTCCTCTTGCTGATAAAACAATAAATGTTTGCTTCCACAGATGGAGGGAATGTTATTTAAACCACGATACTATTCTAGTAAATCCGAGACAGATGGGCCAGGATTCAGGGGCAACTGAAGTTGCAGTGTTTATGATAAGGGAATTAGAGTGGCAGAAAGCCTCTTGCTGGGAAATGTGGAGTCTGGTAGATTTGCATTTGCTTTATAAAGACGACGGATGAGCTACAAATACACTAGTCAAGGTCAGTGAGCTGGAACAGTTTGGAGGTAATGGGTCAGTCCTAAAGGAGGGCGCAGAGATTTCCAGGTAATCGTTCCACAAAGCACCATTCACAGAGCCCAGCAGGTCACTGCAAGCAAACCTGAAGTAAGTTTTTGGTATATCTTGTTTATCTCTCAGTGTCAAGAAAGAATGAGAGTTTGGGGAGGAGGAGGAAACCGGGAGAGAAAATACCCCAATCTCTCCAATCACAAGAAAGAGAGGGAAAAAAAAATACCCAAGTTAAATTTGAAGAATCTTGTTCTTTTGCACATCAATAGTGATACAGAGTGTTTGTGAGCCACCTATACCAAGCAGACACAGAGCAATTAAAACTTCTCCATCTCATATAATCAAAATACTTTTCAAATGAAGACAGGATTGACCATGTACCTCTGCCTCTAACTTGGCTACTGTAACCTGTAACTGACTGACTTGTTTTTATAGCCAGGCAAGAAAGAGTCAAAGGTGTTAACAGAAGAGTGAGTGGACCCAGTACCCTGTGACCAAACAGAATTTATCCACTTCAGCAAATGTTGACAGAGCCATTACTCAGGCACGACTTCAGAGAAGTCATTACTAAAGTCTTGAGCCTCAACAGTGAACTGCAGGGGTCCCTGCTCTTGGTTCAGCTACCACAGCTGATAATGCACTGGGGGCAGGGGGGAAAGGAAGAAAAAGAAAAGAAAAAAGTATGCAAGTTTGCATACACTATTACTACAGAAAGTAGATGCACACAGGTGATATTAAGACGACGTTATAAAACTGCCATTTTTCTAACGAGCCTGCATATTTTAATGATGCTATCTGAAAGAAGGGTCAGACTAAGACGACTACTGGGCAAAAACAAAGACATAAAGAAACCCATCATACGTATATAACTAAGGCAGCTGCCAAAACTTTACTTGTCCAGTTTTAAGTAGACCATGGTAAAATTTAACCCAAGTAACCAAGTTTACTGAATGGAATCTGTACAATTTCAGGCATAGCAGCAGATGCTGTGCAGCTTCTTTCTATCCCACTGTCAGTGTGCTCTCTAGTTATGTGTCTTTAAAAACAGACATCGGTGATTCGATGCTTACTGAACTTCTAACAGGGCATCTGATTTTCCCCCTTGAGAAAAAGCTCTGAGCACGATAAAGTAATTTCTTTACACTCTGCCTACTTCTCACTTAAGCATCACCCTGCAAACTTCAGCCTGGTGATAATAATAGCATCAATGGTACCAAAGGCTTATAGTTTGCAGTAGTTTTATACGTGGATGAATTTGGAGTAAATCATAGATGGGGAGGAAGCTGAGATATTGCAAGTTGAAACTGATGACAGAAAAGTAACACACGTTGCATAGCTTAAAATACAAAAAAGATGTCACTTCCTGACGATCAGTTTTCAAATCCAAGCAGCTTTTGTCTTCATTGGCCATTGGTATTTCCCCCCATGAGGGAAAAAAATTAAATAAAAAAATAAAAAAAGGAAAAAAAAAGGCCTCTCATTCCAACAGGAAATGAGGGTCAAAACCACTGAAATCAACAATTTAATATTAGAGATTGGGAAGAAAATCCCACATTATTATTATCAGCATTCCAAAAAGCAACTTTTTAAAGCACATTCCTCAACTCCACCTGAGAGCCACCCAGGCACGTAACACCATCCAGAGGGACAGTGTCAACAGGCAGCGGCTGCCTCCTGCATCGATCATGGGGGAACGCGGCACATTTAAAAGGCTGCCGTACTGGACAGTGCTTATGCCCTCACTGATTTTATAGACAGAATTACAACTAAAATAAAATGGAAAAACAATGACAGCTCAAGTCTAGCACAGCAAACTTCTAAACTTGCTTTCGTCACATCCCCTGACTTACTGGTTGGTGTGACATGCCAGAAGCAACGGAGCTTCCTCATGTAACTATGATGTCTTCTACTGCTTTATCTTTGTCTTCCTCATGAACACTTGCAAAAAAACTATAACACTGCTTAAATTGCAAGTGCAAGAAGCATTTAATCTCTACAGCAAGGCCTGTTTCTTCTGGTCTTATCAGTACTTTCATTAGAGGTGCTTTTAGCTTCTATCTTCCATCTTTACTGCTTGTATCCATGTCGATGTTGAAACACTTAAAAAAAAAAAAGTGTGTACCAGGTCACAGGATAAGGGTTGCTACTTTCTTCCTACTTTTTTCAGAAGTTTCTTAGAAACAATTTCTTCCTGCAGCAAGGAACCTGTTCCTCTTTGCATTGCCCTGGAATTCCAAAGCCTTTCTGTTTATTTCCCCATTTGCACGCAATCCCCCACACCCCTCTTTTTTAAATAATGCAGTTCTGGGAATACATAATTTCTTAACAAGCTGCCACTGACCTGTCATTTACCAGCAGCCAAGTAGAAGCTTCAAAAATGAAAAAGAAAAAAAAAAAATCAAACGCATATCTAGATTTTGCTGTCTATTCTCAGTACCAATAGAGGTTATCACTGCAAAAAATGTCATACATTTTATCCATGCTTTATTTCTGTTACAGAGGTTTTGATAGGAGATTTTGACAATTAATAAATAATTCTTCTGCAGTTTTATTAGGCAAGCTTAGCTACTGCATTTAATGCACGTTATTTTAGAAAAGCTCACCTCCTGCCCCCCAAAGCCCAAGCAGCAAGCAACAGAAAGGTCAAACAAAGGACGAGGGGTCGAGGGGCACTGAGGGTAGAAAAGAGGTTATAAAAAAAATCACAATTCATGGTTAAGTTACTATTTTGCTGAGAGATTTTAATTTGATTTCAAATGCTCAGCTAGCCTTCCCACACACAGCTTTCAGATCTCTAACGGGAGCGTCGCATCTCTCTACTTGCTGACAAGTAGCTTGGTAGGGTGCGAGACACAAAAAAAGACACTTGAGGCAAGATGATAAATATCCAAAGCAGCTGATGGGAAAGAAACTGGGAAAGCAGGAGTGTTGAAAGAGGTGGGGTAGTCGTGGACGACGTACCGAACATGAGATTGTTGTGGAAAACTGAGCTGGTAATGAAGACAGGTTTTGGATGCAAATGAAGGATCCCAGGAGACATCTGTTCTGACCATGCCTAGACCAGTATGGTATTTTTTGGACATTTCTAGAGAGTTGCTCACAAACCGCAAGTGAAGAAAAGCAACAGCAGAATACTGAGCCGCAAGACTAAGCCTAAGTGGTGTGACAGCCTGAAACTTCACCAGCGTCTAAGGAGCTGGAAGCAGTTTTGAGTTCTCAGCAGATCCCTAATCCCCACCAATTTCTGCACTTTATCATCAGTGTCCTACTCCTACTTTCTAGATTCCCCCAACCTTTCAGTTACAGCAGTCAGCAAAACACCAGGCTTTACTTATTATTGTAGGCAGATAACAAACATACCAAACAAAACCCTACACAGTGCAAGCCTTGTTTTTCGAGGCACTGGATGCTAGCTACAGCAAGTTAATCTCATACACTGGAAAGATTTAAACAGAATGAGACACATCTCTTTTTTTTTTTTTTCCCCCTATTTACTATCAAATTAGAAATAAAGAAGGAGTCTCAATATTCCCCAAGTATTTTGTGGAAACGTCCCAAATGCTAGCATATATGCACTGAGAGAAACTGCTGGAGCAGCAGAACACGGAACATTAAATTAAACTGGAAACACCTATAAGCATTCTTGTACACAAATCATGCATGGATGATGGGGATAAAGGCTGCCGTGAAAGACCAGATAACTTACTGAAATATTCAGCTGCTGAGGATATGAAAGAAGGAAAGGATATTATTAAAATGTTTATTATGGTAATACACAGAAATTAATTTGAAAAAAAAAACAGCTCCTGCTACACAAGCCTTATAATGAGCTTATAGCCTAACACTGATGTTTTGTCAGATTAAGCATACTTTGCTTCCTTTGTATTTTATGATGTGATGTAGCTACATGCTTGCTTTTTTCCCCCTCCCCCTTTAAAAGACATCTCCTTCAATATTCTATTACCAGGGAAATAGAGCTAAGAGACAGAAGTGTCAGCCTTTGAAAGGCAACAGGATTTAAAAATTAACTGAGGGGGAAAAATGTCCAGTGATCTGTTAATACTCGACTATTTTATTTTTTTCTTCAAGAAAGTTAATGTCATTTTACAGTTCAGATCTTGCTAGCGTTGGGTTATAGAGATAACAGGATTTACACGATCATGACAATTTTTAAAATAACCAATCACTATTACTAAATTTTACTTGTCCTGCAGACAAGTCAAAGCAATTTTCTACTTGTCAAAGATGATAAATCAGTTGTCTGGCGACACTGACAGGTGGATTTGTCAAATCTCCCTTAAAGTACTTCAGTCTCTCCTTTCAGGCTGCCTGTGAACTCCTGAGAGTGGAGTAACACAACAGAATAAGGCAGGGATTAGGAAGAGTTTAGATTTTTAGGGCTCTGCCCATTTCCCCAGCTTTCTTGTTTTGTTTTTTTTTCTGTTTCACCATTAAAGTGGGTGTACAGCATATCCAGCTGCTGAGTTTTATTCTAGCACTTCACCCACAGAATCCCAGTTAAAAAAAAACCCAAACTACACATTGCATTTGGAAATACATTATTTTGCGTATAAATACTAACTTATCTTTTCTTGAAGACAGGGGTACACCTTAGGAAAGATTAAATTAAACCCCACTTCTTCTACTCACTCCGTTTGCCACCAGAAACTACTCAAAAGAAACAACTCGTATTTGAAGTGCAGGGGAAAAACATGACGGCAAGAATGTGGGAATAGAAGTGCATTATCTTGTGCCTACCAGCCAGAAGAACATCCACCTACTTACAATAAAGGTGAAGCGTTCCAGTGAAATGCTTTAAGTACTGATGTTAAATAAGATGAACAAGACATCTAACACAAATTGCTCCCTTTTTAGCCCTTCTTTCACAAAATAAATTAGAAGGATGTTAATACAATGTTTAGCCTGTACTTCTGAAACAGATGAAGTTGTGCTTAAGATTCCATGCAGGTGTACATCAGACAGACTAATTTGGAAAAAAAAAATAACTAGAGATAAAATATACAAGAAATTACAAAATGCAGATGAGGAAATATTTTTCCTACTATCCTCAGAAGTAACAGCACTTGGGCACAGTGCTTCTCCAGCTGCGATTCCCCAGTGCTCTGCAGTGAGCTTCCAACACTCTTGATCCAAAGACCAGCCAAATGCAAACAGCAGCTCACATTTCACCAGGAGATATGAAAAGATGAGAAGCCTCAAAGTGAAGCCCAGAGGCAGTGTTTCAAACTGAATCCTCCTCCTGAGCAAGCAAGCCTGTTGGCGAGACCTCTCCAGGCACCACTGAGCACCAGCTCCTCCTCCAGACCTTTCATACAGACCTTGGAGTAGCAACGTGGATCCTGGAGTTGAGTCTGACCTCCAAGGCTTGCTATGCTCAGGGATGGCTTCCCTGGGATTGCACACAACGCTACTGTGTCTGGCACATACTCTGAAGACTTAGGAGAAGCAGCAAGAAATGTTTTTTCATCCTGTCACACAAAACATGAGCTTCACAAGTAACAGGCGACTCCCTACTCATGAGCCTGCTCCTCACCGGAAAACCTGAAAAGCAAAACACTCGGCCTTTTATTTTCTCTCTCTCAGCAAGGAATGCCAAAGAGCTTGCAGGTTTGAGATGGAGGATTAGCACTGGTTTTGCTGTGTCCTAAAATAACATTTGTACCACCTTTAAATCTCCACAGTAAAACCCCAAGCTAGAAACACAGCATAAGGATGTTTTTACATCATTTTGACAGAACGGGAGTTCATCCTTCCTCCTGAGGTGTTTTGAAAGTGTGTCCTTCCCCCTGTGTATTACGCTCAACATACAAGTGGAGAAAGAGACATTTCTGGCTGCTGACAAAGCCTGCACAAATCACCCGGCAGCGGCATGCAATTCACTGTATCCCCATTTATCCAGGGGGCTGAGTCAGAGCTGTCTTTCCCCACTGTAAGCAGGCAGAGTGGAAACGATGACAATCTGTTTTAGAGGCTACAAGATGAACTAAGACATTTGGTATTAGTGTAATGCAGACACAATTCTAATTCTAATAAAGTCATTTATTGGAGCTGCTAAGTGCAGCTGTTCTTCCCCTGCCTCGCCACCCACACTGTACTGTGAGCAGCAAGACTGGAACTGAGGGGCAAGGCAAAGAAGCCAAGTGGGAAAATGAAATAAATCATTTGGAAAACAGCTGGATGGTAACAATGGTCAGCCCTTAGGCTGGAGAGCTACTCTAGATCCTGCTGTTTTACATTACCATTAGCTTGAATCTAATTGCCATGTGGGTAAGCAAGCTACATTTTAAAAAGACACGTGTAAATTAATCTGCAGTTATTTCTAAAGATAAGCTGTCACTGGAATAGTACTCTTGCCAGAGAATCCGGAGCAGAGCTGCTCAAAGTCTTTAGAGGCAAAGTTTTTTTTTTCCCTGGAAGTGCTATTTCTTAAGAAAAGTTTATTGAGGATTTCTTCTTGGCATGAATGATTTATATGCCTCGATATTCTTAATATTAGAGAGACACAATTAGGAACAGAACAGGAGATAACTCAAATTTTCAAAGTTGCTTCTAATTCAGGCTGCATTTGTACTATCAAGGGGGGGACAAAAAGAATCATACCATCCACTCTCTCCCCTTCTGTTGTCAAAGGAAAATTGAGCAAAGCATAGAGCCAGCCAGTATTTCTTTCCATCCTCAGCCAACAGCATTCAGATTGCAATACGGGTTTGAAGAATACAAAAGGGGAAAAAATGCAGAGGAATAATACCCACGATGGCTCGTCAGAATATTAAGGAGATTGCAGATTGTCAGAGCTCTGGAATCGGCTGCTGATAATTCATCCTGCTCAGCTTCCAAGCAACAAAATGCATCTGCACGTGTTGGGGAATAGATTTGCATTCATTGTTTCCTATCTGCTGACGAAAGGTAAGATTTAAAAGAAAAAAAAAAAAGTATAAAACTTAGTAGCTTTCCTGATGTTTCACCTGCCTTGCTGACTATTTCAATGATAGAAAAAGAACATCCTAAAAAAAACCAACCCCCGCAGACCACTAAAATCTTTCCCATGCCATGCCTCTGGACTAGCATAGCCTCTGTAGTGAGCTTGCTTCCAACAAAAACAGCACCACCCCCCTTTCACCCTATACCCTGCTGGCAAGAAACATGGAGAAATAGCTGGTCTCTCCAGCAATCTACTGGGTAACACAGCTTGGCACCGCGCTGCAGCTGGCATTCACAGCGTTTGCTGAACTCTTCATTTTCTCACCAATCACATGCAGTTCATTTAACCTCAGAGCCCTGGTGATGTTCAGTCAAATGCCCTACGCCTGTCTTTTGAGGCGAAAGACTCAAATGCAGCTACTTTTAGCTACGTTTTTAGCCCCTCCAACTCTTCCAGCACTCCTTTTACAAACATACCTCCACCTTGTATTTATACAAGCACCGGTGCCCGCATCCAGTTAAACACGATACAAGGAAACGAGGAAGGGAGTAAGGATTATCATTCATGACAGTGGGTTACAAGAACTTCTGCCTCAAATGTCTCACTACCTGCACCACCGGTGAACACCTCTTGCAAGTTTAAGTTCTTCATTCAGTTTCTGCTAAAGATTTTCTTGAGAGGGTTAGAGGCATTGCACACCCAACAGCAGCGGAGTAAGACAAGTTCACCTCCAGATCCTATGGGAGCTGGACGTCACCTTTGTTAAAATTCCTTTGACATTTACGCACACAAACTCTTTCCCTCATGGTTTTCTTTGCTGCTCCAAGCCAAAACTCTGCAGCTACAATGCTCATTTTATAATAGAAGCGCACACACACAAAAATAAATCTGGCTCCTCTTTGCTGGAAAGCAAAAAGCCATCAAGTTTCCAGGAAAAGGACTGGTGTGGATTTTTTCTTTAGGATAACCAGTGTTTAAGCCAACATGACACCCGAGTGAAATGGAGCTGGGGAGGAAAGCAGCAAGTCTTATGAGATGATGATTACAAATGCTAAGCTGTGTCCACTTTGTGAAATTACAGAAGTGAATTATTCTTTCCCAATGATATGCAATACCTTGAGGTACTAATCCCTCCATAAGAGTTAGCTAAATGCTATGTGTCTGCTGAAAACGGCACATCTGCGTCACATTAACTGGTTTTTAAGTGTCCCCACAAATAAGTAAGCACGTATCTCATGCCCCAGATAAAAAGCAAAAGCACCACTAATTGAAGAGATACAGCTAAGCCTGAATCACTGCTAGTGGCAATTACAGAAAAAAACCCCACAAGGAGCAATGCAGAGGAAGAATACCCCAGAATGAGTAAAAAGAGTAAGAACTGGGATGTTCCTTCCTCCAGCTATGCAAGCACTTAAGTAATAAGCACATGACAGACTGCTGCCCCGTTGCAAGAATGACAGACAAACGTGATGCCCTTAGAGTCACAGGGCTAACCAAATCAGTCATGAGTAATGAGAGCTCCAAGGAAATACAGGCATTTCCTTCCCTAATTCTCCAAACACCCACCTCCAGGGTCTCCAAATGATTAACAACAGAGCTTAGTAAGGAAAGCACCTAAGAGTCTGTCGCGTCATCCACCCTGGGTGTAAAGTGGAAGGTCACTCAGCAGGTCAGGTCCAAGTTTCCATCTACTAGTATGAAAAACTGGCTAGTGAGCTTCCAACATTTCTCATGCAAGGCACTTCCTTTTGAAGGGAATGAAAAATGAAAAAGCAAACTTAAAGCAGTGAACACAAAGTAGGTCACCAAAAAGCCACATCAATAAAGTCTGGAAACAAAACAGGGAGGGATACTGTGTCAGATATAGATTCGAGTGGTTATTATAAATGAACATCAAAAGTACAGCTAGAACATTTTGACTGGTAAGCCATTTCATGGATGAAATATAAGTACGCAGCAAGTGATACACTACAGCTTTTCCTTTGTAAGTCTCCTGCAAAGCCACTGTAGTTTTAGGTATAACTGCACGGTTTTTAGACCTAACTCATGATAACCCTTCTAAACTCCATCAACAACGATAGTAATCTTGACAGCAAAGATTTATGCTATTGGATATCAAGGCCCTCAAGACCCTTCTTAACACAGAAATTTAAGATTCCTCCCAAAATTATCTCAGAGCCATCTAAGTACAGATCGATCTGTAAACAGATGTGGTGGTTATGTTCTACAACTGTACGGATATGTCAGCCAAGAGATCTCAAGGCTGGGACAGCAGGTCAGCGGATACTTCTGCTAGTCCTGCAGAGCCAGCTATCCAAGGTCATCAGCCTGAATGCACGGAAAACTAGGGTCCATCAGTCCATTCTCACCTTTTTTTTTTTTTTCCCCCTAAAATGTTAGTGAAATGTCAAAGCTAATGTAACCCACAATCACAGGGAGTAGTTTCTCAGCAAGGAAGAAGTAGGTCAATTTAATTCTTTGCACCTGTTTATAGGAACGCCTACCTACTCATATGGGAAACTACCTTAACTTGCTTGCTCTGTCCTGGGCTGAGCTGGTTTCAAACCCATTCTGAAAAGAGAGTTGGAATGTTGCAAGGAAAACAGTTACTGTCTCTTGATAGTAAGAGCTATTGCACTTCAAATTCTTCATACGTACAGGGCTTATAACGTATTTTAAAAAAATATTTAAGTTGGAGTATAGAACTAAGGAGACAGCCTCCTTCCAGTTGCTTATGGATAATTCACTGTTGCTTACTGCCTTATATGAGTAAAAATTATATATGACCGGCTGCCTCCTCCTTCCGAGCATCAGGTTAAAGGTGCCAAGAGAGATATTAAACCCAAATTACCAAAATGTGCAATTTGATATAACTGGCCTTAGACCCCAGTGAAGCCAGGACCCGGGTAACTTTGAGACACAAGGCTCCAGGTGAATGCTGCTCCTAAACACGTATTTATCATTGATAGCCATACTGCATTTTCAGACAGTTTTCTATTTTCACTCTGTTCTATTTTTTAACAGAGAAAAAGCAATGTGTTCTGACAAAGAAATAGCAGAAAGCAAGTTGTGCCAGTACAGTGAAGATTAATGCCTTTTCATACCACTTAGCTGGTTAACAATTACTACTGCATTCCTCTCTTTTTTTTTTTCCACCAAAGTTTCCGACATATTTTCATTTTTACAGCATGCAAACTCCCCCTTGCCAGCACTGGGCTAGAATCAAAAATATTTGTTTCCTTCTTATTATCTTTCCTTTCTCCTTAACATTCATCATTTCAGCAAATGGAGGCTGTTTACTTCACATTCCTGACTTCCCTATTAGTAAGTACAAAAAAAAAAGAACAAAAACAAAAAAGAAATTAGAGCAGAAAATGCTTAACTTCCGTCTATAAAGCTCATCTAGGCTGACCAAAAAAAAAAAAAAAGAGGCTTTCTTCCTTAATTTGATTTAATGGCTGTAATGATTTAATGGTTATAAATTGAGGAATTAGCAAGCACTGGAATCAAAATGAGGATAGTTGAGTTTGAAATGGCCTCAGTTCACACTGCTCTGCCACTACTTACAGATCTTGACGTGAACAACCACAAGGGCTTCTTTAAGCAGAGGAGTCACCAGCCGAGGGCATGTGAAAGAAAACTGACACAAATATTTATGGCAAGACCATAAAACTTTTCTGCTACCTCACTATATGGGATATAAAACTCATTACCTCCAAGGAGTTTAGGCTGTTTGAAAACTTCAGTGAGCAAGGCCTTAGCTAATGGAAGGAGTTAAGGAAGAACTCCATGAAATCCATTCAACAGGGTAATCAATCACCCCATACCTCACTGACATCCTACCAAGTGCTGCCAGAGAAAAAGAGACCCCATAAGCTACGCCATCTAGAAGATGATAAATCCTCTCAAATCAGGCTTAAAAGGATGTTGATTGTTTTTTATTATTATTATTCTTTAAAACACAATATCCTTTTGCATTGCTGTCTATTTCTGTTTTGGTGATACCACTCCATTTTTCCTCATTTCTTATTTTCCAAGAGACCTATCAACCACCCAGTATCCTGAACACAAAGATGGAAAATAATTACAGAAACATACCTCAGAATAGCAAATGCTTGGTGTTATTTGATGAGGAAGTCTAATGATTTCCTAGCAAGCACGAGCACACTGTGCTTTTGCTGCATGATGTACGCGTTCCAGTATACTCAAGCAAGCTAGGAAACCCAGCAAAGGCAGCAGCTTGGCTGTACAGCCTGAGGTATAACCTCATAATGTAAACAAACATCTTTTCCGGAAGCTTTTTGTCTTCTCTTCTTTCATAGTGCCTGTCCTGCAGTGTACTCCTGCACATCAAGATAAAATACCAAACTAAACCGGAAAACTACTATGGATCAGCCAACTGTTGGCAAAGCCAACAAACCATAAAAGTGTTACCCTCTGGGACAGAGTCTCGGATGCCACGGAAAGGCTGTTAGAGCTTCAGGTGGCTTAATCATTGCTCTATGGTTTTCTAGTCTCAGTCTGTGATGTATTTTCCTCCCACAGTCTGCAGTGAAGACTTACCTACTTGGAAATAATGATTTAGTCAAACACCTGGCCCTGTCCACAAATTAGGAGAAGTTAATCAGCGCCAGCTATCCAAACTCCTTCATACCAGCAGTCCAGCTTGCTATCACTGTAACGAGACAAGCTTATTACATTTTGAAGGTCAACAAAACCTTACATTTTTGGGGGGAAAAGGGCGGGGAGAGGGAAGGAGGAAGCAGACAAAACCACCTGAATGAGTGTTTCCCCTCTGAGAGCATCTTGCCCTGCTGACCTACAGATCTGGCAGCTAATAGGGTATTTGAGAGGATTATTAATAGTCACAAGAGGATCCAAGTAAAGTAGCAGGCTTAAAGGTATCCCAAACCTGAAGCAGTGCAACCCAAAGTACGCAGGCAAAGCACTGCAGAGGTCACAGGAGATCTGACTCTGTTGCCAAGTTTCTTGTACGTCCTTGGGCAAGTTATCTGAGCTACTCATGCCTCATTTGTTCACCTTCCCAGCTCACAGCACCACTCTCAAATAAAACGGTTAATGCTTTGGATGCACTCGCATAGCAAGGCCATGAACGATTTGAGTAAGTGAAACTGTTCTTTCCTTCTTTTACCCCAATGGGCAGCACAGGAATTGCCAATAAAGCAGTCACCACTTGTCATGACAAAACGGTACGCAAAACTGAAGCAACGTGACCATTTAATTCCTTAAAGGGATTCGAAGACTAGATTCAGCCCTCCCAGCCACTGCTACTTTCCACACACGTTTTCCTCAAACCTGAAATCCCTCATACTCGACCTTGCGCTGACTAGTGTGGCATCTGTATCCCATCTTGTTGAGGCGGATATCAGTGCACTAAAGAGTCAGCTAAATAAGGGTGTGAATTACCTCCGCTTATCTCAAGCCAATCCACTGACTCAAGTAATGAGAAACTGAAGAATGCAAGGAGGTTTTTAACTCTATCTGCCACTAAAGTACCAACCATGGAAAAGAAATCCCTCTAGAACTATCAACCCCATCCATACGTCCTCCAAACCTTCACTGACAAAAGGAGATGTGTTTCCTAAGAGGAAAAAGGCAGTTACGCTGTTATATTCCATGTAGTCACTTTAAATTCTTCTGTGAAGAATATCCCAAAAAATGGCTATGACAAATTTCTAGTCTTTCCAACTTACTCAGTCTAAACATAAACACTATTCTATTCTAATATTCTAATAACTCTAGAGTTGGAGAACATCAGTCCTCTTGCAAGAGAGCTTGAAGCTGTTAAGGGTGCAAGCTGGCTCACCGCCATCCAGCAACAGCTCCCAGCCCCGCAGACCCCTGCTTGCCTACAACAAGCATTTCCTTCCTTTCCTTCTCACTTCCACACCACTAAATACCTTGCAACTGATAAAACGGCAAAGCTAGAGCTGCTGCATGCAGGCAACGCTCACCACTTCTCATCCAGTGAGATAATGCTCCCTCCCTTTTGGTGCTGGCCAACCCAAAAGTGCTCTGCTGGCTACCAAGCCTGTGTAAAACCATCGCCAGCAGGAGATGGAGCAGCGCAGCTCCAGACCTGCATTCCTCCAGCATTAAGCTTTGTCTAGAGCACTGCTAAATTGTCTTTTGTTCCTTCACGCCAAAAAACCCCTAATAACAGTCCTGCCACAAATCCTCTACTCCCGAAGCCCTGGATCATGGTGGTGGGCATCCAACGTTTGTCATACGTGGATAAAATCTACACAAAACGTCACTTTCTAATTAGTTTCTCTCTCCTTGTCAGAAAACTCATGTAGAAATCCAAGTTCTCGTCCTCTTTTCCAATATCCTGCCTCCCAGTACCTTGCTAAAATTTCCTGCTATCCAGAGAAAAAAACCTCTCAGAATTCATGCTCCAGTATCTACGGTCTACCCGAAATTGTCTATTCTTTTGTCCTGCCATCCAGGTTAGGAACTGGACGGAGGTGAAGGAGTTCTGCTGAATCCTTTGGACTGTTACAAGAAAGCCTACCATTGGGAGTGGTTAAGTCTAAGAGATGGGTGATTGTTTTCAGTCACAGGTTCCTGAACACTTCTCCTCTTCCTCTCACCACAGTACCGGTTTCCATTCCCACTCCTCCTTGGAAGCAAGGACCAAATACACGCAATCCCCTCCTGTCTCATGATGCTCTACCGTATAATCCTCCATCCTCTTCCAAATGCATTTGCCATTTTTCATCTTCGCTATTTCCTTTCTTCTCCGGTCCAGGCTACAAATTCCAAAAGAGAAGCAAAGCAGCCTCTGTCTGTAGAACACCACACGCACCTAGGGCGCAGCACTGTGTAAATAAAATTAATTATTTTAACACAGCAGAAAAATAGGGCATTTTCAATTAAACCACTAATGTCCAAGAATGCAGACACAGCACTGCAGGAAGGGAAAAGGTGCCCGCAAGTTTTAATCGAGCCAGAAACTAAGAGAGAAGCATAGGCATTCTTATGCAAATCTACACCAGACAGCACTGCACATCTGCTGAAATAGGTGTCGTTTTCCCACAGTTTGCAGAATTAATGTGTTTAACTAAGTGTCTGACAGTGCTTGCAGTATAAGAGCTAATTTTTAATGGGGTATTCCCAGCTGAAAAAGAAAAAAAAAAAATCCCTTTAGATAATAGAGGATCTAAATCCAGGGCTTGGTTTTACATTTATTTAAGTGCAAAGACCCCCTTCACCTCCAAGAGCTCATTACTCGCACTACTCCAACTTGCTTTATAATTAAAAATAATCCCAATTCTTGGAGAAGAGCCCTTCTACAGTTTTGTGACCTTTTGAAACCCCATTAAAGAGAATTAACAAATATTTTTCCCTCCTGATCACTTTTATAAAGGCTTTCTGAGATGGGGGGTGTCAAAACACACAAAGGACTTCATGAGAAGTTTACAAACCAAAATGCAGTAATTTTTCTCTTCACTTGCTTACCTTCCTTGCAGATACAAATTGAATTTCCATGATTTACAGAGATTTCAAAAGAATTCAGATGAGAACTTAACTCCGTGACCTTGAGGCTAAGAAGGCATATATGCCAAAAAATGGTGAAATCTCAGCTATTTTTTTATAAAAATCTATAAATATCAGTTGAAAGGAACCCATGATCTCATATTAAGTCAATGGGTCAGTTATGCTTCTCTTATCTTCCTTTTTTTTTCCCCCTCTATTGTTTAAAAATAGGAAACAGCACCACATGAAAACGTTCGGCCAGAGATAAATCGTGTGACTGAAATACAGGAGCCAGGAAACTGGTGTTTTAAAATAATGTCATCCTCATCTTCCCCAACACACTCTAGTATTGTTGATGCCTCCAAATATTTAAGTGACTTAATAAATTAGTAGCCTAGGCAACATTTGCAACAACACAGCCAGCTGAAAGAGCCCAGCTAAAAAGTCCCCCAAAAAAATTTCCATTTCTGTATAAATTAACATCAATGTTTCTTAAAAAGAGGAAGGGCAAACAGTTTTAACGTCAAAGCGCTAGTTCTAGGATAAAGTTTGGGAGTAAAGCAACCAACAAGAAAACAGGCTATGTCCAGCCCTCAGCTGCATTCCAAGTCATCACTGCAAACACATGAAAGCAGCAGAGATTCGATAGCTGCGGCAGCACAGAGGTCCCATAATTCACCCCCTGCATGCTTGTAAGAATTCCATGCAGTCAAAAAGAGCTATCAGAAGAGCTGTCAGACAACAGGTATGAGCTGATCACCTGTAAGAGCACTTCAGTTGCATCTTTGGATATTTCCTGCTGCTGCCTGGCAAGGGGAAGTGGTATCTCTGTCCACAGCACTCTCAGCTGTTTTTAATCTGTAGCAAATGCAGTCACTTAAAACCCTGGTTTTGATTAAACTCTATCTTTTACAATGAGGCACCAACTAGAAATCATTGTTATTTATCATCTCAAAATGAAAAAAAAAAAAAGCTTTATGCCTTCATTACCTAATGTTCATAATTAATACACTGCAGCCGTACCTGACGGCCACGATAAGGTCAGATACCACTATAGGAGGCATTGCCCAAATACACAGGAAATGACATTTCCCGGTCCAACAAGGTTTATTTTCCAAGCCTGCTTTTACACCAACTTTCTAGGCGAGTTAAAAATAAGCCTATTGATCAGAAGGGAAAGAAATGCTCGTGAACACTGACCTTCTCTGCTTTCCAACACACGACTGCCTGCACAGACACGCCGCGCAGCTCTTCAGCTCCCTTCCAGCCTCCCAGGGGCCTCATCTGCACCTTCACCTTATCTCACATTAAGTCCTTCATAACAGCAAATGATCTCCTGCAACGAATCGCAGCTCCGCATGCACTCGTAAATACAGCAGTATACACAACCTAGCCCAGCTACACTATCTGAATGCATCTCAAGAAGAAGAAAACCTTCTACAGCTGTAAAAGCCATCCCTCACCTATCAGATTGCCTCACCACTTCAATTTGTTATGAGGGTTTTTGGGGGGTTTTGTATTACCTACACCCTTCCTACCTATCCCTTGTTATACAGCCTCCAGAGGAGTTTTAAATTGAGCTTCTGGAGATGAGCGATAAGGTTCAGAAGCGGAGAGGATGCTATCCCCCAGCCTGTTTCTGGCAGCCTCAGGCGTCCTTCAGCAGTTCCTGCACCACTGCAATGAAGATGCCGCCACCTGGTGGGATCTCCACTGGCTAGGGAGGGGACAGGCTGGGCCCCGGGGAGGGGACACTAACCCCCAGGGTGGCTCGTGGACCACACTCACTATCCTCACATGGACATCTCAGAAGAAGCTGGCCGGCAGCACGAGCAGGGCTGGAAGGAGAGGATTTGCGGACAATGACAAGATGCTATTCATTACCAAAGCCTGTTGGTGCTTGTCCAAAGAGAGATGGTTTGGAAACGGATAACCTCTGCATTTTAGATTCAACTGCACAAAGTGGAAAAAGAGAAGGAGAGAAAATAAAAAAAAAAAAAAAAAGAAAAAGAAAATAGGTAGGTATCAAGCTACCTACAAAGCTGTAGTGAGGCAGGCTATAAAGAACCAGAAAACCCTGAGAACAGAGTTGAGTCATTGATACAAGAGTTGAGCAAGGTAGACAACGGATTGCTGAAACGGGTGATTTGCCGAAATTGGGCTTTTGGACTGAGTTTCACATGATTAGGAGATGCTTCTGTTCAGTACTTGAGCCAGAGCTATTTTTTAACCTGCACATGACACTATGTGCATTACTGTGGCTTCAGCCCTGAGCATGAGCCTAGTATTTTCTGAGGGCCAATACTTAAAAAGCCTGGAACTTAAGTTTGAGGCAGCCAAGAGACGTTTCTGTCTGGTTGCAAGGGGTCTAAGGCTTTTTCTGGAGTCAGAGCCAGTGAAGCTCTGTCTGTAGATCAATATCCATGAAAAACCATGGAGCCCTTCAGGCCTGTGTTTGAAGAGCTTTCTCTTTCTGCCAGGAAAGGGGGAGTGAGGAGGCTTATTCTGGCAGTGAGGAGTATCTCCAGACTCCTCGCAGGAGTAGAGGACAAGGTGATGAAAACGTCCCCGTCCAACCCACGCTTGAGTTTGTACAACTACCATCGTCCTTTAGCACTGCTGCTAAAAGAGAAAGACATTTCCTAGTCCAGATAAGGCCCCAGAGCAGCAATGCCCTCTTCCCCATGCTATTTTCTACATATATCAGCAACCCCTATTTTGAAATTAATCATTTTAGCACACAAGCACGTGCAGTGAGCTTAGAACGGGCACATTAGAAACGAATTTGACAACCACCGTTACAGAAGTTTACGACCTGTTTAGGCACAGACTGTAAGTCAGACAAAATCTGATTCTGCCCCCATCACATGCAACATTTAACACCAATGCTGCGATGCTGGCCTTATAATTCATTGCTGCAAAATCCATGGATGTTCAGTCAGCCACACCAGGCAACATAATTGCTCTGTTTTCACAGTTAGCAGTAAGAATGCTGTAAATTCAGTTATTCCCTTGCCTCCTCCCCCTACAATCTCTTTCAAAGAGCAGAGAAAAAGACCTTGAAACACTGGTGGATGCTTTCCAAAGTCAGTTATCCCTTTTACATAGAAAAGTAATCATAGCGTTAATCCAGGCAAGACAACCTCTTCCCTCCCACCCACTACACACGTGCCACAAGTCTGACGGGAAACCATCACCCAGAACACTTGTTGATACGTATTTTAGAGAAATACTAGTTGTGTGTCAAAACTAGTTCTTGGAAACATCATCTAACAACGCTCACATGACTTGTGTTTCACGAGCAATTAAACCTATCACTCCGACAAGCAAATTTGCTGTTCCCGTTCACTATTCAAACATCAGGTTGGAGGAAACTGCTTACATTACGAACTCTGTCCTTCGGTAAGGAAATTGTATTTCCATGGTTTGATAATGTCCTTGCTAATCCACTTAACCAGAAGCTGCCGAACCTCCAGAACAAGGAATGAAAAAGCTACACTTTAACTACTGCAGCTAACGCAGGAAATGCAGAAATAGCCAGACTATGATTTAGATCGCATCGTGAAGTCAGACACGACCTCGGTGTCACACTGAAATCACATCCCAGACATCATCAAGTCCTGCTGTATTCACATCACTGTCATACTGCTGGCAAGCCACAGAGACCAGTAATGATGGTATTTTACTACTAAATTCTTTTCTCTGTGCTTACAGATGAAGTTTTACAGGCTCTGCAACCGGACCAGCTCCCTTCATGCCAGTAATTACCTCCTTGGATAGAGACAAAGTGGATGGCAGACCACCACAGAACAGAGATGCAAGTGGCTGCTGAACTCCTTTTTCTTTGAAATAAGCGTTTCTACTATTCAAGCCACTTTTCAGACAGTCACCTTCCACTTGGCACAAGTCCCCAGCGCAGGGGTCAACCTTCGTGAAGACACGTGGAAAAGAGACGCTATGACATCAAAAGCCTCATTTCTTGCCATGCTAGAAAATGCGCCTCCACTTTTCATATATTTGATACTCCTTCCCTCCCCCAGCCATTCATGGTGAAATAATTAGTGTTAGTGTTCTCATTGTTTATCAGACAATACAGACAATAAGGCTAAGCTTTCTGCTCCTGTTTTCTTTCACTACGCTGCTATGGTTCCTCAGACAACTGTGCAAGGCTTTACTTTTAATCCTATAAATAACACTTGTCACTCATAGGTTTGTAACCCATATTTAGTTGTGCACAAACATGGCACGGTTTCAGCTTGATTCATTGTCCGCAAACTTCTCCAGATGTGTTCATGCAAGGAAAAAAGGCTAATAAGCAGGAGGAAATAAACAAATACTAGCTAATCCGATTGCAATTTCATAGGGAAGGAAAGAAGACACTACCACATCAGATTCTTTATGAGGGAGAGAGATAATGAGTTGTTTTTAAACACAGACTAGGAATAATTAGTTATTGTCCTTGGGCTACAAGATGTATTTTTACATGCTTGAAGTCTATGCTGATTTTTATAGCCTGTGAGCTAGCTGCTCTGTCACAGGGAATTCTTCCCTATTTATCTACATGTTAGTGTCAGACTACAAACACATCACAACATAGGACTTTATCAACAAGCAATGTTTTTTTCCGCTGTGGCTAATTTTGAAACCACATTCCTGCTTCCACTCACACAAGATATAACCTTGGGTAACAATCAGATAGGCTGGTGCCAGACATCCTCTTCTTAAGTACATTCTCATTTTACCTTTGGAAAGTATTCTAAACAAACAAACAATTTGAAGGCAATCTGCTTGCTTCCGAGCTCCTCTTGACAACAGCAGAGATATTTCTTTTTTTCAGAAGGATGTGTTTTACAGTCTCAGCATTAGGCTGAGAGTAACAAAAGAAAGCCACGCAAGAAGCAGCAAGCTAGGCACAGTGGAAACCACTACAAAATCCCAAACTTCTATTACAATTAATCGTGCTAAGTACACCTTCGCTCACTGATGCACCAGACAGAAAGCAGACAGACAACCTCATCCCACTGCACCAGCTTTTCAAGCTTCCAAAATAAACACAAAGGTCTTTGAACAGACTGTACTCTCCAGAAAACCTGCAGCCTGATCTTCCTCATTTGATATGTGCAAAGGCTAATGCTGGTGGTACTCACAATAATTAACTGCTGTCAGCCAAGAAATCCAGCAGAGTTCTTGTAGATAAGTTATTTATGTCATCTTTGTGTCTCAGGAATAATGCAGCCGCTAACAGACTGATGATATGGGTAACAGAGAGCATTTGCTTCTAGTTTTACAGACCAGGGAAAACCTGAAGAATCTCTTTGGGATTCAGGGCGGCGGGGGGGGAAGAAGAAAACAGGGAGAGCCACCAGCCTGACGGGATCCATGTAAAAAAGTACCAATAGAAGAAAGTGTTTTTAGAGGTTCTACAAAATATTAGGCAACAGTAACATAGTAACTGCAGGCACAAACACCACAACTGCTGCCCTTTCAAGGATGGACCATCAAATTTGTTACAGGAGGGAAAACAAGATACTGTCCACAGTGATCTTCGCTCTGCAACATGGGAGTAATTATCGTTAGATTACCAAGACAAACAAGAGGGAAAGACAAGGAAAAGATAAAACAGAATTTCCACTATTTAGGTGCTGATGGAGAGATTAAGCCTGACTGCATTTCAGTTGGGAGCCTACACAAACCAGAGCCCGGTCACATAAATCAAGCTAATTTTAAAGGGTTACATACCAGGGAGAGTTTGAGAAAGAAGGGAAAACACCGCCGGGTACTGTACGCTGGCCAGACTGCTCAAGAATTTTAATATCCACTTTATAAATAATAAAGGTGCCAATTTAACACGCACACCGGTAAGCCTGGGCCGTATCAGTACCTCCCAGGCCTTTAGTACCTCGTTAATACTAATTAGAGCCGGCTCAGCCCCGCGTGCACTCGCATCCTGTACTTGACTCCCGGCGACACAAAAGGTTTCGATGCGGTTCCCCGCCCGGTAACACCGGCACGTCCCGCCGGTGCCGGCCGTGGCGGCGTTTAACGCGGGGCATCCTG
>VWZZ01003425.1:1232355-1243775 GCA_013399095.1 Psophia crepitans | reverse complement strand
CCCTTCCTCCCCCTCAGGGACGCAGGCAGCGCTCTCCGCCAGCCCCGGCACCCCGCGCCCGCCCCCCGCTCAGGGGGCGCTTCTCGTCGTGGCTCCCGAGGGGGTTTCAGTGCGGTCTCTGAGGGGTTTCCCCTCAGGCGCGGCCCCACCGGCGCTGGAGGAGCTGCAGCCCCGGCGCCGCCGCCCTCCTTGCCGGGGCTCCCCGCCGGACGGTGCACACACCCACCCCGGCCCGGCCGGAGCCAGGCAGGCGGCTGGGAGCGGGGCTGGTGGCTTGGTAGAAGCGCCCCAGAGAAGCCAGCGCGGGGGGACGAGCCCGCGGGGGGGGGGGGACGGGGTGTGTACCACATGGGTCTCACCGCCGCCCTTTCTCTGGCCGGCGAGTGGCATCACAGAAATTGGGAAATGACGGGTTTAGACTCGAAAGAGCAGTATGAGGTGGGGTTCCCCGGGTTTCTGGGGTGCAGACCTTTTGTTCGGGAGCGTGGTGAGTCGAGGCTGCTGAATCCTTCATGCGCTAACACAGTCCTTGTCTTTCTGGTAGGCGGGAAGGCGATGCGCTGGGGAGAAAGGAAGATGACTGCCTTGATTAAGTTTATTTCATTTGAGGGATTTGCAGGTTTGTTTTCTGAGTGCCTGTTCACTGATCTCCCTGATTCCACAAGGTTTCAGCTTTTCCACTGAAGTTCCCATTGCTTAAGGTATTCTTAAAAATCCAGAATAAAATACCTGTCACTACAGCGTGCGTCCCACAGCGTCTTTTGCATCACGGTGTTGTAACTTAAATTTTCATGGCGGGTAGGTTCGGCTTGCTTTGCATTCCTCCCCTTTAATGTCTCCGTAAATACGCTGCCATGAAGCTGCTTTTAAACTAGATACAGCTCCCCCGCTTTCTCACCGTGCTCCGCGTCGCCTTGTTTTAATTTGCACTACAGCAGAATAAGAGTTAACAAGTTACCACAGCTCTGCTGAGGAGCAGTAACTTCCCTCTGAAAGGGCCGTAACTCTCAGCACTGCAGCTTGGCAGGTTACGATCAGCTCCCTGAACCTGAGGAGTTCCCAAAAAGGTCTTAACGAGTTCCCAAAAGTTCCTCTTGGGAGCTGAGGACTTGCAAAGTGGCAGTGAGCGGTGGCCTCCTGAACCGACTGGGTTGGAGTATGTGTACACTGGTAAAATTGTGTCCATGGTGGAAGATGTATTAACTATTTCAATGGAGGAAAAGAAAGTCCTGCCAGTCCTATGATTAATTGATGAAACCTCGTTTCCTGTGGGTTTCTATCTCATGCTTGACTGAGAGCTTGACCTGAATCTTGCCCTACAACTGGGTCACTCACTACCCAGCCAGGAGCCCCATTTTCTGAAACGGAATGAGTTTGCGTTGCATTTTCACCGTTGTACGGTAGGAATATGCGCCCTGCTGCCATTTCCAAGCTGACTTTGAAGACGAGAAACCTCCTCCTTCAAAATGTTTGGTTCTTTTGTGATTGCCAGAACTGGTGAAGCCCAGTTACCTACAAATTCACACCGCAACGTAGATCGCCTGGTATCTAGGAGAGGGTGGACACCCTCAGTGAAGAGCCCTGCAGGTTCTCCCTGCTTTATCTCACTGCCAGTTTTCATTGTTCCTGCAGGGATTTAATTAGCTCTTGGACCTTTATCCCTCTGTTTTGTTTGAAACACACCAGTGAGTTCAACGCTTCTTAGGGCTGTAGGAGGTGAGAGACAGGATCAGGGGAAAAGAGAGATCCTGCGAGCTTGGTGGTGTCAGCCTCAATTCTCTGGGAAATAAGGATTTTAAAATTACCTTTAGAACCAAGAACAGTTAAACCAGGCTGAAATCTGGTGAGGATTCATCCCTCCATCACTGGGACAGTCACGGGGCAATTCTGCCCAGTCCAGCACAGAAGCAGCACAGCCGGGACATGCAGTAACCTCTCCTGCCTCCTTCCCACCCCAAAACATGCTCTGTGTCATGGTTTCCGAAGGATGGGGAGCTGAGGGTGAGCAGGCTACTCCTTCTAGAGCAGACATCTGCATAAATTGCCATAATAATGCCATAAAGCAGTAAGAAAACCACTTTTTCTCTCCTACATTCTCTCTGTCCCTGCTCGTTCCCACCGCCGCTGACAATCTAACAACGTACGTGTTTTCCAAGCTTATCATTTAGTGGCCACGATCCAATAAACTCTTCAAGGTTTTCCCTTCCCACTCTCTCCGCAACCCCCTTTCTTGCCGTCAGCCTGCTGGAGACTTCTCTGTCCCTCACAGGAGTCTGGGGTCTACCTGCTGCAGCGCAGGGAGGGGAAGCTGGCAGGGGGAAATGGGGGGGGACGAGACTGTTTTGAGAAAGAGAAGAGGAGCTGGCGTGTTGCGAGGGAAGGATGTGGCTGCTGCGCTACTGCCAAAAGGGGAATAGTAGAGTTTTAAAAAGCTGCCGCACCATCCTGGGACGACGATTACGCAGGAGCGGCGTGAGACACCAGCAACTGGTTCCTGTCAAGGGAGGACCGGTTGTACCTGCAAGTATGATCAAGCCATCCTAACAGCGAGGTCTGGAACGACTGGATAGTGAGGTTTCGGAAATTCACACAGTAGAAGAAAACAAAATCCATTCCCTTGCCTTTATTTGTGAGGTTTGGTGCAAAATAAACAATAATAAAGAGCAGGGATGACTGAAATAGGAAGGCTGGTTTTGCAGGCGTGACAGTAGCTAAAATAGACTTATTTTATAAATAAAGATGTCCTGGAAATCAGAGACTCCAGAGTTTCATGTTCATCAGCTCAGCTGTTCTGGCTGGGGGTCTTCTCCGCCAGGAGCGCAGAGGGGATTTGTGCAGGCGTAAATGAGCAGTGATACAAGCACATGCATGAAATTCCCTTCGTGTAAACCAGCCCCATCAGTTGATCTACTCGTGGCCCTCAGGTTAACCCACAGGCTCTAGTGAAATTAGGGCTGGGGGTTTACTCA
The DNA here is from genome assembly GCA_013399095.1 of Psophia crepitans. Taxonomy (NCBI): domain Eukaryota; kingdom Metazoa; phylum Chordata; class Aves; order Gruiformes; family Psophiidae; genus Psophia; species Psophia crepitans. Next base: position 1,240,806 of record VWZZ01003425.1, on the reverse strand, counting down.
GAATGGGTTAAATCAAAGTGTTGGAAGAGAGCTGCGTATTTCCATTAAGCCAAAGACTCTGTGTGTTGTAAGAAAAAATGGAACTACATCAGCCTGACTTGAGAAAATAAAGCTTTTCAGCTGACCCTCTTCCAGGAGAATGAATTCGCATCTTCAGGAGTGAGCAAGTCTCACTTCAGTGATCTTACCTCAAAAAAAGGTGGTAATAAAACAAGGAGAGATGTGGAGGAGCGTGGTAAGGACAGTGGAAGCGATAGATAACATATGAAGAAGAAAGACTAGAAAAATGAAGATACTTCAGTTTGGAAGAACAAAACCTTGGGGCAAGCGAAGATGGAGAAGTCTGAAGAGGTTGGAGAAGTCTGATATGGACCTGGAATTATTTTTCCCTGTTCCTCACCACACCAGAGCGAAGGAACGTGGAAAGAAACGTTCAGGAACTGGGTCTAAAGCAGACAAAAGGAAGTACTTTTTCACACAACACATAATTACATTGTGGAACTTATTGCCACAGGATGTCACGGAGGCCAAAAGTATAAATGAATTCCAAAAAAAAAAAAAAATAGAAAAAAGGATTAGATGAATTCGTGCAACCTCCGGCTCAGGAAGTCTCTCAACTGCTGATTACCGGGAGCCGGGAGGGTATGCCGGAGGAAGGATCACTTTATACTCTCCCTCTTCCGATATCCCTTCCTAAGCATCTGCAGCTGGCCACGGCCAGGCGCTGAGTATTGCCCAAGGTGAACGTTCATCCTGAGCCAGCCTGGCAATGCTTATATCCTCCTGGTAACTCCCTATGGACGGAGCCTTGGGGAGCAGCGGCGTCTCCTGGCCAGGTACGGGACTGACCCCTCATTTTGTTACGTCCAGCCCGACGCGTTCCCGGCAAAGTCCGTCGTGGCCACTCTTTGCTGATTTAGGCTGGCGTAATTGAGGCCAGATTGAGCCCTGAAACCTTCAGAGAGACTCTTCCGCTTTCCCTGCCCCTGGGATTAAGCACTGAAATCTCTGTGCTAAAACCCTCTTTGAACAGGGATGGCGGATAATGCGCAAACTGATTAAAAAAAAAAAAAAAAAGACAAAAAAACCCAGCGCTGGGGAAAGTTAAATATTAAAGAGCCAAGGCCCAGTTTTAACTGCTGCTGCCGTCCCTCCTTCATCTCATGCCAACTGCCTCCAGGATACATATGCTGACACTGAATTTCTACCTCACAAAGGCGGCCGCAGCATGGGCTTTAAACTCGGGCCGTTAATGCCGAGATGGGAAGCAGAAAAACAAAGCGAAGGCAGCGAGGGGCTCCTCCGGCTCACCCCCGCGCCCGATACATCTCTGCAGCACGGCATGCTGGCTACCCCGGCATTTTGCCCCTCCGGTGTTTCCTTTGACTTCCCCACATTATCAGGTCTAAAATATTTTGCTTAGCGCTGTTGTAACTAAACTGTGATTCTCGCTAGCAGGGAAGGGGGATTTTGGAGAAACATCTGGTCTCGTTTCATCAGGGTAACAGCTCTGTCTCTATTTATACACACGCCGGGATCATTGTAGCTCTCAGCTGTTCTTCACTCGACATCTACTTTCAAGCCGCCGTGTCCCGCTCCGTTAGGGCAGGCGGCGGGTCGAGGCCAGCCTGCTGCGACGGGAAACAGAAACCGGTCCTAAAAATGGGGACTTGTGAGAACTTGTCCTCCCAACACTTGGCGCTTGCTTGTCTGCCGTGTCGGTGACAATGGGCCTCAATGGATGGAGTTGCTCCTGTCCTTCTGTCCTGGTGGACAGAAAATGGGGGAAAACCCATCCTATAGGGAAAATAATAGCAATTTTCTCAGTAATCCTGGAGATCTTGCTAGTCAGGGATAAAGCCTGCAATGAGCTGACCTCAGTAGTCTAAATTTTTCCCCGAAATCACAATGTGGATTTTGGAGGAAAATTCAGACCATCAAGAAGAGACTGACTGGCCCCAACTCTTCTTCTCTATAAGGTGTTAAGAAATAAGCTGTGACCCTGCAGAGACACGGGAGGGTCAGAGACTCCGCTCGGGAAGGCGGCATGTCCTACTTAATTCACCACGGTGGGAAAAATCCGCTCTGCTGCCTCCACCCCAGCGCTCACAAGGCATCACGTCTCATTCGGCATGGTTAAAAAAACCCTCAGGCCAAATTGCCAAGTACCTGGAAAATTACCAGACCGCCCGTTCAGCAGCACAAGTCGCTGTATGAAATGAACGCTCAGCTCCTGAGTGATGGTGGTGTGTAAGTCGGCACTAATCATCTTGAGAAGGTCTACCCTGCTGCCCCGCTTTTCCCTCAAATGAGCTGTTCCTCTCCTCCCATCCCAGTCCCCATCTAGCCCCGCGTACCCCCAAAACACAGCTATTTTAGCATCTCACCTCCTTGTTTCAGGAGATATGGACTGTTTATTAATTATTCTCTGATACACAGCTACAAAAGGAGGAATGCTCAGAGACACAGATTTTCGTAACCCAAATGAGACCAGCGCCTTCAGATGCTGCTATTGATTTTACTGAGGTTGCAAACTCCCTGCAGCAGGATTGAATTTCACGCTGCGTTTGTAACTGTCTGATGGGATCCTGCCCCTTCAATATACTACTTCAAAATACTATTCTCAGCAGCGACCTGAGGTTGGATAGATCAATATTTGTTCACTCAGCTCAGGTCTAATTTTCATACGCGCTTGGTAATCCAAATCCATTTGAATGCAACAGGAAGGGCCACCCCTGCACAAACCCAGCAGAAACATGCACCCTTCCCGAAACACCACTCGCTTTAGGAGCAACTCTTCAGGAAGGAAATATGACTCAGTCTTGGGAGACTCCAATACACCCATGCGTGCTTGAGTGCACCCTCCGCAAGTTTGCCAATGACACAGAGCTGTGTGGTGCAGTTGGCACGCTGGAGGGAAAGGATGCCGTCCAAAGGGATCTTGACAGGTTGGAGAGGTGGGACCATGTGAACTGCGTGAGGTTCAACAAGGCCAAGTGCAAGGTCCTACATGTGGGTCACCACAATCCCAAGCACAGCTACAGGCTGGGCAGAGAATGGATGGGGAGCAGCCCCGAGGAGAAGGACTTGGGGGTGCTGGGTGAAGAAAAACTCACCATGAGCCGGCTGTGTGCGCTGGCAGCCCAGAAAGCCCCCTGTGTCCTGGGCTGCATCCAACCCAGTGTGGCCAGCAGTGCAAGGGAGGGGATTCTGCCCCTCTGCCCTGCTCTGCTGAGACCCCTCTGCAGTGCTGCCTCCAGTGTGGGGGTCTCCAGGACAGGAAGGACTTGGAGCTGCTGGAGCGAGTCCAGAGGAGGCCACAAAGTTGAGGGGCTGGAGCCCCTCTGCTCCGAGGACAGGCTGAGGGAGTTGGGCTTGTTCAGCCTGGAGAAGAGAAGGCTCTGGGGAGACCTAATTGCGGCCTTCCAGTACCTAAAAGGGCTCCAGGAAAGCTGGAGAGGGGCTGGTTCCAGGGCAGGGAGGGACAGGACAAGGGGATGGGTTTAGACTAAAAGAGGGGAGATCTAGATGAAACGTTAGGAAGAAATTCTTTACCGTGAAAGTGGCAAGGCCCTGGCACAGGGTGCCCAGAGAAGCAGGGGTGACCATGTGAGCTCTTCACTTCCAGAACTCTTCTGTTCAGGAAACATTTATTTATATTTTTTTCCTCATTTAAGTCAACACCTTTGCAGCACATTGCGTACTTTTGCGAAATGCATCAGAAGTACTCCAAACCAACCAATTTCTGTCTAATTCCCGAAAAATATTCTCTCACCCTGAGCAAAACTACACGCAGGAGTTTAAGGGAGGAGCCTGAGATAACAGCACCTTACCCTGACAATGGGATGCTCTTACAGTGAAATCTGCCTTCATCCCATCCTTCATGAAAAACAAACGTGAAGGCACGCGCAGCACTGATCCCCCCACCACGGGATTTGGAGGGGAAGGGAATGAAGAAAGGCTAGTTCTGGAATACCATGGTCTGGTTTTGAATCTCTCTTCTTTGGATCCTGGGGTGTGAGGACTGGACACACAGCTTGAGGAACAGCTGTACATGGCCTGGCCAGGGTGCCTGAAGGCACTCACAACTCGGTGCAGGGTCCTTGTTGAAGGGGGTGGAGGTTCCTCTCTATCTGCTGGAGGTGCTCAAATCCCCTGCCCTGGCAAGACGTGCCCTTGCCTTGCAGGTCAGGAATATCCAGACACACACACACAGAAAAATCCTTCAGCTTGTCAAAAGCAGTCAACTGGCTTTAAAGCCCAAATAACTCGCTTTTTTTTTTTTTCCTTTTTTAATTTCTCTTGTTAACAGTGGCTGCCTGTCTGCTGCTGCCCTTACTTTAAAACAAAATAACCAGCCTCCAGCAACCTTCAGAACGGATCTGTAAAACTCTCCAACTGATTCTAACAAGCAAAGGCAAGACTGCGACAAACCTGCCGGCTTTCTCTTTGTGGACTGGATCATCTTCAGGGAGTGTAGAGCTGGCATTAAAAGAGTAACCTTTAAACTGGTCCCTTTTTTTTGGTGATAAAGCCAGTTCCTGGGACATCGGGGAGGTGACGCCAGCAGATGCTGCGATGAGTCAGTGCAGAGGAGGCTGCGGGATAGACATGGGAGCGGTGAAAGGGTACATTTACTGGACTGTGCTCAGCCAAGAAGGTTTGGGATTTATCTTTGGACAGGAAATGAGGCCAACAAGGAAGGAATGATTGATTTGTCCCTATTTTTCTTGTCAGACACCAGGTTAGATGACTTGGCTTTAACTGAGAAAAGAATAGTCCCTGGATTTAACCCCATCTTTAGGAACGTGGGCTTCTTTTTCTGGGCTGCCTGTATTAATTTATCCAGCTTCCCTCTGCTACATTTTTGTTCTGCGTTGCCCGAACAGATGGGTTCCCTTCGTTTGTGAGCAGAGACAGATGCAAATAAATAGGCACTTGTGCTCTGTTGTGTGGTTACCTAGAGAGGCGGCTGTTTGCAAACAAAGCCTGTACCAGGACACAAACAGCCTCTTTTGGTGTAGCCTGGAGATGCACTTCATTCAAAACGCTGCCGTGGGGTCCCCCATGCTGCCCTTCAACGTTTGTCATTGGAGGGGAGCGTGGGGGCAGCATCTACAGCAGAGCTGGGCAAGAGCGCTGTAAGATGCCGATGTTTCAGAAGAAAGGAGGAGCAAAACGTATAAGCTCTCCTCATCTCCCGTCCCAGTTCTCTAACCTATTGTTCCTTTAGATGTTTGAATAAATAAGGGGAAACCTCCCCCCTCCCCCCTGGAGCACATGACAGTTGCTTCATAACTGCTCACATCCACACTAATACCAATATTCCGCTTTCTCCCCTGTCCTGTGAGCAGACCCAGAGAGTTGATAGACGTTACCTTGCCCCACAAACAGTAGCTGCTCATGGTTTTACAGGGACTGGATGCCCAGAATTCCCTCCTAGACCACATGGAAGCAATGACTGTAGCTGCCAGCTCTCAAAGCCAAGTCCAGCCCTGCCTCCCACAGGGAGGGTGCCTGCAGAGATGCTGGGATGGAAAGACATCCCTGCCTGTCGCCTGTGAGCCTCCTGGGAGCAGAGCCTGCCCCATAGGGTGATGGCCAAGGAGGGTCCTGGTCCAGGGCTAGGCATGGATACGATACCAGCATAGTAGTTGTGGACTCAGTCCCTGTTAAAAACAGAGAGACCATTATAACTACATGCCCATGCTTGTACTGGTTCAAACGCTATTTAAAATAAGATACAGAAATCCTGGGGCTAGGTGAAACAGAAACACTTGAGTCTCAGAGCATGAATTGCCCTGTGGTGGAAAATGGCTGCATGGTGCTGGTCACAGCAGCCCTTCAGCCCAAGGAGCTTGACCAGGATTTGGGGTTGCAAGGAGGAGACTCAGGACATTGGAGCTGTACAGAGGCAGTCTGAAAACCATAAAAGCATCTCAGGCACTTCAGAAGCAACAACGCCCAAACAGAAATGCCTCCACTGAACACAAGGTTATAACCAAGCAACAATATTAACAGCAGCCACAACCAAAGCAGTGATGTAGCTTTGGTTTTCTGAGCAGCATTGTCTCCTGGGGAGAAGGTCTGGGCTTCCTCAGTTGCCACACGAGCCTCAGGTCTCAATCCCTCTGCCTTTGGTTTGCCTGCCAGAGTCTCTGCAAGGATTTTGGTGTTCTCTTCCACCAAGTGTTAATACTTTGGGGTATTTATTGTAAGTGATAAACAGCAACATCCCTCCAAGAGTCATACCTGCTGCTCGTGCTGTGCCTGCATGGCATCTGGGGCACCAGATATTCTACCTCAGTCAGCTAAAAGCATCCCAGGATAAAAACACTGCCATTTTCTTTCTGCTTTGCCAGGAACAAAGCACGCATTTGAAGTGCAGATGACAGCAGCACCATCCGTACGGGAACGGACAGACTCCTGAAGGTGTTGAGCAGACAGGAGCAGCGCTCAGCGGCTGCGATGCAGGGAGCAGACAAGCAGCATGGGATGGTACCATTCTTACAGTCCCCATTCTGCCCTTAATTACAAGCTTAAGTGATAGCTAATAAAGATGATCCAAAACAAATAAATTGAGCTGCTGCTCTAATTAAGAGGCTTTTGCTGCATGCAATGAGCCAGACCCATCTGTGTCACGGTTCAGCAGGAGCCAGGAGGGTTCCACAAGGGATCCGTTTGAATTGCATCTGAACTGCTTCAAGGAGGAAAACGCAGCACTGACCATCTTGTTTCCTATAGTGCTAGCCAAGAAACACTGGTCCGCTCCCCAGGCAGGGGCATAGCTGTTCACATACATTTTGTTTGATTGCGTCTGCCTTTATGGCAAGTACATTACCGTGGGACCTTCCGCTGCGTATGGGAGGGGAGCTTGAAGCTGTCGGAAAGTGACGGTTGTTTTTTTGGCCGGATAATACAGCATTTTGTAGCTGTGCCCCTGGTTTATAACCATCCCTGTACAGCAGAAACAAGAAGCAATTACTATGGGATGTATGCCTATCTGAAGGATGAAATGAGCTGACAGTCCTCTTCGCAAATTGCAGCAAAAGGCTTTTCAAGTTGTCCGCTCCATCTCACAGGTAGATGCCTGGGAAGGGCACATGCAAATGCCTGGGAAGGGCACATGCAAAGCGCAACATATAGGGCAAGAGCCCACGTCATGACTGCCCTGCAGATATACAGCTTTAATTTCGGGAGCCTGAACTCCCAAACCACAGGTAATGTTCCCGCAAGCCTCCCCTCCCCTCTCCCAGCTTGCAATGCCCAGTCATCTCTGCGGTACGGCCCAAAATATTTAGGGCTCCCTGTGCATCAATGCAAATTTGTGCCTGAGAAATACTAGGCATCTGGGAGGCATATAGGCTATTTTTCCTCCCTCTTCCGCATTTTCCATGGAAGAATGTAGTCTCAGCACTGTATCTTCTGTGACTATAGCTGATAATTTAAAATCCACTGTATGTAAAAGCCTGTATGTGATCCTTTCACAGGACTCCAACCCAGATTGCATATGACATCTTGTAACAACACTCCCTGGCACATCTGAAATTGGTACCAGCATTTCCTAAAAGGAAAAGGGGGATAGCATGGAAAATCTCCCATCCATTCAGGTGCAGGGCACTCCGAGTGGTGCAACATCAGCTGGATATCCCATCAGGTCACGGCACCCCGCACACATCCCATCCATCTGTCCTGTCACCAACATCTTAGTCTTTAGAGCTCCTGCAGGATTTTGCTAGAAGAAATCAACTCTGTTCCTCATCCTGAGCTGCAGGCAAGAGCCTGGTCACATGTGAACGTGCTGCTTCACTTGAAGATAAAGGCAAGGACACATAGGTGGTGTGACCACTGGCACCAAGCAGGAGCTGCCTCCAGTATGATTACCCAGAGTTTACTCCATGCCAAGGGGTACGCATGGCACGGGCTGGATGGCCACGGTGTATGTACAGCACAGCATCTGCACAGGGTGACTGCTACGTGGGCCAGTAACTGCTCAGTGTACCACAGTCTTCCTCTTACGGTCATACAGTGAGAAATAGCCACACTGAATTCTCCAGACTCAGATTTGTTGTCTCATACTCCCTCCCCCATCCACATTCCCATCTGCCTTCTGGACAGAGAGTTAGAAAATGTTTCAGCCCAAGCAGCACGTTATTTTCTCTGAAAATACTTTGCTCTGAAAATCGTATGCAAACAGCAATGCAGCTTCAGAGTGGGACGTCCCCCGAGGGGAAAGGATGAGCCTGTGGTTAAACCATGGGATGAGGAGTCAGCAGATCCGCGTTTCTCATCCCCTGGCTCTGAGAGCTCTGACTCAGTCCGTGACCCCTGCGTGGCTCACGCATACTCGGTTTCCCTATCTGGAAAACCAGTGCGATGACATGGCAACAGCAGCACGCAGCCATTTATAGCTGCTGGGAACCACTGGGTTGGGCAAAGGCACGCTCACTA
>VWZZ01003425.1:1182020-1232320 GCA_013399095.1 Psophia crepitans | reverse complement strand
AGCCCAAAATGCAAAAGCCTCTGAGAAGTCTTCCACCAGTGTGGTTCACCAGAGCTGCAAGGATCTACTTCAATATTTCCCCAGTATTTAACTATTTACCTGATATTGAAAGCGCCAGTCAGTACTCCATGCCTGGTCCCTTGGCAGTGCGCAGCTCCATGGGCAGCTGCGTTGTGGGGTTGGACCACTGCAGGCAGCGGTGGCCCTGACCCCTGCCCAGCCACCCTGAGGTGAGATGAGGCATGCAGGGACCTGGAAGGCTCCAATGCATCTTTTCTTTTTCTCTTTTTCATTCCCCATCCCCATAACTCACTGCTGTTTCTTCTCAGCACTGATCTTAATGCAAGTCTTGATGCTGAGGAGTTGGTTGATCTGACCTCGGTGGGAGAGCTTGCACAGGTTCCTCCTGTCTCATGTGCTTCACCTGCCATACTCAGAGCCTTGTACCTGCTCTGTAAAGGTAGCTGAGAGGGTAAGGAAGGTTTCCTCCTCCAGCTCCGTGCAGTGACCTGCTTCCACCCCTCCCTACCCCTCATGACGCTGTCTGCCTTCTCACACAGATCCCAGGCCTACCTCAGTAGTGGCTCTGCTGAGTTGGTTTGTGTGTACCAGAGATGTCAGAGCACAGCTCCACAGTTGATGTCCTTCTCAGACTCCTAGGTGCTCCTCTATTTTCCCACCTCTTCCTGACGCTCAGTCACCAGAGGGGTTCGTCTACCTGGCCACACTTTCCACAGCCTTCTTGCTATCCCCCTCCATCTCCAGAAATAACTCCAGGGAGTCTGAAGCCTGGGTGGTCACATTCTTTGACAGGAACTCCATCTGTGTGGCTGCATCAGTTCTACTGAGTGCTAGAAGCTCAGGAGAAGCAGAGGACATTGTTCTATAGAGAAGAGGGTCTTTGTCCCCACGTTACAAGTGTGAGCACTAGACTCACACAAGTGACTCATGCAAAATCTCCAGGCAGAGAAGCAGCAGCAGAGCTAGAAGATCTCCCAGGTCCCATCCTGTGGAAGTTGCCTAGGAACATGACATACAAAGATTACATGCAGGTTACAAAAGGTAGAGAGGAAGGTTAAATCCAAGATGGAAGGCAGCGTGATGTTCAGATCTCACCCCCTTCCACATGACTACCAGTGCCCACCAGCCCACCCTGATGTACACCCACCAGGGTGGTGGAGTGTTCAGTATGTATTCTCTCTGCTCTTGAAAAAGCAGAGCTCTGCAGAAGTGTTTATTCCCAATTATTTGCACTGGGGAAAAAAGGATGAGCAGCTTAAAATGCTCACACAGCCTTGTGTACCTGCACCAAGGAGAAAGATCCACAGAAGTCTCTTATAATGATCAATATGTACTAAAAGAATAAACATCCCCAAGGTGAAGCATAACACAAAACCAGCTGCTCCTCTGTGCATGCTGGCCATTTTCCACCAGGTGCCATGGGACAACATCCCAGGTGAGAACCCACACAGCCACAGCAAAACCATCCTTGTCCCCAGTTTCATCTGCTTCATACTGTGATCCTGTGACTTCTAGAGCACCGGTGGCTTTTCAGAGCTGGGGCAGCATGGTGGTTAGCGTGACAACTTGAAGGATCAGGATTTGGTTACTCAGATTTTGCTGCAGATGCAAGGCAGCATCTCAAACCCTTCTGCTGCTGTGGGATGGGAGTTAATGTTTGTTCCTTTCTCTCTTGCAGGTCCCGGTGGAGATTTCGCTGGTATCTTGGTCTGCCAGGGATCGTATCAGGAAAACCATGCTCTTCCCTTCACTCCTGGCAAGAAGGTGATCTGTGCAGAAAGTGTAGAATGACTAAAATGAAAGAAAGTATTAAATTCTCATTGGGTTAGAGCTGGGAAATGAAGGCCACCGCAGGTAAAGCAGAAGCTCACACTTAAGGCATCTTAGAGCTGACAAGACCACCACATTTTAACATCCTCTCTGAAAATGTGTGAAATATTTCGCATTTTCAAAGTAGCCTGCAAAGAGCACTCGTGCTAATCTGGGAAGAACTGCAGCAAATATTAAGCTTGCCTAAAAGCTAAGAAACCCAAAGCATAGAGAGGTTTTGGGTAGGGCTGGGTTCTTCTGTCCTAAGCCCAGAGCTCCTCAGTACTGCAATAATCCACAAAAGCACGAGACAGCCTAGCGTCATGGATGGGGGTGCCACCCTGGCATGGACACAGGGACTGGTCCCCTGCTTGAAGGCCTCAAAACCCACCCTGGTCCCCAAGCCCCTGCATCTTCTAATGCACAGGCGATGCTTACATGGTCCTTCTCACACTAAGCCCCTTGGGCTGAGCCATCCTTCGGCTTTGCCAGTCCGGGAGCATTGGCTCATGCCTTGATCACACTTCTGAAGATCAAAGGCATAAAAATACCTCCTTTCCTCTGCAAAAACATACCGGTATTCCCAATTAAAAGCAAGCCTTAGCTAATTAAGCAAAGCAGTTGCTCTCTGCTGGGCTGATGCTGCCATCTTCTGCCCAGCCGGTGCTTTGCTGCCAGAAAACTTCAGCCCTCAGCCCAGGGACCTGCCCATGCCCAAGGTAAATGAGAGAAGAAAAATGCAGGGAAGTAAGAATTTAGGAATGGCCTCGAGGTCCCTCATCGGTCACTGCGGATGGAGATCCAGATCGTGTGCCATGGGGGTTGTCCTTCTTCAAACCTTCGCAGCCTGCTCATAGGTGCAAGGGAGGGGTGCTGAGCTCTGCAGGTGAGGGAGAAGGCGTAGGCTCTGCCCGAGGAATCAGGCTCAAAAGATGAAGGGGGTAAATACATGCAGTTAAGGCAATTGCTAAGTGGACTGTTATTAGACACAGCTTGAGCTGGCCACGGTTCTTCCTGAAAATGCAGGAAAATCAAATGCTTAATTTGGAGACAACAGCAGGCCCGTGCGATTCCTCTCCTGACACCCATCCAATGAGGCTTATTTGGCAGGGATACAGAGAAATCGGCGTGACTGGCGCTGAAGCTACGGCAGCAGAGTATGTTGCTGATCAGGTGAGGATGGAGAGCATTTGTTTACCAAAACTGCAAAAGACACTTGCCCCTTTGCTCAGAGCTTCAGTTCTGCCAGAGCCCCTGCCTCACAACTCTCTGATGTTTCTCCCCTTCCCTTGGCAGAGCGGGATGCTTGGGGGTGTTTTTCCAAACAGTGGGCCATTAAATGCTGTAAGAACTGTTAAAACAAACCTTTTCACGTACCAAGCCCCCTCCAATGCCTCGATATGGGTTCAGTTCAGCAGAGCTTCAGCCCCATCCCTCCTTGGGATTACTTGTGTCGCAGGGCTTTGTATGCCACAGCCTCGCTGGTTCTCGACCATAGGGTACAGCTTCAGCCAGGGTAAGAGCTCAGAGGGCACCACATGAAGCATTAACCCCAAACCTGGGCATTTCAGCTGCCAAAAGCGTTGTGGCATCTTGTCTCTTCTGACATACCTGTGTAAGTTGGGGTGGATCATTTCAGGTTTTTGCTTCCCCCTAAGCAGGCTTTAAGTGTGCAGATCCCACGGAGGTGAGGACCATAGCATCCAGGTGGGGTGTAGCCAGCCTGAGATGTGGGCAACAGCCCCAACCTGTTGAATTCCAACAGTATTACATTATCAGGGTTTGCAGGAAAGGCAACTTATAAACCAAACCCACACAGACACAGCACAAGCTTTAAAACTGTTCACTGTGAACTTCCTACAAGGAATCTGGCATCTCTGGTGAACATACTCAGCACTGAGAGACTCTATAAACAGCAGGCTGCATGCAGTGGTGAGTTAATTCCCCATTCCCCTTGCTGGAAGTGTCCCAAGCAGGCAACATCACAGAGCTGTCTCGCTGAAGACAAGCTTGCTGCCCACGTATGTCCCTCCTGATGGGGCAGCAGCTCCGGTTTGGAGGAGCAGGGTCGTACTGCTCTGCCATGGCCAGGGAGCTGCACTGGGGGATCCCCAACTCACCAGATTTTCAGCAGCAGCTGAAACGCTGAGCTCTCCTCCCCTCTGAAATACAGAGAGATCACTAGACAAAGTCAGAGATAAAGCAACTTCCCGATGTTCACACAGAGAGACAACAGCAGAGGTGGGACAGCCTGCAGAAATCACGTCTGCACCTTGATTCCCGCGATCCTCCTCCTCCCCCTCCCCGCAGCAGAGGCAATCACACAGTCTGAACAGTACGGGAGTGGCATTCCCTCTGCAGCCTGCAGTTAACGTACTCCTTGGAAAGGCAGCCGGCAAACGCAGATCCCTGTTTAGCAGGTCATTTCCCTTTGCGACACCAAAGCTTTGTGCCGGGGCAGAGCCAGCGCCTTGGGTTCGGGGAGGGCGCCCCTTCCCAGGGGCACCCCTTGGACCTGTGGTACCCAGCACATCCCTGATGGCAGGGGGCGATTCTTGGGGCCTGGAAACGTACTGTCCCTTTCAGAAATCAACGAGCTGTTTTTTCCTGCTGTGCCATATACATGTTTTAAAGACATACGGAGAAAGAGTTGGGTCCCTGGCTCCGACCTCCCGTTTGCTACGGATAAATACACCTCTGTGCTTCTGAGCAGAGCAGCTCTCACGCTGCGCGGGGGCTTTTCCTTTGGTCTCAGGCGATAGTGGCAGCGGGAAGCGTCCCCAAATATGAGCTGGCTCTGGAGAATGGCAGGAGCCATGGCACGAGCTACAGCCGGAGCAGGCAGAGCAGCAGCTGAGAAGCCGCAGAGGGGTCGGTGTGACAGCCGAGGCTGTCAGCAGGGACAAGGCAGCCCTGCAGCGGTGCACTGAAATGAAACCCCTGCCTTGCTCTGCCTCCCAGGGGCAATGCCTGGGCCCCCTGTGCGCACAGAGGGGGTGTGGGTAGGGCAGGACCTTGGCTTGTTGCATTCCTTTTGTTTTTAAGGATGTTCTCTGAAAACCAACGCTAAAGTACAACAGCCCAAAGCTTCTCATACCTGAAGGCTCCGCAGCTCTCCAGCCACCCTCAGCATACAGGTACTGTCTCAAGACAAGGTGCAAAACCTCCATTAGATCTGTCTTTCCGCCCTCTCCTTGCAGCTTGGCTTGGGAGGGCAGGGTTGTGGGGATGGATTGTGCCAGGGGAAAGTCCCCTCAATTCCCACTAATCCACTGCTTCTAAAACCCCATATATTCCGTGGGAGCATACTGACTCACACCAGGAAGATGAATCCTCCCTTTTTCCCCCTCTAGGTACTCGTTCTCCAGTATTGTTAGGAAGAAAACATCCACCCCCATGATGGGGCACTCTTCAAACTCGAAGATGTTAAGCATGGAGCAGAATGCTCGAAATTATTTTAGCAAAGCTTTTTTTTGTAGGTAGAAACAGGTTTTTGTGTGCAGTTAGGCCCCTGGCACGGAATTCTGCAGAGTCCTGCTTCTCTAAGAAATAAAAATATTAAATCAAGAAGTCCCATTTTCCCCTCACCTTTTTTAATCTTCTTTCATTGGGTTTGAGCCAGGGAGTCGTTAACTCCTGTTTCAGTACTGCAGGGCCAGAAAGCGATGGGCTCAATGGCAAAGTCCCATAAAACCACGCGGTCCTGTACCGAAGAGTTTGTGTTTAAGAATAATGCGCTGGGAATATATTTTAGAAGTGGATTAGTGGATTCTGATGTGCCTTCATTTGCATTTCCCCCCCAAGCACCTCTGAAGGTGTTCAAAACACTCTTCTCATCTGATGGTATTTTAACCCTCAAGTAACAGCTCAGCTCCTCAGAAATATGTACATAGCCACCACCCAGCACATTCAGGGGTGTGAGGCAGGGGAATCAGCTGCAACAGGGGAGGGTTAGGGTGGAGATCAGGAGAAGGTTCTTCCCCCAGAGGGTGGTGGGGCCCTGGCACAGGGTCCCCAGGGCAGTGGTCACCGCCCCGAGCTGGGCTGAGTTCAAGCAGCGTCTGGCCAACGCTCTCAGTCATCTGCTGTGCCGGGGCTGGGCCTGTGTGGGGCCAGAGTTGGACTTGATGAGCCTTATGGGTCCCTTCCAACTCCGGATATTCTGAGATTCCATGAATACCCAGGAGCTGGTGTGATCCTGAGCTATTTCAATCCCAGCAGCGGATTCCAGGGATGGAAAGCCCAGACTCAGATGTCAGCTTCTCCCATGCATCCTCATTCTGTCCTTGCCTTCCCTGCAGAGCCCTGCCCTGATGGCCAACACCGTTAATACCTGTAGCATTCAGTTTGCAGGTAAATGAATCCTTCAACCACATGCTCCCACACAAAGCCACAGGAAAGGTGGTCATCTCCTGTAAGTCAATGTGCAGTTTCCCCAGGACTCAGTCTCCTGCTCTTTCCCTGCCTTGAAAAAGAGACTCTCCCAGCTCCCACCCCAAGAGTGGGCAAGCCAAATAGAATAGAATAGAATCATTAAGGTTGGAAGTGACCTCAAGGATCATCTAGTCCAACCCCCCCCCATTACCCACTAAACCACATCCCTAAGAACCACATCTAACCTTTCCTTAAACACCCTCAGGGATGGTGACTCCACCACCTCCCTGGGCAACCCGTTCCAGTGCCCGACCACCCTTTCCGAGAAGAATTTTCTCCTCATCTCCAACCTGAACCTTCCCTGGCGCAACTTGCAGCCATTTCCCCTTGTCCTGTCACTGGTTATCTGCGAGTCAGGGACACAACTTAGCTGTGGTGGCTTAAGTAGCTGCTGCATGCCAGCTGAACAGGGGTAGCTGTTGGTGGCTGTGTCCTTTTAGCCTGTCTCCTTTCTGGTCTTAACCACCGTCTGGAGATGTTCCTGCCAAGCCTCAGAGTTCTGCAGCCCAAATCGGAGGTGGAAACTTCTGCAGCCACTGCTTAGCTGCACAGCTGATGCTTTGCTTCACACCTCCACGCAGCCCAGGGGACCCCATAGTACTATCACAGATTCCTTGCGTGACTGTACGTGTCCATGCTGTGTGGTAAGCCTGAGGATCCCTCAGCATCCAGCTTACCTTGTGGATGTCCCGTACCACCACAGCTGCAGGAGCAGCCATTCTGACCGGGTTTCCTGCCCTCCCAAAATCTTGACTAAGTTTACACACCACTCAAAAATCTGACCCAACAACATTTCCTGATGGAAACATATATAGTCCAGACCTAAGCTGACTTTTTACACAGCTTGTCCAGCCCCAGCAGTAGGCTACAGACCACTTTTCCCTCTCTGCCAACATCCTAATACCCTGTGCTGGCCATGGTTATTGATTACGGGAGGATAGCAGCTCACTTTGATTCTTTTTACAGTTTGAGCTGTACAAAAAGCAACTAATCATGGTCCCACTGATCCCCATTTGGGAGCCACTGCTGTAGGATGACAGCTACGCCCCACCAGGCATCTGATCAGCAGCTTGGCAGAAAGGTCTGATCTGAAACCAGAACCAAAACGAGAAAGACACAGATGGAGAGATAAAGGTTTGCGTGTATGTTTTGAACAGGGAACAAAGCCACTGGCCCATCCTGCCTCCAGCGGTGACCAGCAAGGAAAGAAGGCTATTGCCTTCCCTCCACATTCCCAGGCATTTCTGGAGAAGGAGCATGCTCTTGACCCTGCATCAGTCCAGCTTGGTCCCAGGAGATGCAATTACAGATCCCATTACCTTCATAAACATCCCTGCAAACAGAAGGAACCTGAAACTCTGGTAACAAGCTGACTTTACTCTTTGAAGCCTAACAAGAGGGACTTGAACTACAACACACCGTGGAGACACAATCATCAAACCATTTCATCTGACAACGCTTAAATTTGCCTGCGCTGTGCCCTGCTGTTCCAGCATTGCTTAGGCTCTGGCTGCACAAGCCGCCCCAGCGTTGCCTCCTATTCCAGACTGCTTCCTCTGCTGCGACAACCCTCCTGCCTGCCTCCGCGTGCCTTTGGTGGGGCAGCAGCTCCAGCCCTGCTTCGCAGGGCTTTAGACCCTGGAGGAAGTTATTTAACTCTCATCCATCCTTTAAAAGCTTTGCAAATGCATCACGTTACGCACAGCTTCTCATTGCAGAAGAGGAGAAGTGGTTTTTTAGCTGATTTCACTGGTAATAGCAGAAAATGGCCTATTGCAGCAAAGAATTTGTCCAAATAAGCTGCGAGCCACAGTTGTCCTGTAGATAACATCCAGCTCATTTTAGTGTCCTGGAAGCACTCTACAAGCATCCACTGTTGAAGCATCTTTATATTTCAGGTAAATGTGCAGCTTAAAGATAGCAGTCAGCACAGACCACTGAACAATGGTTTCATGTGATATATTTAAGCTAGCCCTTAAATTATTAACAACACCTAAAGTTAGTAGCCTGAGGGTAGTAAAGTAACTAGCATGACAGTGGAAGAGCAGGACCCTTACCCCATTGCACTTCCAGCAGTGTTTAAGGGCTTTAATATGTTACACCGAGGTTACTACATTTATTAGTCTTCAATCATCATCCTTCCGTCAGTTTGCTTCATTGAAACAGCATCTTTGGTGTCTCCAGGTCGCACCACAGGAGGTTCCGTGTTTTGGTTATACCCTATGCATAAAGAAACCCAAACAAACTGATTTTAAGTCTACCTGACAGCTTTTTTCTAAGATATAATAGTTACAGCACATCACTCAGCACTGAGTACTGCTTACCTCTCATATAGCTTCTTTTGATGTTCTTTTGACTAAGTAGATGAGTCTTCAGAAATGCCTGTGCCTTATAGCCTTATCTCTTCAACGACATGAGAACCCCTACAAGACTTCCGTTCTTTCATCACAAACATTTATTTTAAAGAAAATAATAAGCATCTACTATTACCTTAGAAGCCTATACTTTTTTCAGGTTTGTAGCTTTTACTTCTCAACACAGTTTCACAAACAACTTTACTCTAGCTCCTACTGCTTCTTCAGCAGCCAGTCCTAGAGCAGAGACCCTCTCCCTTCCTACTCTACCTCCCCATTAACCTTGCCATGCCTCTGAGTGCCTTAATAAGCTTTTGTAGCCCTGACTGGCCTCACCTGAGCATCCCCACCCCTGGACCTGGGGCACTATATAAGCTCAGCCTGGGGGCTTTGCTTCTCTTTTGAGCTGTCTTCAGCTCAGCTCAGCTTGGCTAGCTTGGCCTTAGACTTTGCTGCTCTAGACCTGGGTGTGTTTGGCTAGGGTACTTGCTCTAGATTTTATTTTGAACTATGGATTTGCCAGCTGCACTTTAGACTCATTCCTACAGAAGTACCAGCTACTTACATCTAGGGTTTTTCAATGCTTTTCTCTAGGTCCTCCAGGTCCTGGAAGAGACAAAATCTTCTTTGCTACTTCTTTTTATATCCTAGTGTCAGCAGATGATTGACTGTTTTTCTTGCTGAAGGTCTACCATCCAGGTAGTTCCTGTGTGATCTCTTCTTTGGAGCAACACTATTTGGTGGTCTCAGCATCTTGCCTTTGCAGCAGGAGCTGTGGTAGTGCTGAGCTTTCCTTTGTAATGGCTCTGTAGGGCCTGCTGCCCATCTGCACCCACATCTGGGTGGTGGGAGGCACCCTTGGGACTCATTTTCTATGTGACTTCCTGCAGCTTAGCTCTGGTAGCCCACACTGTGGCTGCCAGGTTGTACATCCAACCCAGACTTCATTGAGCAGAACTTAATGGTGTCAGTATGGTCAGGTGCAGTGGTGGGTATCTGCTGCTGCTTGCTGAGTAACTTGTTATTGCTGTCTCCTGAATAGATGCTCGTCAGCCTCACGCTGGGGTAGCTGAGGGATTTGGGAAAGGAGTGTGCTGCTGGCCAGGCTGTATCACGTCTCTGTTAGTTAAGCGAAGGCGGGGGGGAAACTGTGACTACCCACAGGGTGTTGCCTTTCTCAGGAACTGTGAAGGATTTCTTTAGCTCTTCAAAATGTCTGGAGTTTTAGTACTTACAATCAGCAAAAATTGGAGTGGAATATCAACGGAGCACAGCTTTCAAAAACTCATTTTCTTTTTCCTTTCAAGCTGACAATAGGATTTTAAGAAAAACTTTGAATAATGGATACACTTTTGAATAATGGATGTTTCACAGCCAAAGTCCCTTGACTTTTCTCTCTGTGCATGAGTGAGAAGCCTTTTAATTGCACAACATGTGGAGAGGAGGTACAAAATGCTTTGTGTCTTGTGCTGCTGATTAACTGATGCGTACGCTGCCATTAAACATTCAGAGATGGGTGAGCGTATCCCAGCCCGAAGCGGTACGTTATGCACGTTGGGTTTTTATCAGCTAAGGATCTGGCACGAGATGTTTTGCATTTTTCCTTGTCTTTGTCACGGCTGCTATGATTTCCCTTTTTTGTGTGTGTTGGATCTTTCCCGCCTCTTAGGTGGTGTTCCACATGAAAAGCTTGTACCTTATTCATGCTCTGGGCTCATGCGACACAGTGTGAGGTCACCTTGCAAAGCAATGGAGCTACCTCCTGAGCTTAGACCTTGGGCCAAACTTTTAAATAGGGCTAACCACATCAGCGATGCTTATCAGGAGCGTTTTCCTTGAGAGGTGGCTGCATGTGAAAGAGTTACCTTGGTGTCTGTGCCAGGCTGGATGCTGTGCCATGGTGTGATGGTGAATCTGGAACACATGGAGCACCCTGCAAGCTAGCTGTGTGGGATGCAGGGAGGGGAATTAGCAAGCACAGCAGTAGTATGGGTCTTCCCTGCTCTTATTCTAGCATGCTGCTGTCTGTCCCTGGAGCTGGCTCTTCTCCAAGTTAATTCAGCTGTCATGAAAGTTTAACTCCACTGCGGAAGGGAAAAGACAAGTCACTATGCCCCTGAAAAATGTAAAAGGGGAGGCTGGGATCAGTGGGGTTTTTGTGCTCTATCTTTATCCTCAGCTTCCCCAGTCCCTGGTGAGGTGCCCAGCACTTTGAGTGAACCCAAGTGGGCTCAGCCAAGGGATCTCCTGCTGTTGTACTACTTCTCTAACTTTTCTGTCTGCACAGAAAGCCCTTAAAGCAAACAGCTATCCATTCCATCAGCTCCCAAGTTAGTTTTCCAAGCACAAATCCAGCCCAGGGCTGAGCCTCAATGAACAAATGTGTTTTAACTCTTGACATTAGACCACAGAAGTACCTACAGGGACAACCTGATAGGGTGCTACAGAGGGTCCTCTGGACTCCCTCGAATAAGACTTTGCTTAGAGGTTTTGGTGATCCTTGTACCCATGCACCATGGGAGGCCGCCAGCCAAATTTCTGGCTTTAAACAGAGCTTGTTCTCCCTCAATTTTGCAGTTTCTTGCCTTAGAGGACAACTGCAATTTAGTTTTATTTTACAAAATTTGACATGACTTGAGACTGTGATTTACTGGCCTTGAAGGATATGGTATATGTAACTGTGGAGGGTAAAAGTGGCTTTTCATGGTAGAGGAGTCATAAATTGAGATAAAAAAAAATGAGGGAAACATTACTGGCCAACTTTACAAGGTAGTACTAAGAACAGGACACAGTGAAGCCATCTGTAACTGTCAAGGGTCTTTATTGTTCCTGATTGTGTGCAATAAAGCTCCCAAATGAGACCTGTGGTCTCAAATATGAAGGCACCCAACGTTCTGAAAATGTTTAAAAAGACACAAGATGGCAATCTTTTCAAAAGGACATCCTGGAATATCTCAGGGTTAAAGATTTCCAAGCTGTCAGCTTTTCTTGCTCTGATGCTTGTTGGGGACCCTGGGAAAGGGTCTGTGTCCAGCTTGCTCCCTCTGTGGCCACCAGTAGAGGAGCCTGAAGGTGTGCGTGGTGAGGTGGAGATCTCTGAGGGCATCAGCACAAGTAGGGCTGGTAGCCCCGGCTGCATGGTCCAATCCAGACACGAGCTCGGCATCCCTCCCCTGCTCGCTCACGGCACCTATGCCATGGGATGCAGCAGTCGTAGCTAGCAGTACTTTTTCTGAGGCTGGTTTTGGCATCTGCATCCCACTCTGCCTTCTGTTCCCTCTGTATTTTCAAACAGACACAGATCCAGAGGGACATTTCATTTAACACTGAGACTTTAGACGAGGAAGAATAACCTCCTCTTGTATTTTCCGTTTAATGCCACAAGAATAGTTTCAGAATTTGCCTCACTTAAAAAATAATTTTCCCTGGTTGAGCAGGGGGTGGTGTGGGGCGGGTCGAAGAATTACCTCTGCTTGGTTTTCATCATTTGCCCGGTGAATATTTCCAGGCTTCTTGGTTTTATATGTTAATTTTCAGCTTCAAGGGTGTAATGCATCGCAACGTGGCGAGGCAACTGGGGCGGTGTGACAGTTTCCAGGCTGCTCGTGCTTGTTTTATCTGCAAATGGTTGAATTTGCAATGTGTAATGATCTCTGTAAGGCAGTTAGCAGCGAGATAAACATCAATTTTATGGCTGGGAAAACATAAGGGGTGTTGCAGAGAAAAACGAGAGGACCTGAATACTGAAAACTCTCTGACCTCCTCAGCGCGGTTGGGTTTGCATCTCCATTTGGCCTTGTGCATCCCAGTCCTTTCCAGCGGTGGGTCGAGCCAGGAGAGATGCTGTGGCAGAGCCTGCCACCGTGGGACGCAGCAGCAGCGCAACCTTTCCTTTAGGGGTGGGAAATGTGGGTGGCAAGGACTTAGTATGCACAGCCGAGAGTTAAGAGGTTTTGCTGAAGCAGGAACCAAGCGAGGGGAAGGCTTCAAAGTGTTTTGGGGGCTGACGTGGAAGGCTGGAGTCACCTTTCTGCTGCAGCCAGGTCGGGGGCTTGTAGAGCACTTTGCGCAGGCGTGCTTTGATTTCCACGAATAACAGCTTTTTGCAGCTCTGCTTCTTCCCTGGATGGGATGCAGGGTGTAAAATGCTTTTTCTTAATTTGTTGTGTGCTGAATGCCTTTGGAATGCAGTTAATATTCTTGTCTGAGTCTCAGAAAATTAATAGGCGTGTCTGGATGTTGCTGAACGTGACTGGGGGGGGTGGGGTGGGAGGGATGGCTCAGCCCCTTGGAGCTGGGAACAGCCTAATGTGGGGAAGAAAGGTGCAAAACCGTCGGTGGAAACTTGAGTGCACACAGGCTGGTCGCAGGGAGATGCGCAGCGGTGCCACGCTGGCTGGATCAAATCCACACGATGGTGCTAATGCAGCGGCTCTGGGTGGGAGCAGAAGGATCCCGGCTGTTTTGGGAGCCACCACCTTCCTCCCACTGGGATGTCCCTGCCCTGGGGAGGCCCCAAATGTCACCCCCAGCTGGAGCAGGGGCTCTTACTGCTCCTTCCCTGTAAGCCTGGCAGGAGTGATCAAGCTATTAAGTTAATTAGTGGCTGTTGGGGCTGATTGAGGATGTGGGCTCTCCCTGTGCAGGTGCTCAGCCTGCCTGGGAACCTGAGATCCTGGTTTTCCTGGAGAGTTTTCTTGGTCTGTGTGACGTGTCATACTCCATCAAACGTCTCCAACGCTGGCAGCGTGTTCAGGGCTGATGTTTTCCCTCAAAGGAATATTTAGGATGAGTTTTCACATTTGTGTAGCTCATTTACTACTTGCATTTCTGCCATGCAGATGTGATGAGACAAGCTGGTTTAGGTTTTTTTCTCTTGACTGTAGCCAGCCCTGTCAAACTCCCCTGTGCTGTGATATGCTGCTGAAGACATCTCCACAAAAAAGTGTTAAAGTGTTTGTGTGTATATATATATATATCTCACATTTCTAGAGGTCTCAATCTTGGAGATGAACAAAGCTTCCTATCTGTGCCATTTAAAAAAATAATAATCTCATCTCTGAACCTATTAGAAACAACACAAATCACCTAAAATAGCTTCAGGTGCTGGAGCTACCTGCATTTCTGCTCTTAGGTTACAAAGATTTCTGATAAGGCTTGGCTAATTATTCTCACCCATTGGGTTTGGTGTGGGGGCAGCTGGCCTGAGTGTCTGGGGCTGGCTGCGAGCAGAGCCCCAATACTGTGTGTGAGCACCCTGAAGGCATGGAGAAAAATGTTTTCCACCTAATCTTGTTACTGTGACAACAGCAGTGAAACCTTTTAAAGCAGAAAAATAAGGGTTTTTTTAAAGAGATATTGTTCCCTTCAGCTCTGACGAGCGCTGTCTGTGGTGTGTGCTGCCTGCTTCGCAGCAGCCCCCTAAGCTCAGCGGCACTCCTACGGCACAGACCTTGGGTTACCAAGAAAGCTATGAATCCTTTTAAAACAGATTTCTCGGCTAGAAGCGGTGTAGTTAAAGGGTTACCCCCTTTTTTCCTCTTTCTAGCCCATCTGGACCTTTTATCTGTTTTTTTTTCTTCCTTCACTTTTCATTTCCCAACTCCTTCCCCTAGCGCTCTCCTCTTCCAAAGCACTTTTCTGCTTTCTCCTTTAAATTGATGTTCCCCAGCCGCCCATTTTAAGCCACTTTTGCTCAAAGCTTGATCTTGCTGGTAGCCTTTCTTGCATCTCCTGCCCCTCCATGGACTGGTACAGCGTTTCCATTAATCCCAAACACAAGTATTACAATTTGAGCTGCTCTCAGGCAAGCCAAGCTCTTGAGTCTTCCTCGTGGCGCAAATCCCCCTGGCTGGGCTGGCAACAGCCCTGGGAAGCTGGGGCTGCTCTCGGCCTCTTCGGGTGGTGCTGGTTGAACCCTTGCAGGTTCCCAGAATATGTTTGTGTGGTTGCTAGAAAACAGGTTGGAAACATCCAGCAGTCACTTCTTGGCTAGAAACCCAATATTAGCCAGCAGCCAAGCGAAAGCATGGTGTATATATATATTTATACATTAAAAAGTGGGACGCTCATGATCTCTAGGGATACTTTCCAGCTTTCCCAGGAGACTCGACCTGTCCCTAACCTGTCCCCCCCTTTACTTTGTTCAAAGCCTCCCAAAGTTTCGAAGGGCAGCTGTGAAACAGATGATGTCTAATTTTGCTCTGCTGAAGCATCTTGGCGGCACAAAGACGGCGCTTCCCTGGTTTGTGTTTCTTCCAGTCGGCTCTCGGTACGGCTGAGCGCTAAGGATATTTTTTTACTTGAAACCTTGAATTCTGCAGAGACCAAGTGCTTATTTCTTAGGATCACCAGGGAAAATTTCTTACTGTCCCAGCAGGGTGGAAATTCAAAGCTCTGAAGCTATAATATATGTAGTCTTCTAACATCATTAAAATGGGGGTTTTCTGACAGTGCCGCTGCGACGCAAGGAATACGCTCCTGCCTGTGAATCCTGAATCAATTGGTGTTGCGGTGTCACGGTGGAGGTAATTTGGAGGAAATTTCCCAGGGAAAGCTGGGACTGAAGATGTGGAAAAAAAGGGGGGGGGGAAGCTGTTTTTCTGCTGGTCATCCCGTGTTTCTCCATGCTGCCCTCAGGCTGAAATCTGCCTGCTTGCACTCGAACGGAAGCTTTGGGGGTTAGGAAACCACATAGGTTTTCCCTGGCGAAGGGGGAGAAGATGGGACATCACTGGGCTGCTGGGTGGAAGATGCTGGTTCTTATATCCAGCTTTTACTGCGGTTTTCTATGATGCCATTTGCCTTAATTTACTCTTTTTGTGTTTTAAGGTGCCCAGGGGAGTTTGGGAGGAGGGTGTCCAGGCAGGAATCTCTGGTCACTTACAGAGTGAGGCCGCTCTTGCAGTGTATGAACTTAGATGCTGGGCTGGAGCTGAGCTCCACCCTGCCCAGGCTCTGCCCCGGGTGGCAGCCGGTGGGACAGATGTTATTTGCTTCAGCTGTGGATGGGTCTGGATTAAACAGCTCAGCCAGCAGGTTCTATTTATTATTATTTAGGAAGTGTGAGGATGTGTAGAGGAGGATACTTGCCTCACGGTGTTAAGAAAACAACCCACAGGGGAGACATCTGGCTATTTTTGAGCTTGGAGGGTGGCTTCCTCCATTTCTTGAATGAGAGGAGACCCAGGTGATGGGGAAGGTGACCCTCAGGGATGCAAGCAGCAGTGCAACCCCCCCTGCCCCGGGAGCTGAGCAAGGGGCCGAGGGGGTCGCTCTGGGGCGGAGGAGCAGAGGCTGCCCTTTGTCCCCCCCAGCAGCCCATGTGGCAGTGGACTTTGGCAGCGGCGCCCGGGGAGCGGAAGAAGGGCCCCGGCGGCCTCTGATCAGGTGTGTGCGGCTGCCGCGGGGGGTGGATNGCCTTTGGTGGGACCAAAATGATGGGTGCCTGGGGGCTGCTTAGGGCAAGGATTGCACTGGGAAGGGGTGCAAACTGAGCTGCCTCTGCTCAGACCCAAGCCTCTTTCCCCACCCTGAAGTTATCTGAAAACGCCGTAATTTGAGTGTGAGGGGTGACAAGTGCTTCAGGCAGCATCTGGCCATCCATCTGTGTTGGGGAGATCTGTGAGCTGTTGTGAGGGCAGTTTGGGTACCAATGCTGCAAGAGGAGATGTGGGACCCTCAAGGGTTGTGTCCCCCCTGGCAGCTGGGGCTTCACCCATGTGTTGCCCTGGGGTCTCCCTTGGGTTTCTTCTTCTGCGTGGGACCATTATAATTAAACCTGGTGTCCGCTTGAACTGCTGTATTCTTGCTGGAGCTGAAAGGCAGGAGGAAATCGGTTTTCACCCCATCTCATGATGAGGAAATCTCCACTTCTCCCTGCCTCGGTCCCTACTAATATCTTTGAGAATAACTCTCCTTGCCCAGCTCGTAGCTTTGCCAATATCCCTTCCCCTACCACCTATAAAATGGGGTTTTACCACCCTAGCCAGAGGTAAAACTGATTTCTCACCAGCTCGGGGAGGCTGTGAGCAGTGGTCCTTTGCAGGGCTGGCCCAGGCTGGAGGACGCACCTCTGGCGCAGGGAAGAACTGGATGCCTGTTGCGTTGAAAAATGGACCGTTTTTTAAAACACCATCCTGGTGTTTTAAGGGGAGTTTCAAGCTCAGGCAGATGTGGCGGTGGCTTTTCCTTGTCTCTGGGCATTGTGGAAAGGATGCTGAGTTTCCAGCAGGCTCCCAAACACAGCGAGTAGATGGCAACAGACTTCATGGGGGGCTTTGAGGGGGTTGAGAAGCTGCTGATGAAACACACTGACTCATCTCATTGCTTGCAGGTCACTAAAGCCGTTCGGGACTTAACCTTCCCTCCCACCCCAAAACCAGAGAGGATCTCGCTGGCGAGCTTGCGATGGACCCCTGGGCCCCTGCCCAGCCGCCCCAGCCCTGGGAGAGGCAGGCAGCCTGGGGGGGGTGGGGAGAGGCGCACCGTGGCCCCCCAGCACAGTCTAGGTGGCAGCTCCTCCGCGCGGGGCCCCCGCCTCGACCTGGCTCCTGGGACGGGAGCCACCTTCCCGGCCATCTCTGGGACGAGGGCCACCACCCCCGGAGGGATGCCCGCAGGCCACTTTCTGGGGCTGAGTACTTAGAAGGCAGCTACCCCAAGAGGCCGTATTCCAGGTGAGAGCTGCCCAATTCTGTGATGCTTGTGCTGAGCCTCCGTGTGAACCTTCTTAAAAATAAAATTTGACCATTTCACTGCTCTCCTGGGCTTGCGACGTGGGTCCTGCCCTTGTAACTGCACGGGGGGAGCAGCGAGCAGGCTCGAGGCAGTATGTGGTTGGGTGATGTCCAGCTATTAAAGCAGCTGGTGACTTTTATGTTAAGGCTGTGCAGCAATTGTAGCTCCAGGTTTTTCTTACAGCTGTGACTTCTGTGGTTGCCATTTTACAGGCTTTGTCTCGCTCCCAAGGTGCATTTTTCTCGAAGGTTTGATTAAATGCGGTTCTTTTTTTACTAAGTGCAAGGTGAACAATAAAAATATAACTGGTAATATAGGAGGAAAAGTGAGCTTGCAAGCTCAGCTGCTGAAACAGCGGAGGGTGGAGGGATAAAATGTGGGAACTCGAGGATGTGCTGAGAGAGCTTCGAGTGCTCCAGCAAATTTGGGTTGGTTTGCCTGAGTTATTGCCCCCCCGTGAGTTATGGTGTGGATACGCGTGCAGGGTTTTGTGCTGAGGTTGTATGGTGATCCACTGGGGAGGGGGGTGTTGCACGGGGCCGACCAAGCTGCTGTGAAAGCTGCGAAGGGTTAAGGTGTGCGAGTGCTGGGTGGGCGGCTGGGGCTGGGCTCAGGGCAGGGGGACGCCTGCACTGAGCTGTGCGGTGGAGGTGGCAGCTCCAGAGCTTGGCAGAGAACGTCTCCTAAAATCTGGGCCAAGTTGATCCCCATGATAAGTCCACCTCATTGAGCTGAAATCGGGCATCTCCTGACACTGCAGAGCGCAGCTTCCCCATAGGTGGGCGTGGGAAAGAATCTAAACTTCCTGCTGTTCCTTCCAGGCGTGATGCTGGACCAGTTCCTGGCTCTGCTGCTGAGTGGGGCACCTGGGCAGGGGACCCGACTCTTCCATCACCCTTTCTCCTTCAAAGATCTTATCCAGGCCATGAGCCGAACCCTACATGTGGTCCATAACCTGCAGTGCGGTGCCCTTTCTTTCTCAGATTAAGCACGTTGTGTTGTGTTTCAGGCAAGAACATGAAGACCCCCACTGGCATTATCTGGCAGCCAGCTATGGGGATGACTACACCTATCAAAGCCAGCAGCGGCAGCCGGTGCCCTGGCAGGATGACAGAAGTATGGGCTTCTCCTTTGGGTCTGGGAATGGAGGCAACTTGCTACTTGCAGAAGAAACAATACTTTCTCTAGGATGGGTTGTTCCCCCAGGGCTTGCGCATCTCCAGGGCTTGCTCCTGGACCATCAGTGCTGCTCTCCCCATGCAGGACTGCCCTGAGTTTGCATCTGGGAGATGTGAGCAGGAACTAGGTGTACCCAAGGGAACATTTAATCTTGACCTGCGTGGCTAACAGCTTGCATCATTCCTGGTTCCAGGCTGAACTCAATGCTCATGGTTGATCAGGGTGCCCAGGGCCTTCATTGTTTTTGCTGTTTCTGGAGTTCCTGGCCTGAAGGAAAAGGGGAGGGAGGAAAGAGGAAAGGACATTTGGGCTGTGCTGGCAAACATGTACAAGGCTTTCTCGTACCCCAACCTGCCAGGTTAATTTGGAAGCAAATGGGGTGTGCATGGCAAATTGTCTGACTCCTTGCTTTTCTTTCGCAACTTCATTATGGCTTGTTGCTCTGGAGGGACAGTGCTAAGTCTTGGTTCTCTCTCTAGACTTGAGATGGAGAGAGTCTTATGACAAGAGTACCAATTACCGGGACCAGCACTACTACAAGGGTTACCACCCCAACCTGGCTGCAAACCCCCTGGGCCAAGACAGGTAAGGGGGGAGGTGTCTGGGCATCACCTGGTGCACCTATCTACTGTAAAATTAGCGGGTTTGTGGCTGATCTGAAAAATCTGACCTTCAGGGCATCTCCTTTTGCCCCCTTCTGCAGGACGCAGACCTATGAGCCCTGTGATGAGAGATATGTTTCGGCTGCCCGGCCTGAGCGGGCAGGGGGAGAAACCCTCGGCAGTGATTTGGGGGAAGCCAGTGGCCAGCCCCAGGAGGTAACCTCGAGATGGCCAGGGGTGGAGAACAAAAGTCTTGGGGATCTCCTAAGATATTTTGGGAGCATTCTGTGTGTCTCCTCCAGCTGAGGAGGAGGTTGAGGAGAAAAGGACTTCTCTGTTGCAATCAGTGCTTAACAGTCTCTGGGGATTGTTATAGTGGGTTATGAGTTTTTATGAACTCTCCTGCTGGGTTGTTTCCCCAGGCGTGGGGCTGTGCACTGCTGCAGCACGGGGCCAAGAGCAGGACAGAAATCCAGGCTTGGTGGGATGCTCTCCTGCACCCTCCCTAGGCAGCTGAAAGATGTGCCACTTTCAGCTCTATCCACCACTGTCTACTCCATCACATTTGTGTCTCAATCAGTGTTTTACCAAAAAAAAATAATAATTAAGAGACCAAATCAAAGCTGCTCTGGTGGTTCTGCTCCTGGGCAGAGCTGCTTTTTGGATTCCTAAGCACTGACTGCAGGGCTAGGAAAGCTGTTAGGATAGAGCAGTGACTGATGTAAATTATTTTAAAAGCCATTGGATATGACTAGAGTATGTGCCATGATGAACCTAAAATGCTGAAGAGCGAGCTGCTCAGGTGGGAATCTGCTGTGCTGTTCTTGCTGGGCACTTCATGGAGCGGTGGAGCCTGTCCCACCGCCCTGGGAGCACAAAAGCATTGCTGTCCTGTTTCTCACCCAGGTTTTTCTCCCTTCCTCGCAGCCCTCGGGCCAGCCCAGCCTGCTCCTGCAGTACCGTGAGTCGGGGCTCAGCTCCAGCAGCTACGAGCTCAGCCAGTACATCCATGATGGTGCTGACTACTATGACCCCACGTTTGCAGGAACCTGGAGCCCGGCACAAGCAGGTGAGGTGTGATGGGGCCTTGGCCTCTTCTGACAAGGGGAGAGCAAGGAAATAAATGGCTTGTATTAGGAGATTTGCTGTCTTGCAGCTTGGTCCCTTCGTGGAAGAGGTTGTGCAGGAGCAAGAAGTGACCAGGGGGCTGCAGGGTGGGTGCGTGGTCTCATAGCTCTGTCCTGATGGATGCAGGAGCAGACATATATTTCTGTGCTGCTTTAGGAGATGGTTCTTGCATGGGAGAGATGTCAATGGGGGGTTACTGAAGTCAGATGGTCAGGTTGGGACTTGGTTGCATCCTCTGTAGTGGAGGTGGTGTGGGATCTGGGTGAGGGCATTCATGGTGGTCTGTGTGCTGTTGCAGGGGGGCCTTCAGCATCCACCCCAGTCCCGGTGGTACCCCACAAGTTCCTGCTGCCGCACGTGGTGGTGTGCTTTGGAGCTGGAGGTCAGCTGGTGTTGGTGTGTCCCCACCGCCCTGCCGAGGGGCAACTAGCCCATGTTGAGCTACACAGCCTGGAGGTACCTCACACCACCTTTAGTTCCCTCCCTGAAGCAGCCCCTTCTGCCCCAAGTGATGCAAACACCATTTGTCACCCAAACAGCCTCCTTAGCCACCTTCCTGTCCCCTGCTGCCATCTCATCTCAAGCCCACATGGCCTGTTGAGTCTGCATTGTACTAGCCCATGCCTGGGCAGTACTTTTGGCCTGTGGGCCCTATGTCCTGCTTCTTCAGCTCCATAACCCATGTGTTGTCCATAACATGTTCACAGCAAACCCCTCTGGGGACAGATGTGTTCCATGCCTCTCTGAAGGACAAATATCCTCACCTTCCTGAGGTGCTCTGATATGGAGCACATATCCATTCCCTGAGCCTGCCACAGCATTTCCTCCTCCTGCTTTGCATCCCAGAGGAGATGGGTGCCATCTCAATGGGCATTTCTTTCCCAGACCTTAGCATTGAGATCCTTGCTGATTATTTAAGTAACCCCCATGTGCTGTAGGGTTACCTTAAGGTGGTACAGCATCATGAGCAGTGTTGAACCCTTGGCCAAGGCACTGCCTTTGAGCTGGCCCAGCTGGGGCTTGCCTGATTGCTGGAGTCCAGCTGCCGCTCTTGTTTTTTAGGTAATCCTTCATGACACGAAAGAGCTGAAGGAGCTAAAGGCCTTCCCGGGGCCCCTGGCCAGGTATGCTGCATGGGCAGGTCCAGGAGCTGCACCCTCCTGGTTGTGTTGGCATGGCTGGCCTGGAAGCACCTCTGCTTTGTGAGGAGATGTGGGCTCAAGGCAGACTTTGAGGCCCCCATAGTTTTGGGAGATGTGCAAAGGCCAAGTCTGGGTTCAGGTTAGGAGCCCATCCTCTTCGCGGTGGTACAGCTTGGCTTGGATTGTGGGAGATTTGGGGGTTTTTGAATATTCATGAGGTGTGGGTTTAGTGTGGTTTGTATGTCTGATCTTATTTTGTATTCATGTCCCAGAAAACTGATTTTTGGGAGATCTCTTTGGATGTCTAAAGCCCTGGGGCAACTTGTGGTTTAGCTCTTGCTAAAGTTTTGGTCCCCTGAGGCTGTTGAGCACAGCAGGGTCAGGCCTGGTACGCACCTTCATCTAGCGTGAGCCTGGGGATCAATCATGGCGTATTACATCAGGTTCGCTCTGTATCATACTGGTCACACCAATCTGTCTTCTGGTCACTTGTAACCATGTTGGGGGGTGGGGAGAAAGGAGTGTGTGGGAGGAAGAAAACCATTTACTGCGCTAGAAAAGTTGCATATGCCCAGAAGCTGGGTAGAGGACCTGGGGGTTATTTGTGCTGAAGGGGATGTTAGTAAAATACATGTATATGTTGGTGTGACTGGGTCAGGATCAGCGTCTCCCTCCGGGGTCCCTCTCCCCTGGCTGACCTTGTCTCTCAGCCACCTTTTCTTTCCAAATGTCTGATGTTTTTGTTGTAAAACAACAGTTCTGCCTGGTTTAACTTAAAGGTTTGTGCTTCTGTTTCAGACCCAAAGGGTTTCTGTGGTCACAAGTGTGCCTTTTTCCCTGCGCTGTGCCCGTTAATGAAGCACTGTGCCTGCTCCTGCAGCCTCGGATATCCCTATCTAGCAGCGGCGCAGCTAGGCAAAACTGAGGTTCTTTGCAGACAGATGGATGAAAGTATTATCAGGAGCGCAGAGAGGGTTTGAGATGCCCTCTGCAAGCCTGAAACAGAAATCTGCAGAGTCTCTACAAATGATCAAATTTAAGCATTTTTGAGCTTGCAGTGGCCAGGGTGATATGTGGTTCTTGATGCTGGGGAACTTCTCCATCTCTCGCTTTGAATCTTTGGCACCACCATCAGTGAACCTGAGAGTGCTCTGAGTCTTAATGATGTTGTAGACTGCTTTGCCTTGGGTCTCTTGTGATGCCTTTCTTTGCTGGTGTAGGGAAGATCTGCACAAGATTGACGTGATGACTTTTTGCCAGCAGAAGATAGCCACGAGCTGTGATCTCTCAACGCAGAGAGGCAGAGATTCAGCTCTTCTCTGGAAACTCCTGATCCTCCTCTGCCAGCAGAATGGGGTAGGTGTCCCATGGGAAGGTGCTGACCCTTTTGATCTTAGAAGTGAGACAAGTTATATGCTCTTCATAGAATCATAGAGGTTGGAAGAGACCTCAAGGATCATCCAGTCCCTCCAGTTGTTATTTTCAGGGGGGTGTACCTTAAAAGCATCCCATTCCCACAGTACCATCCATCCGTTTGGTACTGCCTGGATGTTTGGAGTAAACCCTTCTCCTGGATGGCTTTGCATACTTGTGAGCTACTGATGACCCAATGCTATAGCAGTTCTGAAAGGGCCTGTTGCTGCTATCATGTAGAGCCAGCATTTATGCTTAAAAGGGGATTATTCCCTCAACCCAATGAAATCCACCCAAACTAATCTGTGGCTGCGTGTTGGAAAGAGATGAATAGATCTTGAGAGCAATTGCTGTGAAGGTCTTGCTAGTTGTGCTGTATCCTTTTGCCCTCCAAAGGGCAACTGGCCCTCCAGTTGTCCCAGAGGCCAAGGCTGGTCTTGCTGTGGATATGTGTTTGGATGAGGGTAGGAGTATAAGGGTGTCACACTGGAAGTGCTGTTGGCCTTTGCTTGTGGGGCAGCTTCCAAGGGCCTTGCTCTTTGCCTTCCCTTTTGCAGTCCATGGTGGGTTCAGGCACGTCTGAGCTGCTGATGCAAGACTGCAGGCGGCAGAAGTACAAGAGGCAAAACCCGGCAGCAAACCTGATCGGCCTGACAGATGATGAGTGGATGTCACGTCAGCCAGGGACACTGGACCTCATCACGGGGGAGGTCCCTCCTGTTGTGGAGACGCAGGCACAGATAGTGGAGAAGTTCACCAGACTCCTCTACTATGGCAGGAAGAAAGTAAGTGGAGAGTGGGATCCAGGACACAGGGCTGACTTGTGTTCTCAGCCCCTTTGGCCTCTTGGGGTTTTAAAAGGAAGGGTGGTCAACAGATGTCTTGTGGTTGTAGTACTGACCCTTCAAGCTGTTTGTACAACAGTGCTTATGGCAGTGATTTCCCATGACTGGGAACTGGGATGGAGCCCTGGGTGAAGACAATGCAGGGGCTTTTACCAGCACTGTGGGTTTAGTTGCAGCTATGTGATCTCAAGGGATACCAGAGGTACAGGGAGAGAAGGGAGGGTTGGATGCGAAGAAGCTTCGTCGCCCAGGCTGGGATCCACAGTGGCATTGTGGGCTGACAGGCAGCACGGATCTGGAAATCCAGGAAATACAATATTGCTGTGAAGGTCCTAGTTCTTGTCATTGTGCAAGACAGAGATAAAGGGGCCTTTGAATGTGGAAGAGGGTTTTTTGGAGGGTATTAGGCTGTATCCTAGCGGTTGTGAGAACTTGTCTCTAAGCTCGGTGAGCAGAGGGTCCCCTGGCAGAAAGTGCAAACCCTTTTTCTTTTCCACCCTGGCTGCAGGATGCTCTGGTCTGGGCCATGAGAAACCATCTGTGGGGCCATGCCCTCTTCCTCTCCAGCAAGATGGACCCTCGGACCTACAGCTGGGTGCTCACTGGGTAGGTTGAGAAGCGAAGGCAGAGGACGATGCTCTGTGACTGGCTTTGCCAAGCCTGTTATCCTTTTGGGTACCCATGTACTGAAAAAAGGGTGTGAGTGGGAGAGGGGGCATCCACCTGGATGGGCCTGAGTCCTTCCAGCTTCCTGACAGACAGGAGAAACCAAACAGGAGCTGGGAAGCAGAAGGAAAGTCATTCCTGAGAGATGTAGGGTGGATTTCTTCACTGAAAGGGTGGTGGGGCATTGGAACAGGTTGCCCAGGGAGGTGTTGGAGTCACCGTCCCTGCAGGTATTTAAGGAAAGGTTAGATGCAGCACTGAAGCACATGGTTTAGTGGTTAATAGGTGTGGGGGGGTGTCGGTTGGACTAGGTGATCCTTGAGGTCTCTTCCAACCTTAATGTTTCTATTCTATATGGATTTATTCTCAGTCCTTGGCTTTGCCCTTGCTGCTCTAGCACAGGCAAGTGTTGAGGCAGAGGGAGCTGAGCTATCTTCACTGTGATCCAGCCTGGTCTGACCTGTTCATCCCTCTCATAAGAACATGTTCTGGTGGAATGAACGTACTTAGTCTGGATTGGGTTGATCCCTTCAGGGAGAGTTAAGCAGAAACTTTCTGCTCATGCAACTCAAATCCTTTTAAGAAGGTTTTATCTGGCATTGTCCTGGAGACTTCCCTGCTCTGGAGGTAACGCAGACAATCATCAGTCTGTTGGACTGACGATCCTTTCTGACTTCTCCATGACACTGCTTTCTTGGTGTCTGGGATTTGCCCTCGGAGGTGAATGAGGGTTTGGGGTCCCAGCACAGCAGCCTTATCTCTGCTGTCTTGTTGCAGGTTCACCAGCACGCTGGCCACCAATGACCCCCTGCAGACCTTCTTCCAGCTCATGTCAGGAAGGATCCCCCAGGCAGCGCTGGTCCGTGAGCGAGAGGCTGACCCGGCGCATACTCCTGTGTTGTCACCCACCTTGTAGTGACCATCTCTGCTCACCTTCCCTCTCCTCTTGTCTCCCTCCAGTGCTGTGGGGATGCCACATGGGGAGACTGGAGGCCCCACCTGGCTGTTATGTTGTCCAACAAGGTTGGAGACATGGAGCTGAACCACCGGGCCATTGTCACCATGGGGGATACTTTGGGTGAGCTGAGGCCATTGTGAGAAGTTATATTCCTGTTGCCTTGTTGGGTGGACACCTGCAACGTCACTGTGCATGTCTCTGCTGGAATCAATGTATGTTGGTGCTGAACAGGGGGGTGCATGCCTGTACCTCCAGAGTTGCAGTGCCTGTGCAGCAACAGTGATGAGGCCTTGATGGATCCTGCTGCTCTCCATGCTGGTGGGTGAGCTGGGCTCAGACATTTCCATTAGCTGCTCTTTTGAAGACACATGGAACGCCTG
The DNA here is from genome assembly GCA_013399095.1 of Psophia crepitans. Taxonomy (NCBI): domain Eukaryota; kingdom Metazoa; phylum Chordata; class Aves; order Gruiformes; family Psophiidae; genus Psophia; species Psophia crepitans. Next base: position 1,206,650 of record VWZZ01003425.1, on the reverse strand, counting down.
GACCCAGGGAGGGCATATGTAGCTGCAGGGACTGAGACTCTGTCCTGGTGGTGAGGACCCTTGGGGATTTCATGCCAATAATGGCACCCTACAGAGTTGAAGGTGGAGCCTGCTCAGGCTCCCATGGTCCTACCATGGAACTGAAACCCACCCTCACCTAGGTACAGAAAGCAGCAATTGAGGGAAAACTGACAACAATGAGGAGAAGGGAGGGCTCAGAGTCTGAATGGGCGGGTAAGAAAAAGGGGGGGTGCTTGAGTCTGGGTTTTCATCTGAGCTTGAGGACCTCCAAAATGATGCTGACCGTGTGGTGACCTTTCTCTCAGCACTAAACATCTCTTTCCCTCCCATCCAGCTGGCAGGGGAGCAGTTGAAGCAGCTCATTTCTGCTACCTGATGGTCGATACTCCTTTCAGTTACTTTGGGGCGAAAGCAGACCGCATGGCTCTTCTGGGCAGCAACCACCGGTGAGTGAGCTCAGGCAGGTGGTACCCTTGCCAGGGTGATGTGTCCCACCTTCTCCCCATCCCCAGGATCTCGCTTTTATGCAAAAGCAATTCCAGTTTGTGGGTTTTTGCTGCTCTTAACATGAGCTTTGCCCTGGACCTCTCCAGCCACAGGCTGGCAGAGTGGTGGAGCTGTGGGGGGTGTGTGTGAGGGGGGTGGGTAGAGCTCTGCTCCTGCTTGCTAAGCCAACTCTTTTCCTCTGCAGTCAGACATTCACCCAGTTTGCCAGGACAGAGGCCATCCAGCGGATGGAAATCTTTGAGTACTGCCAGCAGCTACGACAGCCCAAATCCTTCCTGCTCCCCTTCCAGGTAGTGGAGATGCATGAGCACATCTGGTGCAGGAGCTCAGACCTGCCCCAAAACATGCATCCATCCCCCTGAAGCCCTGGATTCAGGTTGTTCTACAAAGCTTGTCCCCTCACTGGGACAATGGGGAGGCTGTCCTGGCCAAGGGGCTCCTCTAGGGCAGGGCTTTGGGCAGGTTTTGGGGCACGGTGTGTTTCACGGGTACTTTCTCAAGTCCCTCCTGCTCCCCTGGGTAATGGGCAGGCTTTCCATACTGCGAACACGTACCCAGCTGCTGCTGCCTTGGGCGCTGCGCAGATCAGGTGGATGGAAGATGATGGTGGGCTGGTGTGCTTGGTGTGCGTCTGCCAGCTCTGTGCTGGTCTGGCCTCGTGACAGCCCTGTGGAGTGTGGCTGCGCTGTCCCATGGGATCAGTGGGGTGCCCCCAAGTTGGATGTGACCCACAACCCAGGGTTCTCTGAGTCACATTGAGATGATGTGCCAGGGCCAGAAGGGGACCTGCGGGCATCAGCATCTCCTCGCTCTTACGTCTGCTCTGCTTCCCTCTCCTGAGGTGTACAAGCTCCTCTACGCCTCTCGCCTGGCTGACTATGGGCTCCCAGCCCAGGCCCTGCAATACTGCGAGCAGATCACCACCGTGCTCCTGGGCCAGGAGCCGGCCAGCCACCCTGTCCTGGCCCAGCAAGTGATGAAGGTGAGTCTCGCACCCTCCTGCACCCTTGGCAGGGTGGTACCTACTCAGGACTTGGTGCGTTGGAAAGCATCCTTGGGGTTTGTCCATGGCTGGGGGTGCCTGGCAGCTCTGAGCAGACCCCCAGGGTTTGCTGCCTGGCATGTGCTGAGCACAGCAAAGCCAGTATGTCCGTGGGGGTCTCTAATACCCGTGAATTTAGGGTAGAAAACAAAGGAATTGTGTTGACTGCCAATTAGGAGCAGAGTTATTTGGAAGCAAAGGATGTGTTCTATTCTGGAGGGGCTTTTTGAACTTCTAAATGGAACAGACTTCAGTTGAAGAGGGAGTGCTTGACATTTCCTCTCCAGCACATCATCCCACGGTTCCATTTACCTGCCGGGCACTTTTCTGGGGTAATAGTGAAGAGGAACATGTCCCAGCCTGTAGCCCTGAGCCCAGCTCCTCTGTTTCACAAGTGGGGTGCCAGGGCAGGGAGGGGAGAAGCAAAGTGTCCCAGGTCCCCGGAACAGGTTGAGCTTTCAGGCGAGCAGGTCGGCCCACTCCACGTGCATCACTTGGGACAGTGCTGAGGCTGCTCAAAGCCTTCCTCCTTTGGGAAGGGGGCAAAAGCTGCCGTGCTGGGTGATGAGGGGCAGCAGGGATGCCTGTCTGAAGCAGGTGCTGTAGAAATTGCCCAAAACTCAGCTGGTACAGCCCTCCCCCCCCCCAGCGTCAAAACCTATTTACTGTCTAACAGCCCCTCAGATGTACCGTTCTGCTGGGGATAATGCCTCTCCTGGGAGAAAACACTTTCATCTGAAAAACTAGTGCATTCGTAGGCACTCTTGTCTTTGATGTTTTAGACTGTGTTACAAATTATGATACACATTAGTGTTTGATTAAGACTTCCCCTCTTTTGAAGCTGGGAACGACATACAACCAGGTGCTGGTTCATTAATATTGGATCAAAGTGCACATTAGCTCTTGGATTAAACATTCCCCCCGTTTAGGAGTAATCATGCTTATAATTTCTTCTTTCCTGCAATTGATTTAGGATGAACACATGTGTGTTTGCCAAGAGATGGGACGGTGGGTCTGTAGGTAGCCCAAGCTCCTGGCTGGGTGACTTCGCTCCCCTTGGCCGGTCCCTGTCCCAAGCTGGGCTCTGGGCTGTGCAGGTCGTGTCTTGCTGTAACCTCCTGGAGCTGGGAAGGGTGCTTTGTGCTGGTTTGGACTTTTTAAAAAACTTTGGGAATTGAAAGAAATGGGTGATGGGGATTGATGTGGGGGGAATAGCTGAGACCTGTGTGGCTGCGGAGGGTGGCTGAGCTGCAAAGTCACCTCTGGATGGCTTTTGGTGGCCCTTGGTGCGGCAGCCTCGTAACAAAGTATAAGATAATTGAGCATGAAGGAATTGATAAATCCCCAGGAAGTGGGTTGATACCACTAAAAGAAAATTCAGTAAATACTTGGATGAAGAGCAGTGTTTTGAGTGTCAGCTGCCCTCATCATCTGTCTTAAAGCTGGACCCTTGGCTAAGCAATTTCTCCAGACTGGGATTTAGCTCTGCAGGGAGCCCTCCATCTCACCCTGGGCTGGGTGGGATGGGTCACCTCTTGCTGGAGCCCCCATGTCGTTGAGATGGCTGCAGCCAGGGTGGCACGGACCCTCTCTTGCAGGAGAAATTAAACACACAGCAGCAATGCTGCAGGCAGGGACCTGGGGGAGATAGTGGAGCATGGAAAAAATACCTAGCAGCAACATAACAGGATGCTGCTGCTGCAACAAAAAAAAGCCAATTTTGTGATGTTGTTCTGGGCTGAGAGCGCAAGAATGGCATGTGTGAGACAAGGAGGTGATAATCCCCCCGGGCTTGGGTCTCGGGGGTCTTGGCTGGGGCACTGTGCCCTCTTCAGGATGCTGCGCTTGGAGACAGGGCCAAATTGGAGTAAAGGCAGAGGAGAAGAGCAGGGGTGATAAGAGACTGAGTGGAAAAAATGACCTCTGAAGAAGGCCTCAGGGTTATTTTTCCCAGGCAAGACACGCTGGGGGAGGAAGGGGTATGGGGGATGTGATAACAGCCCTCTGGCATGCAGGAGGCTGCTCTCTGGGGGGGTGCTGCCTGACTGTCCCCGCAGCTTCTGCGGGAGCGGGAATTGAGAGGCTTAATTCGTAGCAGGGAAGATTTCACTTAGATATTAAGAGAAAACTCTTTAGCTCTACGGACGTTAAGCGCTAGGACAGGCCCGGGAGGCTGTGAAATCTTCTCCTTGGAGATTTGTAAGTGCAAATCAGACAAACACATCTGCACAGGCTGATGTGAGCGCACAGGGGTTTTTTTGAGCCTGGGCAGATGGATCAGGTAAGCTCAGAGGGTCCCTCCCGCCCTGTACTTGTTCTGTGTGGTTATTAGTGATGGTAATGCTCGTTACAAAGCCAGGTGAGCAAACGGCCGGGTGAGCCCTTAGCTCAGAGCATACCAGCTCCTGTCCATCCTCGTGGGGCCGGTACGGGGCTGGTGCACAACCCTGGAGCTGGCCTGATGCTGGGGTGTCCTGCAAACCCACTGCTGCCCCAGGCTGGCTGTCAAGTGGGATTAAAGGTGCTTGTTTACCTCGAGGGAGCAAAGGATGGTAATAGTTACCTGCCTCTCTGATGTGGAGACCATCCATGACATGGTACTTTGACATCTCGTGGAGATGTCTGATATAGCCCTGCTGGGAGACTCTCCATGGGGCCCATCTCCGCTGGTACGGGCCAGCACCTCTCTGCAGCAGTGCAGGAGAGGGAATAAATCTTGCATAAGAGGCTGGTGTTGCTTTAAGCCCCATATTATGAAAAATTGCGGCGCTGGTGCTGTTTCTCCCTGGGCCTGTATGCCTGGCCACACGCAATTGCTGCGGGGGGTTGCTTGCGCTCTCCCCCCTGCGGAGCTGAGATGTGTGACGAGCCCCGTTGCCCTCCTGGCTCTGCAGCTGGCCGAGCGGCTGAAGTTCTCTGATCCACTGTTCATGGAGATGCCAGAACAGGACCAGACGCTGGAGCCCGACTGGCTGGAGCAGCTCCGAGCCTGCTGCCAGGAGTGGGAGGTAAGGAGAAGCTGGGATGCTGGGGGTAGCTGGGATGCTGGGGGGCAGCTGGTCTGCGTTGTGGTTTGTCTGCAGAAGCTTCTTCCCCCTGTGTTCTGAATCCAAGGGGACAGGTACGGAGGTGGCTGTTGTTCCCTGACTGCCTTTCCCCTTGGCTTGTGAGGTTGGAGACATGGTCTCTGCTGTTGGACCTGCAGCTTCAGTGGGAGCAGGGGGGTGGCACCAATGAGAGCTGCAGAACTTCCTATGGGGGGCAAGACGGTCCTTGTCTTAGCTCAAGGAGGGCAGTCAGGAGCTGGTGGGGGAATGATGACTGCTGGTGAGGCTATTGCAGAGGATGCTGGCAGGACACCACCTTGCAGATGTGTGCTCTTGGGTCCCTTAACTGTGGTCGCATCCTTGGAGTATGCTATTTGTTCAGGTTTCAAGTCTGCTTTTGGTTTTGTACCTTTGTCTCCAGTTTCCCCTCCTGCCCTCAGCAGGGCAGCGGTGCTGCAGCCCCCTCCACTTGCTGGGAAAGAGCTGTGGTGGTGCTGGTATGGGTCTCACCTGTAACCTGGGCTCCCGCAGCCCGTGGTGGGTTGTGAGCCCCAGACCTGTGAGCACCATGCTTTCCTTTAGCTTTCCTTTACGTTGGCTTTGTGGTTTCCTTAGCCTACCCTGTGCCATCCCTTTTTCCCACCTGACTCCTTGCAGGTAGAAGATGACATCCCTCCGGAGGTGGTACCTGCTCAGCCAGGGCTCTCTTGGACTGCCGCATCGATGGCAGGTAAAGAAAAGGAAGCAGCAGGTTGCAATCATCACAACAGGCTTCTCTGCACGTGGCGTGGTGCTGCCGCGGGCCGGGAGGCAGCTCCCTGCTCCCTGGAGTGTTTCTCAGCTGCTCCTTGCTCCTTGGGCTCCCAGAGCCCAATTTTGCTCCTGCCTGGATGCACCCCTCCAGCGTGGGGCTGCTGGGGTGCTCTGCAGACAGAGGGGCTGATGCTGGTGCCCCTCATGTGAAGGCTGAGAAATTGAGCCTGATTACCGCAGCTTCAGGAGTCCCTGTGGGTGCTGTGGGAGGAGGGGGGGGAGCGGGTGGTGGGATGAAGCGTGTGCCTCTTGGCTGAGCCTCGAGGGAGGCAGGCCTGGTCCCAGGCAGTCCTCTGAGGATGCAAATTGGAGCTGAACTAAGGGGATTTCACGCTTGCACAGCAAAAGATTTGGGAAGGAGCTCGTCCCCCTGCGTGCCAGGCTGCAGCGTTGCCCGTTGGTGAAGCCCCAGTGTTTCCCCTTTCCCGCTGGCTCTTTCATCCCTTTTGCCTCTTGGTGACCCCAAGAATCCCCTGCAGCAACAGTCCACCCGGAGGGTCGAGAGACAGCAAGATGAGGGACATGAGCCTCCCCTTGGTGGCTGCCAAGTGGAGGGCCAGAGAGCTTTCCTTTCCTAGCTGGGCAGCGGGTCTGTTGGGGTGCCCCACTGAGGAGAAGTCAGTGGCTGGTGACCCATGGGTGTTGCTTCACAGCCACCTCCATCAGCAGGACACCCCAGCACAGCCCATGGCTCCTTGCTGCTGCTCAGATCTAGTGTTCTGCTGGAACGCTGGCACCGATGGGTGGAGAATAAAGGCTGGTGCAGACAGGATAAAACATGATAAATTCCTCCAAGCCGTTCCTTCCTATCAGCTTTCCCTGCTGCTGCCAAACTCCTCTTCAAAGAGCTCTCCCAGGCAGTAAAAAGGATCATCAATCCTGATTGCCTTCTGCTGCTATCATGGCTGAGGCTATGATCATACTTCCCTGGAAAAAAGTCACAGGTATGATGGAATGGCTTCTCCAAGCAGCCAGGTCTGCTCCATGTGGTCTCTGCAGCTTGCTTCCCTGATGCTTGGCCCTCTTGTTCCTTGAGAAGGCCATCCAGAGCCACTGCCTGAGGGACCTGCCTGCAGAGAAAGCTGGCTTGGTGCTGAATTCATCCATCTTCAAAAGGCAAAGCCTGAACTGAGGTGCCAAGCTGGGATCTGTGTGGTCACAGCAACCTCCCTCTCTGTCCTTACAGCCTGGGTTGTCCTCCTTGAAGTAGAGCTCCAGCATCTCCAGGCTGTGTGAGAGCCACTCGCGGGTGCAAAGCCAACCCTGACCAGGCTGGAGGTGATGCCAGCAGGCAAAGCAACGGCTTTTGTAGCGTTGCATCCAAGAGGTGCCATAGCCTGTCCCCAGGCTCAGACCCACAGGGTGCAGGTCCTGCCTGGCCATGTCTCACAGCGATGGGAGAGGAACCTCGCAGTGCCCAGCATGTTTCTGGCCAGAGGCTGCAGAGCTGGAACAAGCAGGTCACGCGCCTGGGATGAACAGCAGCGTGCTGCTGGCACCATGTCTAACACCAGGCAGAGCAGGGGGGGGTGTGTGTTAAATAAACCAACACCCGTTTGCTCGACCTGCCTTTCAAACAAAAAAACCCCAACCCTGAATAAATTTGCCTAAAGCAGGAAACTCACCTGTGGGTGCTCCTGTGGAGCAGCGATGGAGGCTGCAGCTTCCCGGTGAATTTTTTCCTGCTCGGGGTGTGCAGCCAGAGCGGAGGAAGAGGCTGGAGGCCCTGGGCTCCTCTGAACTGCTGGTGTGCTGCTCCTGCTTGGTCTCTCTGCTTCCACAGCGTTCCCCTTCTGCATTCACCTGCAACCCCAGGCGTGCTCCTGGGAGCTTTCCCCTTTCTTTCACAGCCCAACTTACCTGAGGCCTCTGAAAGGTCCTTGCTCTTGCACCGTGCCCTTCCTCCTCCCTCGCCTGCGTGTGATCCCTGGGGTTCCTCGTCCCCTGCCTCCTGCTGATGTATAGAGGAAAAGGGGACAGATCTGGGCAGCAGCTGGGCAGAACTATAAATGCCGGAGTGAACACCCGAGGTGGTGTTTTTGCAGATGGAGAGCCTGGCCACGAGCTTCCCCAGAGTGAAGGCTACCAGTATGACCAGTGGTACCAGCCCACGCCACCCCAGGGACCCAGCTCCCATGAGGATGTCTCTCTCCAGCCCCCAGCACCTGCTCTGGCCGCAGCGTCGCCCCTGCTCGGCGTTGGGCAAGAGCTGCAGCCCCCCCAGCTCGGCCCAGGGACGGCCGCCCCGCCAGGAGGGGGTTTCGCTGAGCCCGCTTCGCAGGCGGTGCCACCAGCAGGTTTGTGCTCCGGCCTCGTTTCTCTGCACAAATGCCTGTCCCTGGTTAGTGGCAGTGGGACGGGGCGTCCCTCCAGCCTTGCCCAGACACGGAGCCATGCGAACCGTGTCCACCAGCGCTGACTGCCCTGGGCTGTGGAGGGTCTTCATTTTTGGGAGACCTTGACCGAAGCGGTAAGGGAGGGAGGCTGCAGGTTGGTGGCAGTGCTGCCGCTTTCCCGCCAGACGGGAGAACCAGCTTCCCATCGTGTCCGAGGCGCATCGCTGCGGCCTTGCAGCTCAGCCCTTGGTGCTGGCAGGGACAGGGTCTGGAATGGCCGTTTGCATCTCCTGGGGGGGCACATCTTGGCCATGCGGCCTCACTTGGGTGGGGGGTGATAGAAGCACTGAAAATGCCTCTGGTAGATGTGGTGGGAGATCCTCAGGCCAAACCCTGACTGTGTCCTTCCCTCTGCTCCACAGGAGAAGGTGGGGAGCCCCAGGGTGCCCTGCTGTCCCCTGGGGGGGTGCAGCCATCCCTCCCAGCAGAGCAGGTGAGTCAGGGAGACCATCCCACTGGGGGCCCAGGGGGGGACTTGAGACTTACTGGCTCATCCTTCCACACACTTAATTTGCACAGAAACTCCCACCATGGTGCCAGCCGTCCCCTCAGGGACCTGACGGGTTAGGGTAGTCCTCTTCAGCCTCCTACACCGGAACCACGGGCTGCCCACTGCACCCTGCTGTGGGTGCTATCCCTCCCCACCTGCTGTGTAAGGGACACGAGGGTCCCCAGGGACACTATCTGTGAAGCCTGGCATGGTGGAGGAGTCTGGCGGGCATTCTGGTCGTGCTTGGGGTGGCTCCTCTGGGAACACCAAGTGGCAGCTCCTATCTCTGATGCCAGGAGGAGCTAAAGGCAAGGGCTCGGACTATCTCAGAGAGTTCCACCGTCTCCTTGGAAGGTGACAGCCAGCTCGCCTTCGAGAGCGCAGATGAAGGTGCTGCTGAAGAGCTGGCACCAGCGGAGGTGGTGAAGGCGGGTAAGGATAAGGTGAGTGTGCCAGAGCTGATGTGAAGCCCTGTGCTCTGAGCTTGCCCGTCCCTGATGCCTGCTGTGCCCGCCCTGACCTGGACAAAACTGTGCCTGCCCCTGGCTGGCATGGGGGACATCTTGGGTGGCTGTGACATCCTCCCCTTCTCCCCCACTTCCACTGACTGTGACAACCTCTGTTTCCCAGAGCTCTGGATTCAGGTGGTTTGGTTGGTTTCGGTCAAAGCCCACCAAGGAAACATCTCCCAAAGCTGTATCTGAGGTGGCCTCGGACTCCTCCTCGCCAGGACCTCAGGTAGGGGGTGAAAGGCTGTCCTGTCCCTGGGACAGGTGCCATGGGCCAGGTGACACTTTACCACCCTCACCCACTATATCTCCCTCCATCCTTGTGCGGGTGGCTGGTCTGTGCCGTTGCACAGCTCCATGGTCTCAGACATTCTGTGTGGGGACAGAGTGGGACTGGGAGCCCATTTAGCGTGGAAGTGAATCCTTGATTAATAATAATTGTAAATTTATAAAGCCTCTTTGATCTGGGACATCCTCCGAGCAGTTGGCAGACTCTGTGGGGGTCACTTGCCCTCGGTTGGAGCGGAAAACAGCAGCTGGAGCGGCACTGCTTGGGAAGGTTTTAGGAGCCGAAGGGAAGGCAAACCTCTGTGACTGGAAGAGCAGCTGAGATGGGGAACCAGCCGAGAAGGGAACAGCCATGTGTGGTCACCCCAGTCTTGGCTGAGTCCTTGGCATGTCCCATCCCTGGCTGCAGGCTGATGGGCTGGAAGGTAGATATTGGAGAGAGATCCTCCCCTGGGAGCTTTGTCCTGACTGAGAATCACCTACAGTCCCAAAGCAGGAAATCTTGGGATATTCTTCCGGAACGAGCGGACAGTGAGGAACAGAGGGCCCCGGTGACCCCTCACGCTGTACGCAGGGTTGGTTTCCAGCCTCCTGCCTGATTAAGCTCTGGGGGTAGTTTGGCTTTGTGACAGGGGTTGCTTGCCCTGTAGCCCCTCCTTAGCTCGTTTGCCAGCAGCTCTTGGGGTACCCCTCCAGTCGGATGGGTGCGGAGCGGTACCCCAAAGTGCGGTGTGGTATATGGTGCAGAGGTCTTCTCACCATGCAAGGAGCTCTAAACGGGTGGATGTGATTTCAGGAACGGACGTCGCCATCCCTACCCGATGCTCCTCTCGAGACTGGGACAAGCCCTTTGGCTTGCTCTCCATCCAAAAACCCCGGTAAACGCTGCGTGGGTCCCCTTGCCCCTCTCCCCGTCAGCCTTTTAGAAGCTGCTGCCCTTCATTTTAAGGTGGTTTGGTGTTTTTTTTCCTGTGTTCTGGTTGCATGTCCCAGGAGGAACGCAAGGTGAAGATACCTTCCCCGCTTCTCCAACGTCCATTGAGATGAAAGGCTCATGGCAGCCAGGAGAGCCGGTGAGGTGCAGTTGTGACGGGGGGAGGTGTCTTTATTTGGGGGGTGGCTGTTAAGTTTCTCTCCCTTCACCCCTTCCAGACTGGCTCCCATGAACCTCCCCCACCGGTGGGGACAGTCCCCCTCTTCAACCCTGCCCAGGTGTCTCAGGTGAGAGCACCCTCCTGGGGTGTTGCTGGGTGTAAGGTTGGGGGTGGTTCCTGGGTTTTTAGGGTGAAAGATTGTGTGATGCTGTATGGGTGGGGATACCAGCCCCAGGGGATAAGGGTTTGGTGTTAATAAGCAAATAAATTGTGGGATGACAGGGAGGGAGGAGGGAACGCTTGTGACCTCATCCTGATGACATCACCCCCCACTTTTTTGGGGGGGTACAACTCTCCCTTACACTGTCATCTCTCTGCTTCTCTCTGCTTCCCAGCTCGTCGCTCCTTCTCGACCCACCCAACCCAGGCTGCTTTCCCAGCACCGCTACCCCAACGCGCTGTGAGCGGAGAACCCGGAGGATTTGGGGTGTGGGAGGTGGAAATGGGTAGGGGTGACTTTGTGGAAAGTAGCTTTTTTTTAATGGAAGCAGTGTTTTGTGATTATTTGGGGCAGAGGTTGGGCCCGCAGCCCCCTTGTTTTGTGGATTTATAGACGATAAAATTGGGGGAGAAAAAGGGTGTCCGGGGGAGAGTAGTCTGAATTGGGTTGTAGGGCGCTGCCCCACCTCACCCATTGGACTCAGCGATCGCCGGCCGTGAGTCTGTCTCAAAGCACCGCGGGGGCCACGGGCATCCACCGGGGTTCGACGTCATACACTGACGTGAACCTGCTACGGTTTCTCCTGCCCTATAGGTTTGAGCCACCGTCATGACGCGGCGCCCCCCCTTGCTGGTGGCTCACCCGCCCCCTTCGTGGGCGGGGCTCTGCTAGAGCCGTGACGCGGCCCTTCCCTCAGACCTTCCCCGAGGCGGGCTTCGGGTGACGCGCACCCAGTGGGTGACCTCGGCAGTGAGCTTCCCCCGGACGCAGAAAGTTCCGCCCTCTTTTTTATATAGAGACCCACTTTTCCCCATGCTTTGAGGTCAGGGTGAGCGGCCGGTGCTACCCAGCGTGCACTGCGCCGCATGCTAATTTAGAACCGCTCATTGGTCAAGAGAGGCGCTGGGCAAGTGAGGGGCGGGGGAGGTTGTTCCTTCGCGGGCGCCGGGCTGTGGGGCCTGAGCCCACCCGTGACGGGATGCGCGGGCCAGACTCGTTTGTGACAGGCTGTGGGCCCCCCACCTTGTGATACAGGTGGGGCTAAGAACTGCTTGGAGCTGTGGGGCTTGGGATAGGGTGTGGGGCCCGCTGCTGCCAGGCCAAAACCTGCTGGCTGTAGGGTTGGGGTTCAGTTGTGACAGGGTGGGGGGGGCAGGACCCGTTTGTACCTGGCTGGGGGGGGTTAGGGCCCACTCGCAGCAGGCCGTAGCCCGCTCCTGACGGCCTGTGGGGGTAGTGCCCGCTCACACCAGAACTCCCCGTGTGCTCTGGGGAGGTGCAGGGAGGGTGAGCCTTGGTGGGGAGGGCTCCCTGGGCTGGGGTCTGGCTGAGGGGGGGGCCCAAGGCTGTGCAGCCCTGCAGGGGGGCACCTGGGCAGCCCGTACCCCTCGCCACTGCTGTCCCATAAGCACGAGGTGATGGGTGGGAGTAGCGCTGGGGGGACACAAAGTCACTGCGGGGTCAGCAGTGCAGGGCAATGCAGATGGATTATTTTAACAGCCCTCCTCACGCCCCCCAAAAAACAGCCCCCCATCAGTGTTGGGGTTGTTTTGCTTTACTGTCTGTGGCAGATACTGTAGACAAGCGCCTGGAGCGCTGCTCACCGGCCTCTCCCTCCTGCCAGGGCCGGGTGCTGGCACGTTTGGCTCACAGGGCTGTGCGTGTGGAAGTGACAGGCTGAGATCCGGGATGCTGCGCTGGGGTGAGTCTGGCTGATTGCAGCACACAAATCCACTGGGTTTCCCAGGGATGAGGCTCTTAATCCTGGGATATTTCTGTCTCTCTCTGGGTGAGGGGAGAGGGACCCCCTGAGCTGCACTGGGGCTGCAGCCCTGTGTCTGTGCGCCTTTCTGTCCCAGCTGCAGGACGCTGCGGGCAGCAGTGCTCATGGGGCAACCCTTTGTGGGGTCAGTATGTTGCTTCTCTGGCTCTGTGAAGGCTATTTACTGCTCTCCAGTCTTTTGAGTTGGTTTATGTGGTCTGAGAAGCATGTAAAGCTCTCATCTTGGGCCTTAAACATCCTAAACGTGGGGTCAAATGTGGTCTGTCCTGGTCCTTGGGCAGTCTCCTTTTTAGAGGAAAATGATAGGGGACTTACTGTAAAAGCTTTCACGTCTGGCAAATACCTTTAGAAACAAATCTTTTGTTTTTGGGATGACTCTTCACACTTTTAGTTAGACTCTGCTGTTGATCCCTGCCCCGAGGTCATAAGGATCAAGGTAGCAAAATTTTTCTGAAGTAGAGTGTCCTGGAGAGGCAGCTCAGTGCATAGCCATAGGTTTTGGAGGGTACAGGAGTTTCCTTGCTTGCGTGTGGCCTGTTGCATAGGTCTCTATACCATGGGGATATGGAGATCAAGACTCATTGAACAGATAAGAGGCTGAATCTGCCTTGTCTGGTGTGCACCTGGTGCGCTTGAGTTGGGTGTCAGGCTTCAACGAAGGAGCTGAAAAAAAGGAGAGGCTGTGGGTGATGTTGGTGGCTTCTGGCAGCAGGGAGGGTGGCTCAGTCTGGGCAAGGTGTGATCTTCTATTAGCTGCTTTCTGTGGAAACGTAGAAGTAGGGCAGCTGGCTGCTTGGACTAGGAGGGCTGGAGGGAGCTTATTTTTTCTGTGCGGCTTTGGATGTGTCAGAGGTCGTGAATATCCTGGGGAAACTGGGTGCTGGGGAAGGTTGCCCGTGAGTTGCATTTCTTGTGGCCTCCCAGTGAATTTGAGGTAAACTGGGACTAAGGCTCCCTTTTCCTTCCTCATCTTTTCCTGAGAGCACTGGGAATGCATTAACCTGACTGTTACTAATTGTTACTCTGATAGCAGAGATTATCTCAGATTATAGGCCCTAATTACTGCTACATGGGGTGTTGTAACTGCTGCCTGGGGGAGCTCTCTGCTGAATACCCCTGAGCTGGGATGCTTCAAGGAAGCACTGGGATGCTCCTTAAATGCTACCAGCTTGTAGAAGGAGGTGCGTTCCCGCTGAGTTGGGCTAACTGTGCCCCAAACCGATTTATTTCAGAATAAATAAATTTTACCACCTAGTCTGCTGATGAGGTGTTGCTTCCTCGCTTCCCTGCCGCGTGGCAGCATCCCGCTGCCCATCCTCTCCTGGGTAGGGTTGCTGAGAAGGAGGCACTGTCCTGCCCAGCTTTCAGTTTGGGCATCCACTTCCCAGATGCTTTCAATCTCCTGTGAGCCCCGCTGGGTACGGCAAGGCCGAGCTCATTTAAAACTGCTATTTATTAAAAGAAGCATTGGGTGATGACCCTGTCTCTGTCCCTTCAGCTCCTGGTGGCATCTGTGACGCAGCTGATCTCAAGAGGTCATTCATTTCCCCCTGCTTAATGATCTGCTGTAGAAAGCAAGCTTTCATTGCTTGCTGGAGTGTCAGTGGGACATGAATATTAATGAAACCTCGGTGGTCCTGCGGTGCTAACTGTCACGGCCATGGAGGGCTCATTTGGAGCTGCCGGGCAGTGTGGGGAACTCCATTATGGAGCGATAATAAAGCGTTGATGAACTCTGCTCCGAGGTGCTGCTCAGGACTTTGAACTTGCAGGCTCCTGGCGCAGCACTGTGAGACTGGCTCGGCGTTTGCGAAAGCGGGCTCTTGAACAGCAGTGCGAGCGCTAGCAGGGCAGGGGACTCACGGGGACGCTTTGGGTGCTGCAGGTTTGGGAGGCTGTGTTGGTGGGAACTTTGGGTAGCAAATGATCTGGTTAATGGAACCTGACATTTTCTAAGGCCCTGAGCTGGGGGTAAGGGCAGATGCAATGCAACATCTGCTGACCGGGCCTCTTTGGGCTGCTGGTGCTAGGTGGGGAATCACCGTAAGGAGTGGGATGGTGCCTGCTGTGCACGTACAAGGGAAGAGCAGAACTTTGAGTCTGTGGGAAGCAGGCTTTGGCTGCATAAATCCAGGCGAATCCCTTCCAGCTTCTGCTACCCTGTGTGGAAAAGTTGGGGTGAAAGCAGAGATCTTGTAAATAAAGCAGTTGTCTTTGGAAAACTGCGGCCTTTTGCATACTAATCTGGGATGTATTACAGAGGCGATGTGCCTTTTAACAGGGCACATTTAGTATCTGTGCTTGAATGGCAGCAAAATTGCTCCCCAAAAGAGGAACTCGGAGAGAGAACCCTAGGCTTAGGTCTCTTGCTCTGAACCCTGATGTGTCTCCTGAGATGCAAACCCAGGGTCGAGCTGTGTTGGGGAAGGTGGTTGGTGACTCCTATTTTCCTATCTATGGAGGAGAATATGCTTCCCTCATGGAGTAAAGCAGACCTGACTCGCACTGCTTCCGCTTAGAGTAGGGGTGTTTCCTGGCTGTAGAGATTCCAGGGGAGCCTTTTTCCTGGATCATGGCCTCAGGACCCTGCTAGTTTCTGGTTGTAGTAATGTACATCCTCCCTCAAAACTTTGCTGTACCTGTAGGAATTGCTCCCTGCTGACCAGGTTTTTGCACCGTGCTGTATCGCTGTGCAGCTGCTTGCTACGCAAAAGGACTGTTCCAAACTCTGCTGATCAAAAGGAGCGTTGCCTTTCCTGCAGATCCTGCTGGATGTGGCACAGCTGAGCTCACTCAGGTTTAAAAAAGAAAACCAGCGGGTGTTGGTTTGTGTGATCTCCAAGCTTATGGCCATTGCAGGCTGTTGGTGTCTCAGCAGTGTAGAAAGCCTTCAGAGCTCAAAGTCTGCCTGTGTTCTGCAAAGCTGCTCACCTCCTTCACTTAAGACACAGCATGAAATGCAAAAGTGGGAGCTGATGGCTCCATGTTAATTGTTATCACGGTGTCTGGCAACCCTGGTGAAACTGGCTTCCTTTTACAGTGACCAAGGTATGAACGGATCAGAAAGCTGTTCCTTCCCTCCTGTTCTCTAAAAACTCACAGAAGAACTTGGCTGGTGCAGGAGCATTGTGTTCCTGGGGCGCTGGCAATCGGTTCTGCGGCCTGGTTAGCATGACCTGGGAGGGCTGGGGCAGAAGTGAGATGAAAAGGGACATGTGCCGTGGCAGGAAAACTGATGGGCTGCCTTTAGGAAGGGTGCAGGATGGTTTCATACCTCCTCATCTTTGCTCAGATACACTGGAGATCCTTAGCCCCTGATGATGGTAGGAAAGACTGACCTACAAAATCCTCTCTGAGCCTGCGTCCATGCACCGGTGTTTCTGGAGTATAATGCACGTGAGGTAGAAGCAGGAGAGGCTGCTGTACCTGCGAGCCCTGAGGGACCTATGCCACTGCTCTTGGAGATTTAAAGTTCTGAATATTACCTCGAGGATGTGGATTATATTCATGGAAGGGTGAAAAAAAAAAAGCAAAGAAATATTAGAAGCCTTTGGCAGCATAGACTAAAAGCATTGCCTTTCTTGACGTGTTTGTCTGGAGCAGAGATTGTATCTAGTGGGATGAAGAGAAGCTGCATGCTGTCTGGTGTTAATTACAAAGGGAAAACCACACAAAACGCAAGTGAAATTGAATCCCGCTGCATTTGATATTCCCAGAGTTGAAGGTCTTGGTGCATCTCATTAGTTAAACTCTGATGGAAAGAGCTCAGCTTCGAACAGGAGATTGATATGACACTGAGACCTGGGAGAGGATTAGCTGCCTGCCTGTGAACTTGTCCAAAGGAGTTGAACATGTAAATGTTCCCGTAGAGCAGCTCCCTGTAAGAAGACATGCCGGTTAATTAAGGCCCCCGGGACCGCACAGTTGCAGAGAGGGAGGGATAAGGTCTGTGTGTGTGGTAAGTCCTGCTGCTGTTTTCTCTCCACAGTGGAAAAACTGCCTGAGCTATATAGACAGGCCTAAAGCTTTGGGTGCGTGGGCTCTGCTTGGACGCTGGTAAAAGAGATGCTTTGATGTACTTCTCAGGGGCTTTGCAGGCGCTGGGTCAGAGCCGAACTAAACGGGGTAAGGTGCTGTAGGACTAAGGTGTTGGCCCAGCTGGTAGAGGTGTCCACAGAGGGTGTGTAGCTGGGAGACAAATTTGGGGTTTGACCACTGGTGACTTGGGGACTGGCTTTTGTGGCAAAGAGTTTGGTTCCAGTTTGGGACTGTGCAGAGGTTCTGGGGGCCTTAGAGCTGTGTGGATCTCGTGCTTGGATGCCCAAACACACCTGGTTGCTGTGACCCAGTGTCTTTGCTCTAACGTGAAAATTGCAACACCAAGGCGATATCCTCACAGTATACGGAAAGCAGCAACTCTTTTTTTCTTTCTTTTCAGTGCTTTAGCTGATAGGCGATATTTGCTAGGGAATGAAGGCTGTCAGATATGCCGTGCCTGTCAATTTGTACCTGTGAGCCTATCTGCTTTGGGCCCTGCTGGGTTTACCCTTCTGACGGAGTGTTTTGTAACAGCTGTACATGGAGAGAGGATATTTCCCATTTTCTCTTGCAAACACCAACCGTGCTGCGTGCAGGCTAAAGGCAAGGTGCTAATGATGAAGAATCCACGTCTCGGTGGCACACTGGGGTTTTCAGCAGTACTTTGCTCCTTCTGAAAACAAAATGTGTCCGTGGGCCGACTGTGATCTCTGTGGCAGGTGGAGTCTGCAGACCATACCGACATCACTGCACTTCCCGTGTACCCAGAGGGCGGTTTCTAGCTGGAACGTTGCAGTTCCCAGATAGGATTGCTGGAGGGAGGGCTGGCATGGCCCTTTGCTTCCAGTGGGGCGATGGAAGCGGTGAAAGCCTGCAGGGATCTGGCCATCAGCACGGTGCCTCTGCTTTGGACAGAATCCCCTGCCCAAGAAGCCAGGAGGTGACAATTTGTGCAGCCCTCCAGCACGGGCTTGCTCAGGGGAAAAATCTTGTCTCATGAAGCAGTGGCCTGTGGCAGGCTGTGCAGTTGGGCAGGGGCTGGGATCCTCCTCACTCATCTTCTGTCTCTGCAGCACTCCTGCCTGCCCTGCTTAAAATAAACAGACCTTCAGGTTCTCCATCAGAAAGACAGCTCTAGTGAGGAGCCCCACAGGAGAAGCCTCATCCCAGCACAGTGTATTGCTCACACTGATGTTGCTGCTGGAGATGATGTTGGCCGGAGCAGAGGGCTGTGCTTTATGGTGCTGCAGATTCCATCTGAGGATAACCTCGATTGGGATTCACCAGCTTGGCAAGGATGGGAGCGAGGAGGACTTGAGAGACACCTAGAAAATCATCTATGATGATGATTAGGGGGGAACAGTTTGTTGTTTCCTGCAGGGCAGGACGCCAGGGCTCCCCACTGAAAGTAGCAGGCTGCAGGTTTAAACCAAACAGTGTTATGTTACATGCTGCATGCCTGTGGAATTAATTCAACCCTGGAAACTTGTTGTCCTGGGATGTTGTGGAGGCTGAAAAGTATCGTGAATCTTTAAAAGGGAATTTGGCAATTTCATGGTAGAGATAACTCTTGACGATGGGCCTAAACACAACCCTGGAGTGATTTACAGCTTGGGAGTTTGAATACTTGACTGCCAGGAGCTGGAGAAATGTCCTGGGAAAACACCTCCACATTCCACCTCCTCAAGGGGGAACTCAGCTCTTTCCCTTAGCATCAAGCTTGGTTTGTGCTGGAGACGGAAGGCTGAATTAGAGGGACCTACGGTCTCTTGGCTTACGGCTGTCATACGTGGATGGAGGTGGGTAAATGACCCTACCACACACTTCCTTTCTGGGAGGCCGGCATCAAAAGAGCAGTTTCATGCCTAACTTTGGCAACACATGTTCCTCTGTATAGGCAGATGATTGAGTGACTCCTCCAATGCCCACGCCTGCCTGTGCAGAAGTTGAGGCTGTGTTTAAGGAGTTGCTTGGTGACAGTTCTTCTGGGCAGGTTTAGGGAATTAAACAGTAAGTAGGATTAATAAAAATGTATCAAAATATGTAAACAAATGTATCGCATCTCTCTGGTAATGAAGGAGCAGTTAATAAGTATTTGCAATCAACATTCCTATGAGGAAGCTTTCTCTGAAAGCATTTCTGAGGCTGCTCATTTATTTCCATCATTTTAAGAATCTGTTTTCTAAAGGCAATTGAAATGACTTGCTTAAAGAGCTGTCTCCCCTCCTCCCAACCTACAACGTGCTCCATTTTACTGAGCCTTTGCACAGTCTTTGGCTCCTAGCTGTGTCCTGAGCTGCTGGGCTGGATCTCAGACCTAGTGCTGGCTGGGTTCCTGCTCTGCTGGAGGTGTTGGCAGGGCACATGGGCAGCCTTGGGTGATGGTAACTGGCTCATAATCGCTCATGTGGAGATCCCTACCCCAAAACCAGCACAGACGGGGAGTCAGGAGCTGCCTTGATGCATGGCCTGGGTGTACATGTGTCACTTGGAAACACTTACACTGGAGCTCTTGGTTTGGCAGCTTTGGGAGCAGAGCACTTCTGCTATCCTGTTGAAGCAACACTTCCCACTGATGTGTCCCGAGGACTTGTAGTACACTTTTATTTTTAGTCACCCAGCCGCTGTGCTTGGTTCTTTCAGTGCCTTGATGAGCTGTTGTATACATCCTGGTTCTTCTCTGTACACATCCTGATTCTTCTCTGGGGTGGAGATGCAGGTCCCAAACTGCTGCTTCCAGAACACGTGGGCATCGTGTAGGTATGGATGATTTCGTTCTTTGGGCTGCTGGAGCAGTATTTCTTCATAGACAGCAGCAGGTGGGTGGGTGGTTCCCAGAGCAATGATGTGCTGCCTTGAAGACTGGTTAGGTGGCGTTGATGCAGAAGTAGGCTAGATCTCCCCGATAGCAATCTGGTAAAGGCACAGTGTTGTCTTGGTCCTAGCACAAGTGCGTGTTGGGCCTGTGCCTCTTCCTGGAAGAGTTCTGAGACTGCAGTGTGTAGCTTTGTTGAGCAACTCGCTGTCTCACCCTCCAACCTGGGGATATCCCAGGACAGGACTTGAAAGGTCATCCCAGAAGTGGGGGTGATGCCCACCTGTTGACAGCAGTTGCTTACTCTTGGCTAAGGAAAGATGGCAGATGATGAGCAAAAGCTTCAGCTTCCAGGGCTCTTCCCCACATACTTAATTCTTGCAAGCATTTTGGTGCTCAGGCTGTGCCGCTGCTTTGCCTTTCCCCAAGGCCTGGGGAGCTGGGAGCCACATGGGTTGGGATGTTCCCCTGTTCCCTGGGGTTATTCCCCATTCCCCTCTCTGAGGATGTGCTTGGGCTCTGCTTTGTGGGAGAACTAATAGGGCTGTCAGATCCCTGGTCTCAACCTGAGAAGGTAAATATTTCAACATGTGCAGCCACCTTCGAAGGTCCTGAGGCCCCAGCATGGTGACAGATGGGCTGACACAACTGGGTCGGTGCAAATGTCAAAGGGATGGAAGCTGTGTCTGTCTCCCTTCTGCTTGGCACCCCAATGCCTCTGGGCCAGACTGCAGCTGCTTATCACCACCTCCTTCAGTGACTGCTGTAAGCTGGCAGCATGAGAGCCTGGTCTAGAAAGACTAGTCGTGGTCCTGACGCTGCTCTGTGGAGCTTCCGTCTGTCCTCTCCTTGGATGCTGCTGACAGGGCAGCCTGGGAACAGAACCCCGTGCTGACACTGTCAGATAAACAGCTGGTTAGACTGTACTCTACGCTTCTACCTTCCCAGCACCCCATGGTGCTGCCTTCCCTCCAAAAAGGTGAGCTTCATGTACCGGCACATATAAAAGTGTGTATGTGTATTTTTTAGAGAGCTCCAAATTGGTGCTTTGCAGCTTGACACATCTTCCCTTGCCCGGCCTCCTGCAGCCTCAGCGCCGGGTGCCTCTCACCTGGAGCCAGCTCGTGCGCTGTGGGAAGGGTTAGCTGTTTGGACAGGATTGTGCAAATAATCATGGGAGTTTCTCCTTTTGTGGATGGGTGAGGAAAATTTGGCAAGGCGGCTGCAAATGAGTCTTGTGAATGTCCTGGAGTGGTGAGCTGAGAGCCCTGAGCCACTCTCACTGTGGGATATCCCATAGCCACGAGCAGAGCTGCTTCTGGGCTCAGCATTCAGTACCTGTTACGGGCTGAATTAGCCCTTGATTTCTGTCCCTTACAGTTAAAATGACTCAGACAATTTCTTTCTGAGACGGGTATTGCTTCTAAGTGCCCTACAGCCATAGCTCTACTGACTATTAAGGCTGTTCTCAGAAATGCAGTGATGGTCTTGTCTCCAGGTCAGCGCAGGCTGGTGCTGTCACCTGCGTGTTGCTGTGAGGCTGGAAGAGGTGCTTTGCTCTAGGAAAGCAAATGCTGAGACACATCTGAGGACTCAATGGCTGCAGGTTTAATAAGATCAATACCACCTCTGCAAAAGATTACATGGTATACTAGGCAGCAAATAGACCACTTCTGCTGGATTTGGAAACCGTTTATAGAGTCTATTAGGGATGGTGAGGTCGAAGGGACGTATCCGGAGTGAATTGCACAGACGCAATAGTTGAGACTCCCACATTACAGGTTTTGCAGTCTATAAAATAATGGAATTAAAAGCAAAATAAATGAGAAGGCTTTGTCTAAGGAGCTTTACCTGAAGCCATGTGAGCAGACAAGGCAGAGCTGGGCTGTGGCACCCTTTGGGCTTTTGCTGCCACTTGTAGAAGGGCGGAACCTCTTAAAAACCAACACGGTGGCCTGACTCTGCCTGAAGGCTGAAGCTTTACCCTTGCAGAAAGAACACAGGAGAAAAGAGGTGCCCAGAAGATAACTGTTTGCTGCTGTATACCTTGGCCAGTGCTGCCTCCCTGAAGCCTTGAAAGGTGTTGGGAGAAGGTGTGTCCCAGCCACCTGTCTGGCAGAGAAGAGCCACTCATGGGGTGAGACCTGGGGAAGCTTGGAGGTCCTGGTTGCTCCCCCCAGTGCGTTTTGGATCTTTCACCCTATGGTTGGGAGGTCAAAAGCTATCTGGTGCTGTTGAGCATCTCCTTTGCCCTGCTCCACCCCTTGTGCCATGCCATGTGCTCTGCAGCTAGTGTTAACATGCTGTTGCCACGCGTGGTCCCTGGTAGGCAGGCTTGAGCTGGGGAGCAGCTTTTAGGAACAGCCTCTCTGGGCCCAGGCTGCTCTGCTGGCCTTGTTTGAGCTGCCCTTGTGCTGCCATCACCTCTTGCCATGTGCCCTCAGAATAATTAACTCTAATAATGCATGAGCAATAGCCTGCGTGGTCACCCTACCCGCTCCTGGGCTCCTATCGTTTCTCCGGTGCTCTGTCCAGTCTCATTTGAAATGCTTTGCAGGATGAATTACAGTGCTCTAAGGGAATCTGCAAAATAGGATCACAGGCCATTTGAATCCATCTGCAAAGTACGAGAGGACGATATATCACCCTACAGATGGATTCCACACCCACCTCCCCCTTCTTTTTTATTTTAAAGGTCTCTTGAACCTAGTAAGAACAACAGATACTCGGGGAACAAGATCTGGTGTAATGAGGAGCTGGATCAGGCCCTGCTGACTGAAGGTAGGGGATGCAGAAGGGAAGTTGCTGCTGAGGATGTTCATGGGAGGAACTGGGCAGCAATGGGTAGGGAAGCAAGGCTGGGATTTCTAACAGCACTGCTCAGCCTGGTCCCTCTGAAAGCAGAGTAATGTTACACGAGTCTCGGGGAATGTTCTACAGGGTAAAGTGTGCTGGGATAGGCAGGAGCTGAAAATGTTTGCTAGCTGTAGGAGGCTTCAGGGACAAATCACAACCTGCCCAAGTCGGTAGAAGCAGCCTCAGTAGGAGCCATGCCGGTGCAGCGATGGGCGTGGAGGTTTCAGGTACCCTGGTCCATCCCTAACAGCTCTGTGCGCTGACCTGGGGCCAGCTCAGTGCAGCCCTTGGGGGCCGAATCAGCAATTCCTGGCTGCGCTCTCTGGGGAGCATGGCTGAGGTCGCTCACCTTGGCTCTTGACCCTGCTGCGGTTGGACTACCAAGGAAGGAGTTAACCCCCTTGCACTTCATGTGGGTTGGGGTTGGCCTGGTGTTAGCTACCAAGCCTCCCTTCTCCAGCTGGGATGCTTGAGCCATTGCCCGAGGGGGAAGGGAAATGAGTTAAACCCATCTTCAGACACGTTTGTATTGATTCTGTCACTTTCTTGCTGCTTGCTGACAGGTGATGGATGGCTCATAATGCGACCGGCACAGTACATTACGTTTCCCATCCAGGGACTCCTAAATCATTTCAAATTTTCAAATTCCCTAATCAATATTTTATCAGTAGCAGAAGAAAGCGGAACGGACCCATTTCTCAAGAGGTAGAAGAGCGAGCGTTTGCGGATGCGTGCCTGCACATATATAGGCATGTGAGTTTGTACATTTATAATTGCAGCTGAAACAGTTAGACTGTTAGTACAACAGTTATAATACCTGCAACCATAAAAACATACAGAATTAGGACCAGGAGTGTTGCTTATATTTAAGTGACTTCAGGATGAAGCAAATGAGTGATTTGGGTTTCTGATTTGAATGTGGATTAATGTGGGGTTTGAACTGCCAGTTGCTCCATCCTTACGCAGGGTGCAGGAGGGTCAAGGCCAGATGGAAACATGCCTGTGTTTTTTGGGGAGGAAGTCGGATTTGGAGCCTCCTATAATGCAGTGAGGTTCAGATCTGTTACCTGATGCTGAAGCAGTAATGGGGAAATGTCCCTAGTGAGCCTGTCTGGAGTAGGGTTATGTGGCCCAGGTGGTTGTTTGCTCTTTCTGTTTCGGCAGGGTTGGAGAAGACCTTTGGGTTGTGCTGTCCAGACTGCTCCCTTCCTCAGAGGCACTATGCGTAGCGGGAACCTGCCTTTGGGTCCCTGGCTGGTCATTGCAAAAGGGATGTGTGGAAACAACTGATTTCCCTCTTCTGAAAGCCTGGGCCTGATCGGCTTGAGCAGGAATCCTCTTGAAGGATCTCATCTGTATACTGGAGGCAGGGTAAAAGGCTACTTTTCCTTTTTCCTTGGAAAAAGAAGAAAGACTGAATTGAGCCAGGGACAAGTTACTGTTTACTGTGTCATTTAATGGTCTTGTAGCTGTTGGGATTTGTGTCTGAAAGGCCTGTGGTGGAGTTCCTTCAGCTACCTTGTGCTAGGCAGTGTGTGTCTGCAATTCCTGGAGCAGAGCAGGAGAGAGGAAGGAAGCTACTGAGATGCCTCCCATGGAGACAAGATATTTGTCATGTCCTGTCAGCAAGCGCTCTTCAAAGCAAACTTGGTCACCCAGCCTACACGCTGCCTTCTCTTTAATGTGCAGATTGCTCCTCCCTCTGCTTTGGTGTTATCCGCTGCTTGTTCTGATGCTTTTTGAGGATATGCCATATGTTTCACAGTGAGCGGGGCAAGACTCAGACCCAGACCTTGGTGCCTCACAGTTGCCACCTTTGCCAGACACATATGAGTCCCTGTCGATAACTGATCTAGACAACTGCTGCACTCAGCTGATAACTCAGTCCTTCAGCAGAAGAGGTGAAGCCTGTTGTTTGGGCTCAGATGACCTTAAATACTCTCTCCCTGGATGAGAGATGTTCTGAAAAACTGCGTACCTGAGAGAAAAGTGGGCCTGTGGTGTCTGAAAAAGTTTGCTGTGGAATTGTGTATTGCAGTTCTCATCTTTATGGTTGCTGTGCCTGGGGAAGAGGGGGGAAGCTGGGACACTCTCTGCAAGCAGTACTGTGAGGTGTATCTCAAACAGGAGGGGATGGAATGAGTGGGCTCCCTAAAGGGCAGTGCTTAAGCCCCATTTGTTCTTAGGATAAGGAATATGTTCAACCCTGTAGCTCTGGGATGCAGCTTCACCCCATATCTTGCATGCTTTAAAACATCCAGTTACAAGCAATGTTCCCCAGGGCTCAGTCTTGGGATTGGTCTTGTTTAATGTCTTTATCAGTGATCTGTAAGAGGGGATTGAGCACACCCTCAGTAAGTTTGTGGATGACACTAAGCTGAGAGGGAATGTTGATCTGCTTGAGGGTAGAGAGGCTCTGCAGAGGGATCTGGGCAGCTTGGATCAATGGGCTGAGGCCAACTGTATGAGGTTCAACAAGGCCAAGTGCCAGATCCTGCACTTGGGTCACAACAACCCCAGGCAATGCTACAGCCGGGGGGCAGAGTGGCTGGGAAGCCATCTGGAGGAAAAGGACCTGGGGGTGCTGGTTGACAGCAGGCTGAACATGTGCCGGCAGTGTGCCCAGGTGGCCAAGAAGGCCAACGGCATCCTGGCCTGTATCAGGAATAGTGTGGCCAGCAGGAGCGGGGAAGTGATGATCCTCCTGTACT
>VWZZ01003425.1:1126953-1181688 GCA_013399095.1 Psophia crepitans | reverse complement strand
TTGATGGTTGGACTTGATCTTAGAGGTCTTTTCCAACCTTAAAGATTCTCTGATTCTATGCTTGGGGGTCCTAAAGGGATCTCAGGTTAGGAGTAGAATTTACATCACTCAGGATAAAACTCTGTGGCAAATAGATCTCAGCTTGGCTCACCATCTCCTTTGGCTGGCAGGGCCGGGGTGTCTTGGCCCTTGTGCTGTGGGACAGAGCTGCTTGTGGTGGTACAGCTCCTGTAAGGACAGAGCCTCTGGGCTGGCGTTTTTTCCTCAATTAGCCCTGCTCTTTGCTGTGCTTGAGCAAGGAGGATGGGCTGAAGATTCCCAGGGAGCTCGTGACAGAGCTGGCAGTTGCCAGCCTGACCAGAATATCTCGCAAGAAAGTGAATGTTGTGTAGATTAGAAAATGCAACACAATGGCTCTGCGCGGCTCTCGAACGAGCTGCAGGGGCACGAAGGGGCAATGCCCGGCCGTTTTTAATAACCGGCTTAAGGGAAGTCCCTTTGTTCCTTCAGTCTTTGCTTAAAGTGGTCTGGGGAGGTGAAAATCTGCCTCATCTGGGTCTAAGCTGGGTGCTGATAAGCAAAGAGCTGTTTTTCCCTGCCAGCCCCTTCTGCCAAGCCAGAAATAGCCTGCCGAAGTACGCTCACCATAGCGGCATTTCTCATTCAAAAGTTAATAAGCTTTGAAATTGGATTTTAATCAACTAATCTTTGATCCTAGGCACTAGAGCTCAATTAGGAGGGTCCAGTAAACCAAGTTTCATCTTTCTTCTGTGCTGTCTTTTTTTTGCCCCCATCTAGCAAGGAAAGGGCTGGGAAATGTTTCAGCATTTGAGGACCTGTATGTTTTAGGCTTTGTGTTGCCCCTGCTCTTTTGATGTGACAAGTCCCATGGATGAATGGCAAAATTGATCTCTGGAGATCTGCTCTTCCAAGGCTGGAGCCTGCAAGCATTTTTTTAACAGTTCCTTTTGAGAAAAGTGCCAGAGCTCTTTGTTAAAAATCAGATGAGTTGGTGCAAGGAACAAGAGATAATCTGTGGCCCTAACCATAGTCCTCCTTTTCCCAGCATCAGAATAGGGTACCCTGAACCCCGCATCCAACAGAATCACAAAACGGTGGAGGGATCTCTGGAGATAGGTTAGTCCAGGCTGCCCAGGACCACATCCAGTCGGCGTTTGAATATCACCAAGGATGGATGCCTCTCTGGGCAACTTGTTAAGGTGTTGGATTGCCCTTACAGTAAAAAAAAAAAGTCTTGTTTAAAATGGAATTTCTTTTATTTCAATTTATGTCTCTTACCACTGAGAAGAGCCTGGCTCTGCCTTTACTCCCTCCTATGAGGTATTCATGTACATGGATAAGATCCCCTTGAGCCTTGTCTTCTCTGGACTAAACACTCCCAGCGCTCTGTCTCTCCCTATATGTTGGATAGATACTCCAAGCCCTTAATCATCTTCATGGTAAACATCTGGTCTATCACGCCTTCCTCCCCATTTGGTATCATCTGCAAACTTGCTGAGAGTGCACCAAGTCACTGATGAAGGTCATTAAGGACCCTTTTCTCCTCTTTTCCTTTGGGGGTTTTGCCAGGCAGCAAAGGAAACTGTAGCTGGACTTCGGGGTTCCAGAGTTACACTTCCACTCAAGGGAGAGATTCTGTTCAGAACTCTGCAAGTTGTTATTCAGCCTCCCCATAAATCTGAGCAAACACTCCTGTCTTGGCTTACCCTCTTGATCAGATGGAGTAGAGGCTGATCTTATTTTTTTAAAGCTATATTTAGGTTCTGGCGCACAGGGACCCATTTCCTACAGAAATACTGGCTTAGCAAACTCTCCAGGGACCAAACATAGATCCTCCCTGTGCTTGTGTAATGGTCAAATCAAATGGGAGAGGTTTCTTTCAGCAGCGGAGTAACCACGCAGAGGCACTGCGCTGCCTGCATGCCATAGGCTTGTTATCTTGAGAGCAGTCCTGGGCGCTGCTGTTCTGTTCAGGGTCAGGGCTAGACTCTCTAACGAGCACCTTTTTCTCCTAACATCTCAGCACCCGGGCTGCTGGGAGACTGCTACAAAGGCTCCGGAGTGGGCTTGCCAGAGGTGGTTTGGGTTTGATAGTGTGCTGGTGCTGGGCGAGCCAGTAGTGCTGTCTCTGAGCGGATGCTTTGCGTGTCTGTGCTCTCTAGTACTTCTGCTAGCTGTTACGGAGGATGTTGTATTTCCCTTGCCCTGGGCTAGGAACAATCTGCTAGACATTTATCATCTTTCCTCTGAGGAAGGACAAGGGAGGGAGCGTAATGGTCCTTCCAAACACGCTTTACAACGTAGAATGTCTCTATCCAACGTAAAACTGACCTAATGGCCAGCTTTTACTATTTCCAATACTTTTCAGGGGAGTTAAGCCCTGCGATGGTACTTGCCAGGAATATGAACTGTGGTATGTTAGCTTTAGGGGGCTTTCCAGCCTGTGTTAGGTTGACAGGTAGCTCGAAGGGAAACTGGTCTACTGGACAGGACTTAACTGGCCTGAAGGAACAGAGCGTGCTTAGGGTGAGTCAGCTTCCCCTGGAGGTGATGCTCACAGCCAGCCACAGCCACGTGATAAATTAAAAGTGACATTAATCTAGTAGACCCCAGGCCAGCACAGTTAGCAGAGCTGATCGTACCGAGTTATAGAGAAGAATGAAGTTAGCCTGGTTAGCACCCTTTAAGGACTCTGGATTTTACAGATCTGGGGGGTACTGATCCCCAACCCCCGCCAAGCTGCAAGTGGATTTTTAGAGGCCCTCAGCTGGGCTGATCCTCGGGGGAGTCCCGAGCAGGTTTGCCCCACAGAGTGGCAGGTAGGGGCCTAGAAGCCTTTTCCAGGGCACACTCAGAATAGGAGTCTTGCCTTATGTAGCCCTAGCACTGAAGAATGGATGCCCTTGCACAAGGCAATCTGCAGAGCCTTTCTCGGGTTTCCTCCTTGGTTTTTTTTTTCCCCTTCTTACTTGCTGTTTCTAGCTAGGACTGATTTTCTGCTTAAGTCCAGATAAAAATCCCCCTGACAAACCTCAGTCCTTTCTTGTGTTACTAAACCCCAAAGTGGTCGCACACTGGTGACATTTGGTGGACAGTTATTTTGCAGGGCTCTCTGGAGTGAAGATGCCCAGACCCATAACAGAGCAGCAAGAAGCCTAGTGTGGCTAAACAGCACCAGCACGACTCAACTTGTCCTCCAGGCTTCGTGAAGTATGTGAAGGAGCTGCCAACAACCGTGGTGGTGGGTGCGAAGGCCAGGTCCTGCTGCCTGCTTTGGGGTGTGTGAATGTTGCTTTAACCTTCCTAGGGCTTCCCATTGCCATGATTTAGGGCCTGGTTTCTGACAGGGCTCTGCATCTCCCAGCTTGTGTTCAGCTCTCTTGCCTGCTTGACCCCATCAGTGATGGCTGAGCATGGAGTCAGGTTTGGACGTTTCTCCATGTGCTGTGGCAATTGTTTGCTTGGGTGAAAAGAGTGGGCATAGCTCAAAATAACAAGGAGAGAGTACTTTTCCCTATTCCCTCCTCCTGGTCCTCTTCTCCAGAAGCCCAAGATCTTTCTTCCTTGTTACTGCCAGCTGCTGAAAGGACTGGAATCACTGGAGATGCCCCTCACTGGATATGTATGCAGAGAAGAGGTGTTGGCTTTAGGAGAAGCTGTGGAGTTTAGTAGCCCTAGATGGCTAAACTGCTCTCTATTTATAATCTGTGCACAGCCATGGCGTAAACCAGAGGTGGTAATCATGCCTGATGTTAGGCCAAGCTGGGTGATACAGGAGCAGGAGTTTGCTGACACAAGCAGCTGTGCTTGTCTTCTGAAGAGCAACCCAAGTTAGAGCCAGCTGATGAGCGCAGCTCCATTTTGCTACTGCTTTCAAGGGTTTGAAATTTTTCGGATGGTGTTCAGATGGAAAGGCTTCATAATCAGTGAGTTTTGGTTTTTGAGGGGGAAAGAAAAGGGGGCTAAAGGAATTGTGTTGTGCAGGTAGAGGCAAGCAGCTGAGGGTTTTCAAGTCAGAGGTCACCGGGGTCTGAGACAGAAGTTCAGAAGACAGGAGACCCAATTTTGAGTCCTTGCCCCTCTTGATTCAGAGCACACTTCAGCTTTTTTTTTTTTCCCCTCTGATTTTGATTTGTGCTTTTGGTCCCCTAATCTTCCTCACCTCACTTTATGGTTATATCTCCCTGAAAAAGGTTGGCGGTATTGAAATAGCACTTCTTAACTGTCTTTTTCATGGTTGTGTTGTATTGTGACAGGTTTGAATATGATTATGGGAACTAGTAGGAGGATTCTATAGAAATGCTATGTGCTGTGGTTGTGCAAGCCTGGGCAGGGGAAGGAAGCAGGGTGGAAAGCTTAGAGCAGAGCGTTTGCCTGGGACTGTTCCCAAGGGCTGGTGCTCAGTGTGCTGACAGAAGTCGGTCTGTCCTTTCCTGTGGTTTTGCAGTGGGTCCCAGGGGTCCAACTGTGATGAACCACTTGAAAGATTTGATTATGCTTGGAAGTTTAGACTGGGGACCTGCCAGAGACAGGCGTTGTCTTTTTTTTACCTTTTTACATGTCCTTTTCATGAGGGCTTGTCTGTATCATTAAAGAGAAGGACCAGACCCTAGACATACTTGTGTAGTGATGGTAGTCCCCAACTCTTCCGTGGACGTGCAGCTACACTGAGGGGGTGGTGTGGTGCAGCTAGGGAGCTGCCTTGTGTTAGCAAAGTCCTGCTCCTGCAGGCACAACTCTTGCAGGGTATTATATACCTTTATTGGTCAGGAACTAGGTGAGCTATGGAATTGCCTTGTCTGTCCTTCTCCCTGTCCCAGCACAGTGTCACCACCACCCAGGGCACGTGGCTCATCCCTAGTGAAGGACACAATCTCATCAGAAGGAAATCCTGCCCAGGTGACTATCCCCAGGGACTGCTTTGCAAAGATGTGCCAGAGCTGTGGGGGCCACAGACTCACTTAAATTCCAACAGCGAGCTCATTGGTGCCAAATCCCATTTGTATCACTGTGAAAAATGGTAAAATCATCGTTAGGTGTTCACTAAAATACTCTAAATTTTGCAGAACATGAGGCATGAGTCAGGCATTGAAACCAGCATCCAAAGGAGGGAGGGAGTGGAGAGAGGCAGCAGGAGAGCTTATGAAATATTTTGTTTCACTGGCAAGAGGACAAGAAATAATTGGGCCCTAAATCAAGGAAATGGGAGAAAAGGAACAGCAAATCAAGGGAAATGGTGGAAAATTAGGTCTTAGAGTAGAGAAATGTGTACACATGATCACCTGGTGGTTCTGGCAGAGAGATATGCCCATAAATCTTCTTTTTAACCTCTTCCCTGCTGCTTTAAGGGGAATAATGTCAGGTTTGCTGAGTCCGTCCATCTTTTCTAGAGATGATTTTGTTCAGAGCGAGTGCGGGAGCTCCCAGGGTGCCTGGACTCCGTGGGGCAGCCTGGAGACTCTTACCCCCTACAAGAGGGTCCATATGCAGACCCATCCTGTGTCTGGGACGGGGTGAGCTACAGAGGACTCTCCTCTATAGGGCTGTAGTGTGTGTAGGTGGATACCTTGGGGTTCACGTCGGCAGCAATGGCTGGTGTTCTCTGCACCTTGTACCCTCCAAATTGGTGCAGGCCTTGATTTCTAGAACGTGAGGTGGACCTTAAGCAGCAGGGGAGAACATGTCTGACCCTTACTGTAGACAGTCAAAGCTTTCCCTGTCCAATCATGACTGCAGCTGCATCCCCAGCAGGACCCACTAATGTAGTCTGAGGGATGTCACCCTTCCAGATCTCCTTGAGACCTAGAAGAGCGAGGTGACCTGTAACATCCTGCATGGAGGTCTAGGCACCTCCCTTCTATTCACCTCTGGGCACAGGACATCCCAGCGTGCTCTTCCAGCTGCGAACCTATAATTCTGCTATTTAAAAAAATAAAAATAAAATCCCCTTTATGCCCACCTTTAGGTCCCTGGCTTATTTTTCCTCATAAAAATAATGAAATATAAAAATACAGCTCTCCCTGTTTGCTTTCTCCCAGCCCTCCCTCCCACTGCACAGTGCTCATTAACTCCCCGAACGCTCGAGTCAGACGTGGCCTCTGGTTAAAAACAGCAACCGCCCTCGTGCCTCGCCTGGTTCCTGGGAGCTGGCAGCCAGACAATAACACCGATGGGATCATCTTTGTCAGAAGATGTCAGCCCCTCTCTGAAATTTAAATAACTTGAATTTGGAGGTTAGGGGGTGGTGGTGGAGATTAATTAAAACAATTTAAAAAGCTGGAAAAAGAAGCAGAAAGAGGGAAAATACTGTTTGGGAGAGGCTGCTGGAGAAGCTGCCTCTCTGCTTATCCCTGCTGGGGGGCAGTTTTGGACAGGTAGGAGTTTCTGCTCCCAGGATCGCAGGTGATGTCGGATACGTTGCTGTGGGTTTTTCTCCCTCCCTGGCTCATGAAATTGGCACAGCCTTTCTGCACTGCTGCGATATCTGGGGGTGAAAGTGCTCTGCGAGAACGGGGTGTTAAATTATTCTGTTGGAAACAAAAGTCTCAGCTGAACGTTGTTTTAAAATAGCCAGCCTGGGCGACGTGGTTGTGTGCGGTTTGAAGGGCTCTCTTAAGCAGATAAAAACATTGTCTCCTTGCTTGATATTTAAGCGTAATGGGGGTTTCCAGCAATGTCTAACACAAACACTGCTCCCGCAAAGCCTTTAATGTGATTTGGTTTGGCTGTTGGTCCATCCTGGTGGGAATCCGGTGTCGGCCCACCTCCTGCTGCCCAAGGCAAGCCCAAGCCCATTGCGTAAGGCCTGAGGGATTGCCGTGAGCTTGAGTTAGGGTGACGCTGCTGATCCCCAATTTGAGGACTTGTATCTTCTTTGGGCACCTGGAATGAGGGTCCTGAGCTGCCTGGAGGAAGCTCCTTCACCTCTGGCTGTCAGTGGAGCTCAGTCTGCTGGTGGTGTGGGGCTCAGAGTGCTGAGTGTTACTGTGGATCCCCTTTCGAGGTCTGTACATTGGGTTTTTGGGTTTTAGGATGGTGTGGTGGTTTTGTTTTTTTTTTTGTTATCATAGCTGTTAAGGCTGCAATGGAGCTAATACTTGTGCCAGCAGCAGCTGAGGGTACCAGTAGCTGTCTGGGGCCATTATGCAGAAGTTCAAATCCTGGCCAGCGTGCTGTGTTGTAATGATGAGTGGCTGAAGGCATGTCCAGGAGATGTCAGGCAAAACTTAGTCTTTATTGTTCTCTGCCTTTTTAAATGTGGAAGCTGCTGTTGTGTGAGTTGTGTGTCCGAGCACAACAGTGTAGCTTTTTCTGTCTGCTTTTCCATCACCTCAGTCTACTTATTTGTTTGCTGCTGTTGTGCCTGTGTGTTTTTTCCCTCCCCTCCCTACTTCATTTCCAGCATAAAAAGTTATTTAGCCCGTGAGTGCACGGGAGCTTATTGTGCACGGGGAGCCGCAGCACAAAGGATTCCAGAGACAATCTTGTTTCCTCTCGCCAGCGCAAGTCACCCGGCCAGATGATTCAGAAACGCAACATCTGCGAGTCTTAAAAGGAGTTATGCTCTGTTTGACTGCAGCTTAAAGCAGGGGGAACGGGGGAAGGAGAAGCCGTTCAGGAGCCTGGTGGGTTTTATCAGACCGCTCGTGGTCCTGTGTCACAGCTGCAGCCCAGCCTGTACAGATATGTTAGTGGATGCCTGTGTTTGAGCTGGGGCTTCAATTTGCAGCTGGTCTGTAGATTAGCGATGGGCAGACTTTCCCGGCGGGAAGCCCTGGTTTGCAGGGCATGGAGATGCCTCCCCAGGTAGGCTGCAGCTTTAGCACTGGAACGGCTGCCCTGGTGTTCTGTCGGCACTCGTTAGTCCTGATGTTCAGCAGGGCTTAGAAATCTGGATGCAGACCTCCTTAATGAAGCGGTTCTGCTTTCCTACAGTGGTAGCTCTGAATGGCACCGTGCCGTAGGGACCGACCTGTTTTCTTGGCAGTAGCTTCAGGCTTTCCAATGCTCCCGTTGCCCGGAGAAGCGTGTGTGGCTTCTCTTGGGATTGCCTCTGCAGAGACCCCAGGAGGCGTGTTGCCAGCTCAGGCACACGGGCGGCTGTCAGAGGGCTGAAGCACGTGAGTTCAGGAGAGGCTGTTGGGTCCCTATACCTGCCAGCACTGTTCCAGGTAAGCCTGCTTGAACGCTGTCTTGATGCTTGATGTTCCCCAGCCTCCAGAGCAGGGATAGGAGAAACTCAGAGCTTGGCTTCAGCAGAGCAGTTTGGTCACTGGTGCATCTGAGTTTTGCTCTCCAGCTCAGCGCAGCTCTGATCCAGCTGGGTCATAATGGGGTGTTTCTGACCCCTTTTCCCTCTCAGGTAGTTAGAGCACGCTCTCGTCTCTGGATCTGCAGAGATGGGAGGGTTGGTTAAGCCCGCCCCACAACCCATTCCCTTCAGTCTTGCAAGACAAATAATTCCCAAGCCCACGGATCAACGTCCCAGCTTGAGACATCCTGCATGATACTTCAGGATTTTGGCGACCTCTTCCATCTCTCCTTGGGTGCTGTTGGAGTTCAGCACTGTACCAAATGGGAGAAGAGGAGGCGTTCAAGCAAATGGCAGGGACGAGCAGCTTTTCAAAAACCCTGTGTTTGTAGAGTGCTGTTTCTTTTAACCTTTAAAGTCTCTGCTTTGCTTCCTTTCAAAGCCTTTTGCTTTGATTTCCCATTCACAGTTGTCATTCTGGAAGAAAGGAGACATGCACGAGGGTTAGAGAACAGCTGCGGAAACATAATTAATGCTTTGAAACGTTTCTGAAGGCCTTTAGCACCTTGCCGTGACCCAGCCTGTAACATCTGTGCATTGGCAGCAGCCAAACTGTAAAACTTCCCTCCTCCAAGTCCTGCACAAAACAACTGTTGCCTGCCCGAGGCGTGCAATCAGGGCAAAAACTTAACAGATCGGTACCAAAGGCAGGCTGGATGGCAGGTCCTTGGGTGCTGGGATTGGCAGTGGTAAGGGGCTTCCAGCTGCTGATCATTGTAAGGTGTTCAAGGAGGGAGGTGGAAAACCACTGCTTTTGCAGAGATTTGGTAGGAGAAATAGGACATATCCAAATCGGAGCGTAACTCCAGTCCCTTTGCCCACTTGTGTTTTTACCTGCTGAATGGATCTGGGCAGAAGCCAGCACCCAAGCCCTGCCCGAAGCTGTCGGGATGACCATCTGCACATCTGTCATGTGCCCCAAGAGATGCTGAATGTGTCCCCATCTGGATCGTGTTTTATCAAGGTCTGTCTCTTGCAGCACTTTTCCTTTCTGTGGCTAAAGAGCACCTTCAGGGCTTGCCACCCTCATTTTTATGTGAGCTGTAATTCAGTACAACGAAGATGGAAGTGACTCCAATTCCCGAAAGCTCCAGCTAGCATTTTCCTTTCAGTCCCAGAACATAAGTCACAGCTGGATCTACCTTGGTGACCAGAGACATAAATGAAAACACTTTGTTTTTGAAGACTTTTTTTTCTGCTTCCATATCTTCATTTTCCTCCCTGTTTCACTACAGCTGCGAGGTTGCCAAGGGGAAGTGTTCGTCCTTTGCATTTTTTGGTTTTCTGGGAGGCCCGTGACTGTAACGGATGCCAAGCTGCCCTAACCTTCACCTGACTGAGTTCCCAGCTGCTGCTGTGTTATTACAGCATCTCTGCTACAAGTTCAGCTTGGTTCCTCCTACCTGGAAATTTTGTATGACAAATGAGTCTCATTTCTGATTCCAGTCTCCCTTTGATGGACCAGACTGTCTGCTACCTGGGAGAGGTTCGTTGGTCTGAAAGGCCGGAAGGAAGCATTCCATTTCTCTGCTTTGCCTCCTATTAACTGTGTGCCGGAGACACTAATCCAGCATTTGAATTTCAGCCAGGTAGCTGGAAGGGACTGTATCTCGGCACCCTGCTCTGATGGACTATCCAGCATCGCTTCTCCTCACCCCTTCCCGTACTTCTCTTGCCTTTGGGTAGGAGGGAGGTGTCACTGCAGAGAGGAACTTTCTTTAAAGAAATCTCTTGCTTCACAAGTCAGATGAGGATGTTTTGCTGCATCCCTGATGAAATTTCTTCCCTTCAGAAGGAAATGTGGTTGGGTTTGCGATTGGTTCCCTCCTGGTAATAAAAATGATGGGGTTACTTCAGGGACAGTGCCTGGGGAATTAGGGCTGAGTAACAGTGTAGTATAACATCTTGGGCATCTATCTTCATCTAGCTTAAGCAATGCATAAGCCATGATGTCCCTATGGGCTTGGTGAGCCTCACAAGCCCACTGGCTCTCGGCAGGAGTCCCCTGAGTGGGCAGAAGCTGGTGGAGGGCAAGTTTGCTGTGGCAGCAGGCCCAGGACCAAAGCAGCCCTGTTTGCCAGCTCTCGGCAAGCGCCTGTGCCTGGTGACTGCAAATGCAGCGAGAGGTTGGGGATACGTGCCTGCGGCTGGCTGGGCTGGCAGCTGCCTGTGCCACCAGGCTGCTGCACCATTTAATTCTCCCTGCAGGTCTTGCTGGATGCAGAAAGCCTTTGGATGGCAGTGGAGGGCCCAGTCTCCAAACCACCAGAGCAGCCACTGAAGTGTGGGCACAGAAGAGAGCTGGTACCCTGCTGAGGAGCCCGTGCAAGGAATGGCCAGGCCTGCAGCAGCTCTTTTCCAGGCATGTGTTTTGTCTGGGACAGGGATTGTAGAGGGCCACTCTCTTTGTGTGTGGGCAAAGCTCTTCTCTCAGATGCGTGGCTCTTTCTACATGAGCTATTCTCTATGACAGGAACAAGGCATGGTGACCAGGAAAGGAAGCTCTGAAGGGAGGATGATACACCTGGGGCCACCCCCTCCAGCCTGCCTGCACAGCCTGCTGCCTCCTTTGGCTGCCTGGGACAGAGGGGAGCAGCACCCAGGAAAAGGAACTTGCATTACGTGTGCTATTGCAGTGGGAGATAGCACGTGGCCTGAGAGCTCCCCAGCCATCCAGGCTGGGTGTCTGCAGCATCTGAGCAAGAAAGGGTCTCGAATGAGGTAAGAAATGGGATGCAGGAGAAAGAAAGGGCTGTAGATTAATAAGTTATACAAACTGGATTGCCATGGCTCCTGCTCTTGGTCTTATCCCCTTCAACTCCAAGACAGTGATTTTTTTAAAAAGAAGATGAATGCCAAGGTTGTATGTGGAACATGCACAAAATCCCAAGTGTTTTGTTAGGAAGCTGCTCTTTTTTCCCAAGAATATTATTTCTGTGAAAATGCATATGCTCTGGGCAAATCCCCTTATTTTGTGGTAAAGGTCCTCGAATACTGGTGTTTGAAGGAGAACATATTTCACGTTTGCACCGGAATTTCTGATTGCATGAGGAAAAAACCCCATGTTTCCAGCCATTCTCCTGAAGCGAGGAAGCGTTACATTCCTTTCCTTTGTCTCCTATTAAGAGGGTTTCTAGAGGTGCTGAGCTTCTGCAGTTCCCACTGCTGTGAGCAGGGCAAAGCAACTCTGGAAATTAGATGCGAGAGCTTTTCAAAAAGCCCAGCCTTCTGTTTGCTTCCTTGCTATTCCAGTGCATCCTGCAAGACCCCAGACATGAGACCTCATGTATTTGCTAGGTGCCAGCTTGCCTAGGTCCTTCCATCTGCTTTATAGCCCTGTGTGGTGGGATACTCAAAGCAGTGAGTCACTGAACAGGCCGGATGATGGAGACCTGACCTGAGCACTATTGCTTTTGGGTGCTGGTCATCTCCCTTGGATTGCTGGCCATAAATCTCCCAGGGGGTTACAGAGATAAATACATCAGCAAGACCCTGGCTGGGGAGTCAGAGCGAGCGTCTGAGACATGGCTCATGTGCGTGTTCACAGTCCCATTGCTGTGGCAGGGTGCAAAGGACTAGTTAATCAAACTGGAGAAATTAGGTGCCACCTGGCCATTTTTCAGTTGTCACCTGGCGATCGGCTGGAGCTGCTGCTCTGGCAGCCCCAAGCGCTCAGACGGTGGTGTTTGACAGTGAATTAAACAGCAGCACCATGTTCTCAGCTCCTTTGCTCTTACAAATGCGACTGAGTCCTCAAAACCAGCATTTACCTGCATGTGGGAGGAGGGAAAACAGGGGCTGTAAAATAAAATGATACAGACCAGTCAAGTAATTTAATTCTTAAATCTTGTCTCCCTTGGGCTAATCTCCTCCAAGCCATTCTTTGCTCAGGTCAACTGCTTTTAATTAGCAAGCTTCATTGATCAGGGCGGGAGTGGGAGCTGGTGGGTTGCTGTCCAAGTCTTTTTAATTTAGAGGCTTTTCTTTCTTGCTGGAGGGATGGTATTACCCAGAGAAGAACCTGGCAAGAAGACCCTGAAATTGTTTGAAGGAGGCTGACCTACGGTTGCCTTTACTGTGTCTTCTGGCAGTGTCAGGGGTTTGATAATTTTCAAGTGGAGATGGGGAAAGGAGAAGAAAAAAGAGAGAATCAGCCTGGGAGCAGGTTGTGGTAATGCTGGGAATTACTGTATGGCAGGGTTGCAGCAGTGTGTATGTGTGGTATTTTTTTCCTTTGTGTGGAAAGGCAAAAACCTCAAGGATCACTGCAAACAGCATCTGTCTCCCCAGCCCAGGAGGATGCTCTTCTCCAGTCTTTCTCAAACGTGGCAGCCCAGCAGCATGAGCAGTATCTCTGCGAGAAGGAGAGCGACTGATACCTGCTCCCTGCCTTGGTGAGGGATTCCCTGCAGTTTGATAAGGTAGAGGTTCCTACTGCTACTTTTCAGCCTCTTACAGTGGTTCTCCGAGGCATTAATACTGGGGTGGGCTCACCATGTAGCTGTGCCTTTGGGTAGGGGAGGTGGTGGTGCTGACTCGCTGCTCCAGCTGGTGTTTCCTTAGGGTACAAGGCTAAAAAATGCACCCCTAGATTCTTCCACCTTCCTGAAGGAAGACACTTTACTCTTCCCTGTAAACGAAAGTCAACTGTACACCTGATACCAGTGCTTTACTCCATTACCAGAAGCGGTTAGACCCCGTCCGGTATTAAGTGTGGAGGCACCAGCATCTCTGTTCTCTGCCAGGTTCCCTCGTGGTACTCCTGTCCTGCCTTTCAGATGAATTCTGACCCCATTAGTGGGTTTTGTGATGACTGTAAATGCAAATCTATGGGCAGTCGTTAGGTGTTCACTGGATGATTGCTCTCTCTGCCTCTGGGCCTCTTGTGATTCATAGTTAAGGAAAATAGAACCTATTAATTAATTAGCAGAAATTTGCTATTTTATGTATTTGATCAACTAAGTCATGAAAATTCTGAAACGCAGTTAAATCAAACAGAAAGGAAGTGGCTTTGTATCAAACTATTGAATTAATATAATTATCTTATTGATTAAATCATCAAATAAACCTATAGCTCCTGTATCTGCTTTACTTGGCCATTTGGGCAGGCAGCTGCTCTGTTCAGCTCTCGGTCCCTGAAGCACCAGTCTCAGCGCCAACGGCTGCCTTTATATTCCGGTCAGATAGCTGATCCCGCGGTGGTGATCTCTGGCTGAATCTCCCATGGAGAGCAGCGCTCTGATGTCCGTTATAGCCGTCAGCCAAAATTATATATATTTGAGTAAGAGGTGATCTCTCATATACCCACTCCACCGTGAATCACCGAGCCTGAGCTGGCATTACACAGCTTGTTACGTTTCAAATTACAGGAGGAAAATGCTGGTGAGTCCTGACTTTTCAGGGTTAAACATGCCGCAGGAATGTGGGTACCTGTCTTGGAGGCCAAGGGCTACTTCAGGGGCTGTTTTTGGAACTGGAGAGGTGCTTTTGAAAGGTCTTCTCCAATACACTGGGTGGTTCTTTCTCTGCAACGGGCTTCCCGTTCTTGCGTCTCGAGGGTGAAGTGTGTGAGCGGAAAGGTAGTATCAGTATTCGTAGGTATTAGTATTAATAAATACTAACATGGGCTGGCCTGGGGAACCTCCCCAAAGGACTGATGTTCTGCTGGAAGTGATTTTAACCAGTGGTTTTAGTGGCTCGGCTGTTTAATGTATCTGCCTGGTTTGCTGGCTGGAAGTTGCTTTCTTAGACCTGTCAATTATGAGACCCTGCCAATGTTCCTGCTTCTTGGTGGCTGGCCAAAAGAGGGAGAGGAAACAGCTATGTCAAAAAAAACCAAGGTAGGTAAGGTAGAGCCTAGCAGCTGCGGTGTGAAGCTGTAAAATGCAGGCCTGACTTTAAATCAGGGTCAGCTTCCCATTGGAGTAATCCAGATCTCTAACCAGGCAGCCAGCCAAGAGCTGGGTGTGATTAGTCAGAACCATTATGATCTGAGAGTCCACCTCTGTTGACCCTGCAGGACTCCCAGCTTGAAAACATTAAGAACTTGCCCCAATTTGGTGCTAAAATTGTCATCGAGCCCCCTAAAAAGTTTTCCCCTGCATAGGCAGGTGCAAGAGGCAGTTGCTGTCTCTGCAAGCAGATGCTGAACTTGGTTTCAGGCGCTGAAGCAACGCTGAGATCATGCAGGAATGGAGCAGAAGTTTGGGGCTTTTGAGAACATCCCTGTTCTGGGCTCTGTTTCCTAAAGCAAACCTCAGCCCCTCTCCGTGCCTCCTGCGGCCACCTCCCTGCTGGCTCACTGCTGATAAGCGACGCAATTTCATCCTTATCGTTCCAGCTGACAGCGGCAAAGATGACTCATCCCCAGCACTGTTCTTGGAGTCTGAGTTTAGCCTCCAATTTTGCTGTGAGAAGAGAATAAGCAGGATGGGTTCATGAAGAGGGCTGTATTGTTCCTTCCAGCTTAGGGTTGCTGTCTTGCGGCTCAGACACTAACGATACTGCCGGTCTCTCTGAAATCTCACTCGTAACGTGTCTCAGTGGGGGAGAAATGGTAAGAACCGAGAGGTGCTCTCCAGGCTTGGCTTTCTGCTGTGCTCAAACTTCTCCATGGTTCTTCCTTCTTCAGGAAGCAGTCACTCGGCAGGTGAGGCATGAAATGCGTCCACTGAACAAATTGAAAGAGACTGTCTCAGCAGGGGTGGTTATCGAATAACCTTGTGCTTCTGTCAGTTTTGGGGGGGGAGGTTTTCACCCTCCCTTGGATGCAGATTCCCAGGGGTGATGCTCTTTGTCCTGCATGAGATTTTTTGCTTTTGGCAAGCTGCCCTTGATGCTGCATGTTGCTTGAGATGAAAAGCTGGAGTGAAGCATGTTCTTAACGCTTAGGAAAGCAGCTGTATCATCAGATTCGCCTTGAAATGCTGGTGAACAGTTTTGCCAGGACCATCACCTGTGTTACCCTGCAATGCCAGGGCTGCTGTGTTGGCTGCAGTCTCTAGAGGTGAGGAAGACCACGTCTTCCCTTCTTGGTGGTGACAGCAGCAGGAGATGAGTTGACTGAGGATATGAAGGAGGAAAAATTTGGTTTNCTTAATGATTCTATTCTATATGAAGGAGGAAAAATTTTGTTCCAGACTCAATTTCTGCAAGTCTGATCCTGCACTTGAGGTTGCACCCTGTGCTTATGTCCCCTCTGTGATGTGCTGGTTGTACCTGGACGGTCCCTGAGCGATAGCATTTCTCCTGGAGAGCTGTCACAGTCACCTATTGGTGTCAGCTGGTGGGACCTTCCTGTTGACTGTCAGGATTTGTCTTCCCCTGCTGTAGTGATATGCTGGACACCTCCTTGGGCCCTTCCCCATGGGGAGATACTTTCAAGTGGAGTGCCTCACTTCTGGGTACAGGTGGATGGAAATGGCTGAAGAAACATCTTTTGAACATGTGTGCAGGGCAGCACTGTCCGAGCATCCTTGGCCTGTATAACTGGCTTTAAGGTCAAAATTCTGGCTCTGTACCAGCAAAGTGATGATGGGTTGTTTATTGCAAGCATCTGCGGGGTGCTGGACATCTTTCTGCCAGAGAAGGTCTCTGTAGTGGGTGTATGTCAGTCTGCTGGTGCGTGGTGCGGTCCATATGGTCTCTGATTTATAACCCTCTTGGTGCTATGTTACCCATGTTGCAATGTCGTGGGACCTCCTCGCCTTCTCTGATTGTCTCACTTGCTTTGTGCTGACACATTTTAGGGGCCACTCCTGTAGACTGACATAAGGTCAAATGCCTCCTCATCCTCCTTCTCCCTGCTTGCAGTATGCCTGAACAGTGTGCATCTGACAGGTTGATCTGCCCCCGGAGGACCTCCTGTCTGTTCCCCATCAGACATCAAATTTCTTCCCTCTTTGCCCCTATCAACCAGTCAAGGTACGTGACAGGGGAGCACCCTGGCCGCTGGACCGTTGCTGGTGCTCGAGTGTTGCTGGGCTATGCATGAGTTGCAGGCAGGAGGGTGCCCCAGGGTGTTTGATGCTTTGACTTTCCCTGCACGTCCTCATGTGGCATCTCAGAAGGATGCAGCAGGGTTTCGCTCCCTTTTCTCGTCTGTATTCTCTCACCCGAAAGCAGACGCTTCTGCCCAGCATTCAGTGTCGGTGCTGGCCCTGCCTGTGATATCGCACGTGGTGGTGGCTCTGAACTGCTTCAGCCTCACAGCATCTCCCTCCTCCTTCCCTTCCTAGCCCTCCTCAGGCTACCCATGTGCCCCTATGGGGCCGTGGCCGTTCGCCCTGCGGAGGACGCTGAGGCTGGACTGCTCTTTTTTTGGCAGAACAACAACCTGTGCTTAGGTCAGCCGTAATTTAACGGAGTGGTATGAAAGGATTTAGTGCACCTTGCAGATAGAAATTGCCTTGGGCTGGACAAAAGAAATACGCGTGCTGTTCCCTTTCTCTCCTCCTGCGACAGCTTAGCCTGTGGTTGGTTTTTTCCCTCCCTTTCCCCACTCTGTGACATACAGCTCGGCGGTAGTTTGCATCTCAGCGTGTCTCAAAACGTTACGAGGCTTCTTCCCTAGCAATGATGAATTCAGTGTATAAAGCCCAGAACCATGATTTCCCTCAGGGTTCCTTGTAATAATAATTTCTGTAAATAAAGGCTGGAATCAGGATCTCCGTTGTAATAGGATTTTGTTTGTGCAAGGGCTGGGAGCCGTGTCCTCCTGACACTGCCCTGTAATAGGATTGTGGGCTGTATCACAGCATTGCAAGCGGGCGGGGGGGGCCGGGCCGGCACCCTTGCAGGGGGGGAGAGGGGTACGACTCACATTTGGGGTGCGTTGGAAAGTTTGCCAGCCATGAACACAGAGCTGACAGGCACCTCTGTCTCTCCAATGGCTGGATCTTGCCAGGCTGGTGAAATGCCTGGCTTGTATTCCTGACAGCGTGCAGGGCTCCGTGCAAAGACCCCGTGACCGAGGTAAAGCCCCCGCTCCCTGTAAGGTGCCAAAGCCTGCGACCCTTGGTGGAGGGGGAAGAGCCTGGGAGAACGAGGTCTGAACCGGCTACAGCATGCGCTTGCTGCTGTAACCACATCGATCTGTGCGGAGAAATGCTGCGACCTCTTCATTCGTCTCCGGACCCGCAGAACTTAGGATTCTGTGTGCCGGCTACCGCAGTGACCTGCACCGCGCAGCAGCTGCCTTCCTGCGAAGCTCTTTGCTATAAAATACAGGCTGTTGCTGAGAGAGCAGTTTGGCAGCCTCCTCAATGAAGGGTGCAAGAAAACGGTGTGGCTTAATTACGCCTGCCTGGGAGAGAAGTGGGTGAGGAGGCATGTGCGATCGCAAGCCTTTGGGGCTGTTACATTTTTTTTTCTCACCTGTTCTAGCAGTAAGAAGTGCATGGGGGAAGCACGCGCGTGTTCGCACGTTCACGCTGCTACCCCTGCCGGGTGCAATAATTCTTCCTCTGCCGGTGAACGGATGCTGACGGAAACTTTTCTTCAGCAGGAGGACTGGTAGTTGTGCTGGAAGTGATGGGGATCTGTGGTGGGTTGCTGCAGCACTGCAGAGCATCGTCGCTGCAGGGTGCTGAGCTGCTGTGGGTGAAGGCAGCGTGTTTTGGACATCCACACCTCACGTGCATTGGTAGATTAAGATTTCTAGCCTTACACTGGCTGTGTTTTAGCCCAAAAGCCTTGCAGCCCGAATTCCTCCTGTACCCAGATGAGGTGGGCTTGGTACCACCTAGTGATGTGAAGAGAAGCCCGACTGTTTCCACGCTCCGGGGCTGAGAGGCTTTTCCCCAGGCAATTGTGGTGGCAAAGGCCTGGTGCCGAGTTCGGTGTTGGCAGCAGCGAGTTGTGCTGTTCTCAAAAAATAACCAGGTGCCAAAACCGTTTGTCACCGCCACTTTGTGGAAGGTGTGCTGGCACTTCTCATCCCTCCCTGGCGTCATGGGGAAGGCTCAAGTTAGCTCTGACAAAGCCTGCACACCATTCACAGTGTAATTAGCACCACAAGTCTTGCTAATTGCTGAGGGTTTTTTTTCTCTCTTCCCCCCTCCTTTTCTCCAGCACAAAATT
The DNA here is from genome assembly GCA_013399095.1 of Psophia crepitans. Lineage (NCBI taxonomy): Eukaryota > Metazoa > Chordata > Aves > Gruiformes > Psophiidae > Psophia > Psophia crepitans. The sequence goes on along the minus strand of VWZZ01003425.1, from coordinate 1,163,276 downwards.
TCTCTAGTTATCTTGGGTTATCATCATGGTAGACAGCGCGCTAAGCCTGGATGCCCCTTCTGAGGGCTGGTGTCAGGAATAATTACTGCTGTAGTAAGCTGATCAGCCCTTCGTTATTAGCTGCTGTTGTTGTTACCCGACATTGATTAGTAATTTGTAGCTGCCAGTGCTTTCCCCTGCCCTCAAAGCCGAGCGTTTGCTGGTGCTGCCGTGCTGTTCTGCCAAGGACAAATGAACATCTCCCCCCTTGCCACTGCCCCTCCCAGCATTTCCCTATCCGCGCTTCGGTTTTTAAATGCGCGGTTTGTGGCTGGGGGAGCAGCACCAGCCCTGCCTGAATGCTGACTTTGCAGCTGAAAATTACTGGGGGTCCCAGCTGGCTGCGGTGATGGAAGATCCTGTGGTGAGTGACCCAGTGGTGGGACGATGTTTGTAATTTCAGACCGAGTGCCTCGCAGCGATGTCCTCAAGGTCCCCCTGCCCCGTCATCCCTGGGTCCTGCCAGCAAGGGAAGGCAGCAGAGATGCCACCTTAACCATTAACTCGCTCCAGAGCTGTTGGTGGTGTTTGTAGGTGGTTCTCACCTGTGTTTGTGTCTGGGCTGGTGAGCAGTGGTGAAGGGTGGGGATTGGAGGGGAAAGAGGAGAAAGCACGGCTGTACACCCTGTGCTGTTATGAGATATTCAGGGGCCCTTTTAAAGTAAGGCTGTTTAGTAACTCAGAACTGAAAATGCTGGGAGAAGGGAGGTTCCCAGCCAGGACCTGGGGTGGTCGGGGGTTCTTGCTATGCAGAGCCACCCTGTTTCACAATGCTGAGTCCCTCCATGCTCTCCCTGTGCCTGGGTCTGTCTCTTATGTGTTTCAGCTGTTCCTCCCCAGCTCCGTGAGCCATGTGCCATGGCTTGTTTGTCTGATCTGCTGGCTCTGTGGACCAGCTGTGCCTGGCAAAGCAGGGTCAGAGAGCCGACGGCAGGCATGTGAGCCTGTGCTGGGGCAGGGAGGGAAGTCTGGGAAAGGGACGTAGGGAGGCAAGCGCCTTCCATGCGATCTGCATCCTGTCTGTGTCTCTTTTGCTGCCTCTCACATCGTCTCAGGATCTCAGCAGCGAATCTTTCAAGCTGTTTGGTTTGTCCAACGTGGTCCATGGCAGAGCAGCGTCCCAGGAGACAGTTAATCTACCCCATGCAAGCCTGGCATGGCTGATGGGGTAAGAGGGATTAGCCCTTCTCTGTGGAGGGGGGGATGGAGGAGGGCTTGGGCACAGACCAGCTTCCCCACCCATCTCTAAGCCGTGCGGCCGCTGCTGGGAGGCAGCATGTGCAATCACGCCAACGTATGTAAATGTCCGTCTGACCCAGCAGGTATAAATCATGCATGGGCAGCCAGAGACGGCAGGGAACGCGCCTCCTGTAACCCCCACTCTGACTCGCGTCCTTGTGATGCTAAGGGGGTGGCAAGGGGCAAAGCTTGATGTCACTTCTTGGCACTCCAAGAGGACGTTATGCAAAGAGACGGTGACCTCTCCTGGCGTGCAGAGCGCTGCTGGGGACCTCCAGTCCCACGTCTGTGGCAAATCAAATGATGTGCTGCAGGAGAGGAGGGTTGGGACTCAGACATCCATCATCAACCCGCTGGCCACGGAGGAGAGGAAGAAAAAGCTGCCAGGAAGCTGCTTCTCTGTTGGTCCTCAGAGGCGCCAGTAGCTTTAATCCTGGGGTGTCTTCTTACTCATCCATTAGTGGGTACTAACCACAGCTCCCTGCACGAGCACCTTAATGGCTGCCTGGGCCCAGACCAGCCCTAATTAAGACTGAAGAGCGGTTTCTTTTCAAAACCCCTGTTCAAATGTATTTTTCTAGTGTCTCACCTTCCCAGATGAGATTTCTGGGACTTGGTGGGTGTTTTTTTTCTTTTCTTTGGTAGTTCCAGTGATTTACCAGTTAAAAATGAGAGGACTGTGGGACAACCAACCGGACTTTCTTTCTGATCAACACATTCAGGGGATTTTATTATCTTTTCTCTTCCTCCCCAGACAGCTCAAGCTCCAAGGTAGCTCAGGTAGAAAGCTGCAAACCACAGAAATTAATCTTTCCTGACAAAAGCTTCCCGACTAAGCGCTGGTCTGGATTTGAGGACGTGCTTGAAGTTGCAGATGGTGTGTGAGAAGGGCACTCCCAGGTAAGCTTGAAAAGGTGCAGGTAGCACCAGGGTGTGTTCCATCGCTGCGGGGATGGATCGCAGCAGGGTGTGTGTTTGCTATGGGGCAGTTAAGGGTGTCTAGGCCACTTTCTGGGCATGACAATGACTGCATAGTGGCACAGCCCTTGCTGTTCCTGGGGACTTTGGAGGGTGAGACCAGAAGCTAAAACACAAGCCTGCAGAGATCTGCATCTTGCTTGCAGGCTGCTCTGTAGGGCTGAGAGGTTTCTTTAGCTTGGAGGCTACGACCTCCAGCCCCTGTCCTTTACTGGTGCAAGCTGATTTCAGTGGGCCAGCCTCAGTTTACCCCCAATGAGAAGGCTGCCTTTCACCTTGAGCGAATTCCCTGACACATCCTCTCCCCTGTGGTCCACCCAGGCCCTCGCTTTCCTTGCCTTGCTGCCACCCAGCTTTGTGCCCAGCTTGCCGCTGCTGTTAGGGCCACTATCTCAGCCAGCATTGCCTGCTGGCTAATGTGTCGTTGGAAAGGAGGGACTCTGCCGTGCTCTCTCTCTTCCTTGTGCTTGTTTCAGCTCCCTTCAGGTCTCGAGAGCGAGCATTTTCTCTGTACTCATGTGGTCTTTGCTCTCACGGCCTCCGTGAGCACACGTAGACCTCGCTCAGCCCCTTCCAGCCTCCCCTGCTGTCCCTTAGCTTTCCTGGGGTTGGGATTTCCAAGGCCTTTGGTGTAGGTGTGATTTCTGCAGCATGTAACGTGCCAGGGGAGGACGCTGCAGGCAACGCTGCAGGGGACACTTATTTTCTGCCTGAACCATACCCCTCTCTGGAGAGCCTCTCTCGGTTGACTAGGACCTGTCTGATGTGCTACTGCATAGTCTGATGCATTTCCAGTCTTGTGTGATGGAGACAAAGCATTGTGTGAAGGGCTGTTAAATTGGAGAGCAGACTGGGACAAAAATCTGCTGGAGAACATATCTGCTGTGGAGTGACGGCCTGGTCCAAAGTGAGTTCTGCTGGGATCTGAGTCCATCTTTACAGAGGACTTAGGGTTGTTGGCACTTCTAGTGTGCAAAAAAGGCTTGAGATTCACAGCTTTCATACCTGGCTCCACTGGTGTCTCCCCACAGGACAGCCCAGTCCTCTCAGGATGGTCTTCCTGTGAGCACAGGGAAGATGCCCCAGCTCAAGTGGGTTGCTAAGGGCAAGGCAAGCCTTCAAACACTCTGAACCAGGAGAGACAGGTGCCTACACTCTGGCCAAGTTCTCCCAAGGAGAAAAGGAGGATGTGAGAGTCTTAACACCCCCTAAACTCTCTATCCAACGTTGGTTGACATCTGTTGGAGTCTGGCCTCAGGTTCTCTGTCCCTGCTAACAGCTGTCTTATTCCACGCAGACGCCTGGGGAGGGTGGAAATTCCTCCCGAGTTTTCCCCAAGCCTGTCCACAAACAAGGCAAGGGACCTCTAGATGGCAGTGTTTCTGTTCAGGAGGCCAGCAGCTGCTTTTCAGGCAAGCCGTACCCTTCTCTATCCTGTGGAGCTTTGGAGAAGCTCTGAGATTTACCCTGGGCTGAAGTGGACAGCTTAGCACCCTGCTGCCTCTTATCGCTTCCTCAGTGAAGTGACTTGGATTTTGTGACCTCAGGGGACCAGTGGTTTTAGCAGGCGGGACAGCAGTCTTCTGGCTGTCCTTCCCTCCATGTGATGAAATTGGCTCAGGCTTGATTGCTCTGGCAACTGGCCGTCAGTCTGGGAGGTACTGGGATGTTTGGAGGTGATGGGAGTCCCTTGCTGTGACAGAGCTGCTGGTAAAGGGCTTGGCAGTGTTGATGCTCAACTTGTTTCCTGCATGTGCTTGAGGATGCAGACAGGAGTCCGCTCCTTCCGATGCGGTTGGTGTGTGTGGAGGAGCACGTGTATGGAAATAGGGCCTTTCTGTTTGGCTGGGGAGGAGCTGGGAGGCTAGGGAAGGAAAATGTTGCTGGAGAGAGGACTGTAATTGCACCTGCATGCTTAGAGCTGTCACTTGCTACCTCCTGCCTGCACCTAGCTCTGCTCGGTGCCGGAGCTAAATACCCTCTGCCTTTCCCAGGGCTCCTGATGTGCCTGGATGGAGACCAAACCTCAGAGGCTGTGCCTGTGTTTACCATCCATCCTGGATGCCAGTGTGACAGGTACTTTCTTTGTCCATCACTGTGGAGGGAGAGAGAGTGGAGGGAGGCTGGGAGGCCTACCAGAAGGCTTCTGTCCCTTATGGACAGCATTAGTACAAGCAAAATTCTCCCTATCTACTCTGCTCTTGAGACATCTCCTCTGCAGTGCTGCATCCAGCTCTGGGGTCCCCAGTACAGGAAAGACATGGAGCTGCTGGAGCAAGTCCAGAGGAGACCACAAAGATGATCCGAGGGCTGGAGCACCTCTGCTATGAGGACAGGCTGAGGGAGCTGGGCTTGTTCAGCCTGGAGAAGAGAATGCTCTGGGGAGACCTAATTGTGGCCTTCCAGTCCCTGAAGGGGCTGCAGGAAAGCTGGAGAGGGGCTGGTTATTAGGGAGTGCAGTGACAGAACAAGGGTAACGGGTTTAAACTAAAAGAGGGGGGATTTAGATTGGACTTTAGGAAGAAATTCTTTATTGTGAAGGTGCTGAGGCCCTGGCACAGGGTGCCCCGAGAAGCTGTGGCTGCCCCTGGATCCCTGGCGGTGCCCAAGGCCAGGCTGGATGGGGCTTTGGGCAGCCTGGGCTGGTGGGGGATGTCCCTGCCCATGGCGGGGGGTTGGAACTAGATGGGCTTTGAGGTCCCTTCCAACCCAAACCAGTCTGTGGTTCCATGAAATCTTTCTTACTCACACTGCAGAGCTCTCCATAAAGCCATCTGGGTGATGGGCTGTCCGAGGAGCCTGTTGCTGCATGCCTGTGGCCTTTCCCTGATGTCTTCGCAGCTCACAGGGAAACCAAGCTCACTTGGCTTCTCCTGAGCATGTTTTATCACAGGCTAAACCCGCTTGTGGTCGAAAGGAGGAAAGGAGGACGTGGAGAGCTGGGGATGTCTTCCTGCCTCTGGGTGTTGTGAAATGCAGCATGTGTAGACTGGGGTCCCGTAACTCTTAGCATCCTCCTGGGAGCTGCCAAGAAAATAGAGCCCCTTGCCAAGGTCCCCAGAAAAACCGAGCAGGGTGGAAGGTAAGCACCATGTTCAGCAAAGGTCTGAGCAGGAGATCAGGCAACCAGTTCATACACATTTCTGTTCCTCGGAGGTTTATGAGTCCAAGTATACCCTCATCTTGGGAGGCCTAGATCAGTTTTGTGGACCAGAAATAGAGACTAGACCCAGATCTTGTTTGGACTTGTCTGGTGTTGTGATAACAGCTGACCTGGGATCTGGGGCTGCCTCCTCTTCAGATTTTGGTGGTGGCTTGAGCTAATTTATGCTGCGTCAACTGAGGGAAGCGTTGAAGTATATGCAATAGTGTTTCCTACCTGCTTGGCAAGGGTAAGAATAGCAAGACCGGCTCCTGAAGCTCTCCCCTTGCTCTTCATCCCTTCACTCTCCCCTCTGCCTGCCTGTCCTGACTCTCCCAGTCCTGTTCCCTCACCCAGGGCTGGTCATGCTCCTCTTTGCCAGCGCTGTGGAAGTGCCTGGAGCCAGTCCCAGGTGGTGGAACAGCGCTGGTGCCACAGAGCATGGAGGGGGTACGAGGTGTCAGGAGCTGCAGGAGATGCTGATTGATTCCCAGCTCTGCCACAGCAGGCAAGAAATCCTTCCTGTCTCGCTGTGCATGGTTTCCCTCTGAATAAGAGACAGTGGTCCTTTTCTTGCCTCATTGAATTGATGCCAAAGGGGAGAGACTGGCTCCTCCGTGCTGTTTTTACCCCGGCATGGTTAATAGTCTCGCTGGAGTTGGTGTGATCATATCGGGGCTCTCCAATCCACCAAGAGACCTTGAATCCCAGCTTAACAAGAGGGTGGCAGCAGGGGTGGGCTGGCTGTCTCCCAGCCTCTCCATGCACTCAAGGCCATGCGAGAGCTCGCTCTTGTCTCCAGCCTACGCAGACACTTTCTCTGCCAGTCCTGCACCTGCAGCCCTGGGAAGATGGCTATAGTCATGCTGCAGCGGGCATGGACGATTGATTATAAGCGGTCGTAGATTACCTGGAGCAATGCTATTAAATTTAATACAGTTCTCCACTGGCTCTTGGGGCACAGCCTTGGGTTGTGTAACTGACATCTTGTTGCGAAGTATTTTGGGGACATTGCTAGGGGTGGGAGGGGGGCAAAGAGATTCGGCTGCTAAGCGGGAGAAGATGATGAGTTTCTGCTGAGATTTATTTCCTGCCCATTAATTGCCCAGAAAAGCTGTGTAAACCTTCTCTGTTTGTGGAACAAATACTGGAAGAGTTACTGCTCTGACCTTTTTTTTCTTTTCCACCGGACAATTGTCTGTGCCCTTGCTATTCAGAAGCTTTGATATGCCACTGGCAGATTTATGCCGTGTTGAAACCCACCTCTTATTGCCTCTGAGTTGATTGCAAGAAAGGAAACTTGTTCGCTGAAAAATAAACCCACCGCCACATGCCCTGCATGCTGAGCTGGGGTTGAAGTTTAGAAGAACAATTTGGAGCACAGACCTCCTTTTCCTTGTCAGTTCCCTGTCTTCTGTCACTGTGTCATCCCCGAAAGGTGGGTGACCAGCTCCAAGCAGGATCACCACTTGGTTTAGGCAGGAGTGAGGTACCTTATGAGCAACCCACACCGCGATGGAGCGAGGCCACTGCTTGCTGTGGGCTTGATGCTTCCCGAGGGGAGGGCTGTTCAGCGTGCAAGTCCTGCTGTGGCTTAACAAAAGCTTGTGGCAAATCCCCATGTGAACACTCACATTGATTTGGCGGCTGCTAAATTTGGGAATAAATCCACCTTCCTTGGCAGCTGTAGTAAATCAGATGGGGCACGTCCAGCAAGGGTTTGGAGTCCATTGCAAAATGCACTTAGTTTGCGTGTGGTTGAGGGCTGGCCCGTGTTGAAGAGGAACTGGCGCTAAATTTCTCTGGAACAAACCTCCGAGTTGAAATCCCGTCCTGGGTGAGATCCCAGCAGTTTGTTAGAGCTTTTTGGGGTCTTCCTCACTCTGCGAGCCTCTGATAGTGGTGCTAAGTGGCTCTCTTCCCTCTGTATCCACACAGAGCCGAAAGGCCAGCAGGGTTGTATAGTAGCCAGGTGGCCTGGACAGGCTGTATGAGGAAGGCCACTTAGTCGTTGATCCTCCCCTTGGATGCTGCAGAAGAGCAGATGCCACTTGCAAACCCATCCTCAGTTCCTCGCACGTGCTGTGTGGCTGTGCGGTCCCTACGTTTTCTGCGCGCCATTGCTACTGGGACCGTTTGGAGCCTGCGCCCTCCTCCACCCTGCTGGTTCACTGCCACAAAACAGCCCTGTCCAAGCAGAGATGGTTCTGCCTGTAAGTTTTATTCTTGGTAATGTAGGATCTGTGATAGCTGGTAAATGTCAGCCCTCATTAGGAAATATATCTCGTGGGTGTGTTTCTCCTCGTGTACAAACCTGTTGGAGGCTGCTGGTATTTCACCGAGTGTCTGAGCGGAGAATCGGGCCCATATGTATGTGTATACGTATGTATACGTGCGCTTCCTCCTGCAGGTGACAGGAAAGCGGAGGGTGTGGGTTTTTAATCCGTGTATGTGTGGGCAGCTCTGCTGATGCTGTTTGTCAGCTGGAATCCCAGCACAGGGTTCTGCGGCATCAGCCGCGGCTTCCTTTTTGCCTTCTGTCACATTTGGAGGGAGGGAAGATTGTAGCTGAGACTTGCAATAGTAGGTCAAAACATACTGCAGCACTAAAGATCAGAGCAAAAGCTTTCTTGTACAAACACATGGTTTTATTCATCCTGTTATTTTCTTTATCAAATGCTTACTCGCCTTTACAGAGCAGCTTTCAGCCCTAGGGAAAGCAAGTGCCTTGTTGGAAGGGAAGCTGGGCTAGTGACTGGGTTGGGTCACAGTTGTGGAAGATGGGCAATCTAGGCTTTTGTTCCTGGCTCTGCTCTGACCCCTTGTACTCCAGATCTCTGTGAAGACCTTAAGAAATGAAGAGCAGGGACTGTTGCAGCATGCTTACGCAGCACAGAGCGAGGTAGCACACCCAGAGCATCCCTGGCACAGCAAGAGATGCTAGTCATGACAATGGCACGGCGAGCAAGGGCTGGTATGCTACTGACGTGCGGCTGTTTCTGGGTGGGTAGCAGTTTGGTTAGGGTACAACCCGGCCAGGGTGCTGGAGCAAGCTCTCTTATCCAGACAGAGCTCTGCCTGGAATTCTTCAATGTCCAGACATGCAGACAGCTTATTTTTAAGGTCTCATTTGAAAGATGTCATCTCCCCCTCCCTACTCTTCCCCAGGCAGCGAGAGCAGAAAACTAAATTTATCTGCATTGGGAAAGAGAGAGCTGGAGTAAACCAGCTAGGCGCTGCTCCAGATCTGCTGGGTAGAACAACTGGCACAGAGCTGTCTGTCTGCCCATGTCTGAGATGCTCGGGTGCTGCTGATGCTGGGGTGGCAGTGACAACTGCACAGCATTTTCCATTTCAGCCCCTGGGTTTCAGAATTTTCTGGAAAGTTTGCCTTGTTGGGGTGATGTTTGATCTGACTCAGTCCATGGGCTGATTTATCGGGGTTTTTTAATACACGAGGCAAAGCAGTCCCCCTGCTTTCTGGGAGAAAGATGAGGAGTTGCACTCCCTGCCTTCCTTCCCAAGACCTTGTGGGACCCCAGTGTGGAAACTGTGCTGGAGAAGAGGTTGAAGCACAGCCTGCAAAGCGCCCTTGTTGCTCAGGGACTTTTGAATATCCTGTAGGTAGTGTGTAGGCGTGGGGATTGCAGAGGACTCAAATATTGAGTTGAGTGTAGCTGCCCACAGCTCCTTTTTTGGGGTCATTATTGGCTGATGCAGATGGGTGGAAGGGGACCCAGGGCAAATGTTTGAATGGGTGTGTGCCACACTGGCTGCTGTGTGCCTGGATTAAAGAGGAGACTATAGTGTGAGTCCTTTCCTGGGGCTGTCTGGGGGATGCACTGTGTCCAGGGCATGGGCAGGTGGGGATGAGGTAGGATCTGTTTATACTTTCCATCTCCTTCTAAAATTGGAGCATCTGTCTCTGTCAGGCTGCTGCTAATGAGTTAGTTAAACAGCATCTCCTTACTGGAAACTCTTTTCAGTCCAATTAAGATCTTGCAACGTGTCAGTTGTGACAATAAAAGTGAATTAAGTCTCATTTCTCCTTTTTTACGATGTTTATTAGAAGATGGGAATGCTCATTTAGAGGAGCTAATCATGGTTATTTATTTGTCAGTGGTACCAAGAAGCCCCTGCTCAGGCTAGGGACCTGTTGTGCCAGATGCTGTGTGTGCTTATGGAAGGAACGAGAGCCAGCCCTGGAGAATGGATTGACCGTGCGGGAAGAGCCCAGGCCAGGTATTCAGACTCCCATGGCCATTCACCCGCAGCTGCAGGACTTGCTGCTGCTTGGAGACACGGAGAGGGCCGCTGAAGCCAGTGGAGATCTATCTCCATCATACTGCTCAGCACAGATTGCGCTGAGCAGCGACGGAATCTCTCCTCTGACCACTTGTCCTCTTTGTTGTAATCTCTGCCTTCATCACCTGGTCCCAGAATTGCTGGGGAGCATGTGGTGGGCAGGCACGTTACATGGCTGTATAGACCTCTTTTCGTGAGGGAGCCAGGGTGTAAGTGAAAACTGAAGGCGTTAACTCTAGAGCACAGCTTGACAGGAAGGGTACAGCGTGGCAAGAGGAGTATCTGACAGTCCTGTGGGTCCTTTCTGTTTCAGATGGCCTCTATCCCTCACCCCAGGCCTTTGTTTGCAGGCAAAGAGGAGAATGCTTAATTTGTCTCCCCTCTCAAGTTGTTATGATTCAGTGGCTTGGCCAAGACTTTAAAGCAAGCTCTTCCAAGGGCTTGGGCTGCTAGTCAAGATGCTTTCCAGCACATCTAATGGGGCAGAAGAGTTATTTTATTGCCGTGAGGAACCCAGGCAGGAGGATGCAATAGAAAAGGCCTGTAGGAAGGTTCGCACCAGCTTGTTTTCAGGGGGGGTTTGGTTTGTGCTTCTCAAAACAGGTTAACTTCATCCTTAACTGATAAGCTTAAAGGACCCAGCAACCAGGAGCAGAAATCCAAGGACATGGAGGCACAGGGACTAAGCAGCAGGCCAGGAAGGAGAAAACCATGTGCCAAATTGCTGATCTTCCCCTCCTGTCTGTCCTGCCAAGACCAGGGCCAACCCTCAATGCCTGTCCCTGCAAGGGACACCCCCTGCCATCACTGGAGGGAAGGGGTAAGGGTCTGAACCTCCTCGCCCTGAGGTTTGGTGGGGTCGTGTGGGGAGGAATGTGCCACAAGATTTTACCAAGGTAAAGGGGGAAGCATTGAGGACAGCGAGACTCAATGACTTGTCCTGTGGGTCACTGCAGTCCCGTGCTGGGATCAGTCATGACTGAGCTGTTGGCCGCTGGGCTCTGTCCCTAGCCTGTGATTTGGACTTCAGATGTCTGACTCTCAGCCTGGGCTCCTGCCTGACTCCTCTGTCAGGACTTTTTGCTTTGTGCTGTTGGCGCGTGTGAGTGTCATCCAGACTCTGGCTCCAGCCTCGTGCAAGCACAGGTTTGGGTTGCCTGTGAAGGTTATCGTGTGGAGGACAGAAGTAGGGGGCATTGAAGATCATACTGGAGGTGAGAATGGAGAAAGCTGGGGTAGGCAGGATGGCAGCAGGACATACTGACTGGCTCCCCGACTCTCTCGGCAGGATCGCCAGGCTGGGGTGAGCTGTCAGCAGCCAGTCCGGATGAAGGACCCAGAGCTCCAGGCTGGGCTCCTGTGTACTGCCCCAAGGATGCAACACACTGGGGGTCTTCTCTGTCCACCAACCCACTGTGCCGTGTTGCAGTGGGCTGAATCTCTGTATCGAAGAGAAAGCATCGCTCTGCTTCTTTCAGTCCTGTAGCTGTTGATGTTTTGAAGTTAAGAAAACATTTAAATGATTTTTAAAAAAAAAACCACCCTAGCCTTGGTTTATCAAGGGAGCTTCTAATGAGCAGAAGGGGAGGGGGAACAGACACAGGAAGGGCAGCAGAGACTAACAGCCTGGCAGAGCTCTTGTCATCTTGACAACACAATGTTTCAAACTGGGCTCACTCCTGACGTTTGCCTGAAGGTGTATTTAACTAGTGCAGGAGATGCTGGAGCAGAAGTGTGCACCTTTGAGCCCAAGGAAGCCTCAGTGGGGGTTAGCTGGGTTTTGAAAGGGGGGAGATGGGCTCCAAATGGGAAATGTGCCTCCTTCCCTTGCTCTCTGTCTGTGTGTAACCAGACTGAAAGGCTGTGCTCACAGCTTGGTGAGAGAGGATGCTAATGAAGCATGAACCGGCTGCGCTCAGTGGCGGCTCCCGTGCTATCTGCCACCAGCCTGCCTGCCTGCCCACTTCTTCCTTTCATTCTTTCTGTATTTGCATGTTGTGTTTGACGAATGGAAATGCGGGCTTCTCTTTGAAGCGGGAGGGATAGCGAACAAGCAGATAGGATGGGAGCTCAAATTTTCCTTCCCTGGGGTGAGGCTAAATTGTTGGAGGATGCACAAGGTGTCTGGGGGGAGTGGGCTGAATGGAGACCCTGGGTTGGGCAGGTTCAGTGGGATGCGAAGAAGGGGGCTTTGAGTGGCTCCAAACTCTGCCTAGAAATCCTTACTGGTTTTTTTTTTTTCAGTCCCTGACCTGGGATGCTCTGTGCTCCAGGGCTGCTGCTGCTCTGCACAAGGTCCTGAGCCCCCAACCCTTCTCAACCCAGAGCTTCCAAAACACACCTCCCTTGAACCCTCTCCAGCTCTCCCTCTGGAGCAAGACCTGCTCCATCTCTCCTTGTCCAGGCACCCCTGCTCTTCTTCCCCGCAATCCCCTCCCTTTCTTCTCCCAACTTTCAGTGCTTCAGCCAGGCCATTGCCCAGTTTCTGTCCACATACCCTGTGCTGTGGGATTTCAGAAACTGAGACATGAACTGTGTTTCTAGAAATCCTAAGGTGGTGCCTACAGACCACAGGCTTGTGTTGCATCTGCACAACATGTGTGTCGAAATGGAAGGCATCCTCTCCCCAAACTCACCTGCTGCCAAAATAGGCCAGGCAGCCACAGGTGAGTAGGACTCTGGTCCTGTGTTGTGAGAAGTTTCTGTGGCAGAGCTTAAGGCTGATGCATTGGCATTGGATGCTGTTGAAAATTAATACGTTTGGTGGTGGTTTTTTTTTAGTAGTGAGTGACCTTTTGGCATTTTTGAGCAGCGAACTGCCGACTGGGAGGCGGAACAAGCTGGGCATGTGAGATGGAGGTCGTGTGATGAACCAGAGCATGTGCTCCCTTGGAGGGGTCTGTATTGTCCTCCTATTGCTTTCATTGCATCCCCACACATCTCATGGCACACACCGGTGTGCTAAGAAACATCTGGAAGGGTGAGAATGCAAATGTGCATTTGTATTGGCCCTGCAGAGCAAAGCCAGCCACCTTGCAACATCAGCTACAGCAGGAGATTGAAATACAGTGTTAGGAGTGGGAGGGGGCCTGTCCAGGAGTCTTGCCTGGGAATGGGTGTCTGCAGCAGTGTGGGGAATGGGCTAAAATCAGGGATTTTAGTCCAAGCTCATCTCTTGCGGCAGTATGGTTTTATCTTCCTTTCCAGATTGGCTTTAAGATATGGGAAAGTGTTGACATCCTTCCCACGGGAGAGATTTGCTGAGGTCCTTAGCTGGTACGAATCAATCAAGCTCTAACTCACAAAGCACCCTATGGGGACGCAACTTCGATAGGAACCTTCCCTCTGAAGTTTGATGGGATTTCCTTTTCTTCTAGCCACATATTTGTGTCTTTTCATCATGAAAATAAAAGCTGTGACAAGCCCTGGCATAGGCCAGGAGCTGGTCCCCACCTCCCTTGTCCCAGCCTTTGTGTCCTCCATCAGAAAACCATGAGTCATCACCTCTTGGCTCCATCAACCTTGTAAATTTTTTCTCCTCCTCATCCCCCCCCCACCCCAGCTGGGGTGAAGAAGCGAGAAAGCGAATAGGAATAAATACCTCCAGCCATAAAAGTGAAATAAATCAATACCTCTTCTCTGAAGCCAGAGATGCTTAATAGGCAAGGATCACTGCCAGATTGTAAAAAATGTGTTTAGTGTGCGGCTGGGGCAAGTTTAACCCTTGGACATAAACAGCTGAGCAGCTTCTCTCACCTCTGAATTAAATAACTTTAACTGCAGAAGGCTGTGATTAATAGAGGTGCCTCTGGTTGGGATGCACCAGGTATTTTGTGCCTCTGGATCATCTGTGCAATTGCTTGGGAGGGAGAAGTTGTTGCCAGGTCCCTTCTGCATTTACAGCGATGCTTTTTTTTTTCTTTTTTTTTTTTTTTTCTGAAGGGGCAGCTCTCTTTGTGGATGAGGTAGCTCCTGGGGGCTGGGCTGAGCTGGTGGGACTTCAGCTCCCCTTCCTGGGAATTAAGGACCTTTTCAGCTCTCCACCCTGCCTTTCTGTTGTGGGAACACAGAGGAGCAAAGCTAGGGTGAGGCAACCCTGTCTGAACAAACTCAGTACCACCCATGCCTGGGAAGAGCTGAGGGAAATTCATGCCCCAGGTGCCTGCGGCTTTCTCAGCATGCTGGTGAGGCTGCCTGAGCATCACCCAGGCTCAGGGAGTGAGAAGAACTGCCCTGGAGGGGTATTCTGTTTCAGGGGGGGATATGGGAGGTTTAGTCTGTTTTCTTTGCAGGGCTGCTCCAAGGTCCAGCTCTGGAAAGGGTTTGGTTGTCCTGCCCAGCTCTCCAGCATGTGTTTCCTCTCTTCCCCTGGCTAACGAAGCTGGAGGATGGAGTAAATCTTTTGTGTCCCAAAGCTGTGCTGGGGGAGGGCTGGGACTCCAGTCTCTAGGATTTTTAAATTTTTTTGTTTGTTGATTTTTTTTTTTTTTGGTCAATGTTTTCTCCAAAGAGTATGAGACACCAGGATGACAAGAAACAGCCAACACTGAAGTAACAGGGATTGTGAGAGGCCCCACTGAGATGTTCCTGGTGGGCTGGGGGAGGTGTTAGCACTGCTATCAACTAGTTTGGTGAGACCACATCTGGAAAAACGGGGATACTCCAGCCATTCTTTCTGAAGACCAACAAAGTCAAATGTGAGCAGGTATAAAGGAGCACACAGGGGATTCAGAGGCACAAAGATCCCATCACGCTGAGTTTGGCATCACAAAATCAAGGCCGAGAGGTAATGCGCTGCGCATATTTCGGAGCATAAATAGTTGGGAGGGAGAAGAACTATTCAGAGTAAGCAGATGTTGGCATAAGGACAGCTAATTATGGGCTGGCCGTGAACTTGGGAGGCTGGTGACAAGTGGAAGGCTTCTGCATGTTAGAGTGGAAAGGTGCTGGTCCCTTCCAGTGGTCATGGAGCAGGGAAGCACTGGGACCGCTTTCAAGCGAAGCTGAGCAGCAGTGATTATTTGCTGTAACTCCAGCCCTGCTCAGAGGCTGAATGCAGGGTGTGGAGCTTCTTGCTAGTCTTATTTATTGCGGTCTGTGTGCCTTTTGTTGGGACTAGGAACTCAACGATAGCTAAGGTATTTCAGAAGAGGATTAGGGTCTGTTTCCCACAAAGCCTTCCTGCACCTCTCTAAGCTGTTTGTTCTCCTGACACACAGACTCACGCTCATTTAAGTGCTGCCTGGCACGCAAGTGTTTTTCTGAGCTACGGCAGAAGCCTTTTGCTGAGAAGAGCCACGTGATGAAAGTTAACTTTGTATTTAGGAGCTGGTGGCATCTGGCACAGCTCTTACGAAGCTGGCTGGTTTCTGTGTGAGAGGCAGGGAGGCTGTACTGGGGAATGTGATCTTGGAAACACTTGTATTTGTTTTGATTTTTCCTCATGCTTAGGGCAAATTACATCTCTTGCTGACATACCTGTGGGAAGCAGAGGTTATGGGACTTATGAAAGTAGCAATGGAAAAGGCTGTTCCAAACAGGCATGATTTTGCTCTCCTCCCATGGAGAGTATTGTCCTTGGCTGGGACAGGACAAAGAGGGTTGAGGTCATGCTTGTCATAAAACGGGCAGGATCTGTCCCATCTCTTGCAGAAGGAATTCTTCAAGGGCAGGAGGGGAGATGGCCAAAAGTAAAGGGCCTTTATTGGCTCTTGACGCCTTGCCTCTACCTCGCTCTGCTGTCTGTCAGGCAGCTCATGCTCCTCTCCGCCAGACTCCAGGCTTTCTGGTTTGGACCTGAAAATCCTTGCAGCTAGAGCAGGTGCAGTCCCTGGTAGTTCTCTCTCCACCTCTTGTTCTCAGCCCCTCAACCCCTTCAAATAGGTACAAAGGATGAACAGCATTGCCTGGCCAAAGTCTGTAAGAGCCTATTGCCTTCCTGAATTGTCCCGGGTTTTTTTGGGGTGGGGTGTTGTCCTGTGGTCACCAAACATCATCTGTGTGGCTTTGCTTGTGTCATTTCTTCCTTGCACCGTCCTTCACCTCCAACTTGGGCAAAAATACTCTTGGTGGTGCCTGGAGAGCTGTCTTTGAAAATCAGGCCATGAAAGAGCTGGTGAATTGCTTTTCTACCCAAGGCAAGTGAAGTGCTCCCAGTAGGGTAATCCATCTCCCGGAGAGCTCCCCCAGCAGAAGGCGATCACCCTGGCTTTATGGAGTGTGCAGTGTCTCCCCTGTAATGGCCACGAGTCCCCTTCCCAGGCAGCAGCACGCAGCAGCTCACCCCTGGGATGGAGAGCATATGTGCGTGTGTTTAAAGGTGGTAAAATGCTTTGTGGAGGAAAACTCCGGTCATTACATGTGCCAACAGGAGAGCTCCCAGCTCTTCAGCTTCCTTGGCGTAAAATCACAGCAGCAGGTAGATCCTGGAGAAATAAAATGAACCCAATCGAATTGGCTCAGGACTATGTACAGGAGGTGAGGAATCTTTTGGGTTGTTTTTTTTGTGGTGTTTCATCCTTCCCTACCGGGTACCAAATCGTTGCATGTCACTTTTCAGCTTGCCACCGTTCAGACCAGCAAGGGGTCCTTGTAGATGTATGTTAATGAGGGAGAGAGGCCAGCTCTTTGGTGCTCTAACAGTACTGTGTTACTCCTGTGTTTCCTGAAATTTTAAGGAAAGGCCCTGTCTGGGGTTTTCTGGGTGGTTTTTTTTTTTTGGGGGGGGGGGATGCCCTTTTGCTTCCTCCCCAGACTTTCTGACGCTGTATCTTGAAGGCTCATGGGGTTTGGGAGAAGGATGGTCCCCGATGCAGCCGGCATTGGGCTGGGTACGTTCTGGCTTGATGGCTCCCCGGGAGCAGGAGCCGTCACCCAGGCTGGGATTTCTCCAGAGGCTGGAAAGTAGCTGCCAGGCGGGATCTAGGATGGGGGAAGGGAAAGACTTAGTTTCTTTCAGCATCTGAGGGTGGATTAAGTGGAGCGTTCCTTGTTAGCTAATTGAAACAGTCAAAATGTCAAATGAGGCATTTCAATAATAGTGATGTTAGGAGCTTTACGTTTTTATTTCTTTCCTTCTCTCTTTTGTATTGTGCCTTCAAGACATAGGGACCTAAGTCCCTGCCTCTACAGAAACCTTCTTAAAGAGGGGCTTCAGGGGGGATGGGGCAAGGACAGAAGCTGTTTTAATCCCCTCCAATTCCAACATTATTGTGTTTCAGCAAATATTTTGCAAAAGGATTTTCATGCTGAACTTCAAACAGGCAAATGCCTCACTCCAGTGACTCGGGGAGCTTTGCAAATTTAGAAAAGAAAATGAAGATTGTTTTAGCTGACATTTAAACCTCTTCTCTCTTCCCAGCCTGTCAGGAAGCTTCATACACTTCGGGTCAGACGTTCTTTCCCTGAAGAAGAAAAGGATATTTATAGCCGGGTAGGACCATAACGGGGAAATCTCCAGGCTGCAGTACCTGTCAGATGAGGTTACTTATGGCCCCAATAGTAACAGCCAACCTGGAACCCACTGCAGGGAAGCAAAAAGGTGAGGGTCCAGCCCTGGGCCACACGGGGAGGGGGGTGTCTATCCCAGGTAATTAGGCCTAATTCCTTGAGGGTGAAGGTAATCTTGGCTACAGCATGGTAGTTTAAGGGTAAATGTTTCCCTGAACGGCTTGTGGTCCTGCTTTCCCCTTCTGAATCTTGGGAACTGCAGACACAGATTGATCTTGAAGCATGGTCTGGATTGTTCCTATCCCTTGGGAAGGTAGGGAAGGGGTTAACAAGAGGTGCCAAACCCAAAGAAAAACAGTTTATCACACAGAGGGGCTGTGGCTGGCTTGCCCTGGGTGGTTAGGAGCTCCTGAGGGGCTGATGAAGCATCTGGCTGCAGGTCTTGGTTCCTCCTTGCTCCCTCTCAGCCAGGGCTGAAGCTAGGCCAGCGATGCTGAGCAGTGAGCAGCTGTCTGAGCTGTGGTTGGAGCAGTTTACTCCCAGGGATTAGAGTGATTGGGGTTTCTTAAGGTAAAGACAGCTTGCGAAGAAAAAGCAGCATGTCTGGGGACAGCGGAGCTCCGCTGCAATCTGCTCGTACCCTCGGCTTGTTTTACACAAGGAGTTTTTGTTTGCGCATCACCTCTGATCCACCACCGGTCCGGAGGGAGGGGAAAGGCCTGAGCGGCTCTGCAGCGTGTGGGGAGCTCACCGTGTGGGGAGCTCACCATGTGGGGCTGGGGAGTGGGGTTGTGCTTGATGGGGCTGCTCAGGAGGTTTTCACCTAAGATTTCTGCAACCTGAGCCCTGGGGCTTGCTCTGAGGCCCTAGATGTGATACTGAGGACATCTTGATGCAGCACAAGGTAGCTAGAAGCTGGATGAAAGTTGGCATCAGGATAACATAGTCCTGAGGCTGTTATTTCCGCGTGGTGTTGGCTCATTGGACTATAGTGTGGCAATCTCTGAGCTTAAACTAGACCTGGGAGCATCTCCCATGGCGCAGGTCTGTGCCTTCTCCTTTTGGCTAGCATGGGCCCGTCTCTTTCTATGTTTTCCCATGTCTTCCTAGATTTTAAGGGAAAGCAATCCAAGTGCAGTGCCTGAAGAAAGAGAGCCATGACGTGGTCTGGCTGAAAGTCCTGGTGTAACCGTAAGGGTATGGGACTCATTCTCTGTGGAATGGGGGTGTAGGTACCACACAGCTGCGTGGAGTGCTGCAGGCACACTTTTCTTGTAGGCTAAACCTCCTAGGGTGAAAGAATAACAAAAGCCCTCTTACAGACCACGACTCACAGAGGTGAGACCCAGAGAGATCTTCCTTAGAGATCACAGGCAACTCTCGGCTGATGTTGCTCCTCTGGGCTGTGTAGAAATGGAAGAGCCCAGGGGAGGATGATGTTTTGGGAGACATGGGGCTTGTTCTGGCTGTGCTGCTGGCTCTGCTCTTGTGTCCCTTCCAATACCAGCCCCAGCACTGCGGTCCTAGAGCCGAGCTGCCCTGGTTTTCGTGACCCCTGGAAAGGAAAGCAACAAACTTTGTACATGGCGAGCTCTCCACCATGGTTTTCCTGCCATCTGCCCACCTCGGTGGATGTTAACAAGCTAGTAGATCTAGACCTGCTGTGCCTTGATAGAAAGATTTATTTTTAGGACCTTGATATTTAAAATGATCTGTTATAATTTCATGCTTAAATAACACTAAATAATGTTCCCTGTTTGCACAGTGTAATTGGAAGAGGCGCATAAACCAAACAAACCAGCTATGACTGAGCTTCCCGAGTATTTTCGAACTGAAACAAACAGTAAAAAACAAGGGCTTGGCCAATGTAACACTTTGGGGGTATTTTCTAGCTGGCATTCCACTTTTTCATTTTCACAGGCCAAGAAATGCAAGAGCTTTAAAGAGCCAGTGGTTTCTTGCCAAAGAAAAAGCAGTTGGTCTTAGATTGGGGGAAAAAAAAAAAAAAGAAAAGAAAAAATTTAAAAGTGAACTTATTTGTTTTTTAGGAACTGGCAGGGCTAATGACTCTGGAAGTGCCATGGGATTTTATGTGAGTGCAGGAAAGGACTTAGAAAATATTCAGCAAGTTCATTTAGGCTCCTTTCATGCTTCTCAAATCCTGAGGCTTCTTTATTGCTGCTTTATGTCAATTTGACACTGCTTGATTTCACTGTCGCTCTCGATTTTACTGCGATGGCATCGCAGTGCTCGATGTGGAGTGTGTCCTGCACTGATCCCATCTGTAACACCCCGTGTAATCTGCCTGGGCTTTTAGGTGATTGAATTAAAGTTTCTGGATTCCGATGGCCCTGTCCGGGGATAGGAAGTTCAGGCCAAGCTGATGTTACCGATGTGCAAAGCCATGGGAGTTGTCATTTAAGGGAAGAGATTTTGTGGTTAGTCATGAATGTGCCTTTTTCCCTCCTGGAAAACTGCCGTTGGAGAGGGAATATAGCCCGGGCTTTTGAAGCTGCTGCAGGTCAGCTCATCAGCGAGTCCTTAGCTGGAAGGATCCCTCCCGTTAGAAGGGTGAGAAGTAACTTCCCTCTATGTCCCTGTGCTCAGCTGCCCTCTGCAGCAATGCTCCTACAGGTTCAGGCTGAGACAGTGATGGTGCTGAGACCTCCCTGTCCTCCCTCCGTCCCATCTGTCCTGGGGGGAACTGACTTTCCCCTAGCGCCTCCTCTCCTTCCAGGCTGGCAGAGTCCTCCTCCATCTTCCCCTCCCTCTGCTCCCCCCACCCTTCCGCTCCGCACAAGCCTCGGCTCTGTTTGTGCCCACATTAGCATTTCTGCTGACTGCAAGGATTGGTTTAATTTCATGGGTGTCATTTCCTTCAAGAAATCTCTCTCTGAGCAGCAGCCCGACGAATGCCTGATAAAACATATTTTCCTACGGTAATGATTTTATGGACCCATAAGTCATGAATTTATTATGATCTCAGCCCCTGCTGCTGATTGCTGTAAAATGCAAAGTAATTAACAGCAAGCGGTAGCAGCTATTCCCACCTGGTAGCGTGTTCTTGGGTACGCTGATGGGTTTGATTAAAGTAATGGCTAAAGTGTACAGCCCGGCTGTAAAATATTAGCATGATTAATGCAGTATCCTAAATAAGAAACAAAACTAATGGGCATGGTTTAAGGAATTAAAAATATATATATATATATTCCTCTTCCTCCCTCTAGCTATTGTTCTGGCTCATTTCTGCTTTCTTTTCTGTTAAATAATGTATGGGCTGGAGGACCAGGGGGCAGGCTAGAGATGCATATTGCAGTTTCATAACATCTTAAGTGCTTGTGTTAATTTTTCACTCCTCCCTTCTCTTTCCCCTCAACCTGCCATATCCCATCGGACAGGGGGAGAAAGATAATCAAGTTTCCTGAACTTGGCCCGAAGTCAGATGTGATTTGATTTGGATTGCAGACAGCCCGGGGAAGTGACTCGGAGGCAACTTGGAAGAGTTGGACTCGGTTTCTTGCCTCGCAGAAGAGAAACCCTGACGCTGCGTTTGCATTCCCATGGCTGGGGGTGATCTCCGGTCTGTCTCAGCAGCCTGGAGCCTGTAAGTTTTTTTGCACATGAAGAATAACTATGTCTGTCCAGAAGCTGCAGTGCTTCCGCTGAGGAAAGGATGTTTTTTCTGAACGGCTTAAAAAAAGAGGTGACTGGAGTTGAGTGAAAAATTAGCAAAGATAAGGCTCAAGATAGGATAACCTGTGTCAGATTTCTCTTCCCTCCCCCCAAAAAAGCATGATATGTTGGATTTCTGGCATTTCTCAGTGGGAATGATCAGAAAGTACTTGGTTTCAGGCATAAAAATAAAATTTAAATAAAAATTAAAAAATGAAATATAAAAATAAAATATAAAAATAGGCACTTTGCTCATGTCAAACACTTAGAAAAATTTACTGGGAAATGGAGGGAATACCTGAGGGGGGGAAGAAAGAAAAACTTTTTTGACCTACATGTTTTGATCAGCTCTTCTCTTCCAATTTCTAAGGATGCATACACCAATGTCATCTAATTCCCTCTGATCTGCCTCTAACTTTTCAGGTGTATTGATCTGCTCCAGTTTATGAAGCTACCGACTATTGGAAAGAAAGAGTTTATAAATAACTACAGAGAAACAGGCTTCCATATCACAGCAGTTCCAGCTGTGCTGCTTTTGTTTATCGCACAACACACACTAGATTTATTTTTTTTTGGAACTTTTCTTAACCAGGAGATTGCAAAAGGGAGCTCAGCGTGCCAGTGTCACCGAGAATTGTTGTGTTGTATTGTACTGTGCAAATGGTGCTTTCTCCCTCTTGGGATGGAGAGGTTTCTGGGTTTGTTTTTGTAGATAAGATATAAACTCGGTAGTGGTTCTGCTAGTAAATACAACTAGCCCCAAGCTCCAGAATGTGTCTTGTTGGTCCCTCCAGTAATATGACAAAGTATCCTTCCAGCAGCCTCCTGGAAACGAACAATTTTCTTGATCCTTCAGTATCTGGAATAGTCGTGGCAAGGGATTGCTGGGCTCTGTCAATAACTCTGTGTGGCAGCCAGCTCTCCGGCAACGTTAACGTGGGTTTTGGATGTCTCGGCCGTGTTCAGTGGTGGTCAAAACAGGAATAGACATGTTAACAGGAGAGTGAGAATTAAGTTCTCTCTCTAAAATTGCCACCACTGGAATTGTGGCCATCTTCTGTTGGGAAGGTTATAGGAAGCCTCAGAAAGACATAGGTACAGGGGAGCTTCTACGCAAGGAGGGATTAAGCAGATTGAGATGTGTTGCCTGAGTGAAGTGGCACCTGGGAGAGTGATATGATGAAGCCACGGACAGTCTAGAGTGGAGCAGAAGAGGGGCACAGATGGTTGTTTGCAGTGTCTTGTGATTTGAGTTCTGAGGGTTACCCAGTGAACTCAGAAGGTTTAAAGAAAATGAAGGGAAGTCCATGTTTCTGAAGTGCATAATTACATATGTATTTCATCACCACGTGCTGCTGTGGAGTCCAAATGAGGAGAATAGATGTGAAATGAGACTAGACTGTCTTGGACCGCAGATCCCTGGGGATGCTGGACGTAACTGAAGGGTTTGCAGCACAGAGAGGGCGAAAGACACCCCATCACTTGTTTGCTTCCTCCCTCCTCCCCTTGGCAAGGCTGTGGCCATGTTCTTACACCTGCTCTGTCCTCCTGTCTTGAAACAGGGGCTCAGGGGCTGAGCGCTGGAGGACGTAACTGCTGTGGTTCCACTGACAGTGCTTTCTTTCCGCAGGGATGGATCTCTCTAGAGTCTTCTCCCACCAAGTGAGATCTTGTGTAGTGGGTGAGGAAGCACGGGGCACGTGATGAAGAGCGATGATGCTGGGCTACACCATGGTTCTACACCAGAATCGTCTGGGCTGGGAGAGGTGGAGGACACCACAAACCCATGAGGCAGTGGCCTCGAGAGGTAAGAGCCCAACGTGTGAGTCCCATCCCAGCTATGAGATGTGACAGTGCCGCAGCAAGCACCAGTGTGTGAGGGTGGTGTGTGATGGCCGGGGAAGGGAAGGCAGATCCTTTTCATCTCTCGTTTAGGTACTGCGTGAGTGGGCTGCCGCAGTCAGGCAGTGTGGCTGTGGGGTCATGTTTGAAAGGCTTTCTGAGCAGTGCACATGTGTTAATGATGTTTGAGTAGTTTGTGGGAGACCCGGGAGCCAGGCAGCTCTGCAAATCAGCCCGTCAGTAGTTTTAAAAGAAAACCTCCATCCTGTAGGAACTGCTTCGGCCTCTGGAGACATGCCAGAACTGTATCCCAGACTGCACCGCATCCGCTTCTCCTATTAGATCTTTCCCTCTGTCCTTTTATCCACCCCTTTTTCTTCCCTCCTGGCTAGAGCTTTCTATTGCTATTCTATCCAAAACACACTTTAGCTATTGCCTTCTGTGCTTCTCTTGCCTGGAAGTTTGCACAAGGATAGGTTGGCACTGCTTTTTTTTTTTCCTCTCCTTTCTCCTTTTGGAGCTAATCACCCTGGTGAAATTGAGCTGTAATGCAGTTGGCAGTGGTCAGATTGAGCTGAACGTGTGCGCTCCAGCACATACCCAGATTCTTGCATCAATAAAAATGAGCACAGACAGCCGCAAAGCGAAAGAGAGAGCGCGTGGCCTTGTTTAAAACACACTCGTGCAAAAGCCTGAGCAACCTGAACAGAAGCTGCCTGTCTCCTCTTTTGAGCTGGGTGAAAGAAGTTATTGGGCTTGATGTGCAGAGTGAGAGGGGGAGACTGCGTTTCCCCACCTCCCCCCCTGCCATCCGCAGCCATGCAGCAGGTAGAGAGGAGATCGCGTTTGGTGGGGAGGATTTATAGCTGTCGTGAGTCAGTCAGAGTGTCAGGGTAAATCAAGCCTGACGTTTTTAACATCTTCCCCACACAAAGGGGGGGCAAGGGCGAGCGGAGGAAGCAATTGTAATTTTATGTCTATATCCTGTTCGGCTAATCAAGGTGAGCAAGAGACATGCCAGCCAGGGGAGATTTTCTTCTTCTTAGCTTGAATGTTTCTTTGCTTTCCTGGACTACCACAGCAATCTCCTCTGTGGGGTAAGAAAGATCTAGTTGTTCAGGGCTGGAGGCTGTAGACAAATGGTTCCTGCTCCTCCAGATTGTCTCTTGTAGTATGTCTCTAATCAGGGAAGTGAAAACTCATAGAAAAACACATTTTGGCAGAGGTTTGACTATCTTTGGCCCTGTCTCCTTACTCTTGCTCAGACCCTGAACCTACCACTAGCCCTGAAGTGGCAGTGCTGTGGTGTGCAACATCCTCTCCTTGTCCTCTCCTACCCCTTTCAGGAACACCTTGCTCAGGTTGGACAGGCCTACAGTGAGCTATGGAGAGAAGGAATGTCTACATCACGAGGGGAAGCTAATTCCAGGGGATTTCCAGCAGCAGCATGGCTTAGGAGTTTTGCTCGGGACGCCTCTTGGCTTGCCTCAGGCACGTGCTGCTGCAAAGCCTCCCCGTGCCTTGTACCTCGCTGCCAGTGCAGGCTGTCTCCTCTTGTCCCAGGCAGGCTGGTTCCCTCGGGTGAGTAAGGAGAGGCAAAATACATAAACAGGTTCCTGTTCCTCACCCTCCCTGTGCCACAGTCCAGAGAATTGGTGTAACATATCAAGAACATCCTTGTTTGAGTACTGGCATTAGCAGGAATGCTCTACCTGTTGCTAGAGGTGAAGATCCAGTAGACTAGAATACCTTGTGGCAGTGGGAAGGTTTGTGCTGCAGGGAAGAGCCCTTGCAGCTTCACTGCTGTCTTCTAGCCCATGGCACGGGGTGTCCCGAAGATGAATGAGGTGGAGCAGGCACAGTCCTGCGCTGGAGCTGTTGAGCGGCGTTAAAGGCTGCGTGCTGGGTCCGTGTGTTGTCATCGCAGGGCAACATCATTAAAATTCTTTGCGTGCGCAGAAGTGGGCTAAGTCATCAGCAGAGGGTAGGGAGCCTCAGAGCTCTGTGGGCTCGTGCTGATTTACACCAGCTGGGGAACTGGGCCAAATCTGTCTCATTCAATGAATGATCATTCAATTTTTCTCTCTGCTATCAAGCCCTTAAACAAAAGCCAATTGAAATCAATGGGAGATTTTCATCATTTTCAGGGTTATAGGCCTAAAAAATTGGATGCTTGGGGGGAAAAAGCAGGCAGGGGAAGAGAAAGGGAAGAAGGAATAAATGCTGCTGTAACGTTATGGCTTACAATGTAAACAGATGTGGGTGAGAAATGCTTTAGTTACGATTCTCCAGCAGCCACAATTCAGTCAAGCTGTACATAGAAATGTGTACATCGAAGAGCATCCTCCGTTACGGAAACTGCGCTGTGGGTGCAAAGAGAGCCCGTCCCCCTGTGAATCCTTTCTCTGCATGTCCTATTTCTATATGTGATTAAGTTTTCTGCTCTTCCATTGCAGTTAAGTTTCTTATTAGTGGTAAGCACATGCTCCACAGGATGGCTGTTATGCACCGAAATGTAGGAAGAAGCGCTGCCTTCTGCTCCCAGAAACCAGCAGGATTTTTTTTTTTGCAGTAGCGGGAAGAGGGGGAGGTTAATATCTCATCCAGCCCCTGGCTGTATTTTGATAAAAACCTTTGTCCAATGACTGCTAAGTATTTTGCAAGTATGGCAGGGTAAAGCCCCTTCAGACAGGTATAATCTGGCCTATTTTTACAGCTGAGAATTTGTAGCCTTCAGAGCCATCTAGGCGATGGCGCCGTCTTCACCCTGTGATCTCCTCGGCTGAGTGACTATGTCAGGATCGGTCCTTTCAAACCCAGCCCCACTTTGAACACATCCCTCCAGCACGTCTGGGTACAGTTAGATCCTTCCTACCTCAGCCTCCCCATCCGTATAACAGGTATGACAATCATCCTTTCCCCCGGGTAAACATTTCATTATGCGATGCTGCTGAAGTACCTCGGAGGGGAGAAGACCTACAGATAAGTCTGCATTCTCATTTTGGCTGTATTTGTGTGTGTGTTTTCTGCTTTAACTGCCTTTCTCTTGCTTTGCCTGCTCATTAGTTCTGCCTGAGTGCAGGACCTCTCCAAAAAATGCAGCATTGGCAGTGGGCATGAATTCTTAACGACTCCTGTCTCTAATGACAGAAACCGGGGCCAGGCAGTCGGTTTGCTTGCTGAGAGGAGGAGCGGCAGACTAGACCATAGCTCTCTGCCGTTTTCTCTTGTCATGGGGGTGAGTCTGCAAAATCACAGGAGGATCTGTAAAAATATGCTCAGGTGTTGGCCTGCTTCTCATGCTGCAAGGAGAATTGCTTGGGATGACAGATGGAAAGAGATGCCTCTTAGTCTGTGGAAGGTGTTGAATTTGTTTTTAAAGCTCACTCTGGCCTCTTTCTGCTATTGTACCCAAGAGATCAACAACAGATTTTGTCTTTTGAGCCAAAGCTGGAAATCCTGAGCCTGATCTGCCCAGTGCCCTCTTGTGCTCTCCAACTTAATGCAGAGGGAAAATAGCAGACCGGTGAAAAAACCCTGAACAAACCAACACAGCAATCAATTTTAGGAAAAAAAAAGCCAAGGGTTCCATTGTTACTGAACAGGAGAAGGACTTCTCTTAATGGGAAGCTTAAAACTTGTGTTTTAGTAATGTTTTTGTTGTCTTTCGTTTCTATTCTGTACTCGTATTCAAAAATTCCTTGACGTTTTGCAAACGTGGTTTTTAACGTAAGCTCCATTTCCTTTCACAGACTCTTTATATTTTGTTTAAAAAAGAAGGAAGTTGTGGAAAGTTAGAATAGGCAGGAGGGGAAAGGCAGGTGGATCCTGCCTGGGTGCCATTCGTTCCGTTTCGTTTAATGGCAGGGTAAGAAGAAAAAAGCATTCAAGATCTTAACAGATTTTGAGTTTTGACTCTTAAAAGCCAAACCAGAGAAAAATTACACTTCGTGGTGGTGAAATCCTAAATCTTCATTTTGGTGGATTCCTGCTGAAGTGTCATTTGGTGGAACTGTTTTGTTTCTGATGAAATCTCAGTATGTGCTGAGAAAATTTCAAGTCAATTCTGGGCTGTGACCACTCCCTCTTAGAGCTCCGGTTGTTTCTTTCGATTTGTCCTTGTTTCTCCGTTCCTCCTCCATCTTTGCTGATGCCTTTCTTCTACTCCTGTTCCACTAAAACTGCTTCTACCAAGACAGTTAAAATGGCCATGAGGCATTTCTTTTCTGGATGGACTAGCTGGGGTTGAGATCTTTGTGATTCCCAGAGCTATTTTCTCAGGCTGACCAAGTTGTCTCCATTTCACACATTCTTGCTAGAAAGTTTTCTTTCTTCAACTCGGGGTTCCTCCCTCTACCTCTTAGATATGGAAAGGCAGAGTCTGGCACTGGGATATTCTTTGTGGCCCTTGGAAGGCAGTCAGGTAGGCTGAGTCTTTTTACTTTGTTGACTGGAGAGACATTCTAGCTTTGCAGAACTGAAGTTCATCCTCCTTGCTAGCTTTCTGTTCCTCAGACCAGTTAAATAAAAATGGTAGGAGGTATTTGGAGAATCGTCAGAACCAGAGGGGTTGATCTTTCATTTGGAGGAAAGGAAAGAGAAAGCTGGGAGGTGTCCTGGCCATGGGTGTATGCTGTGGGCTTTGCTTTCTGTCTCAGTCCCTTCTGTGTCCATGGCCCCTGGGAAATGAACTGGTATTCAGCCTAGTTCTGATAGACAAGCACATGCTGAAGCACCAGCATTTGCACTTCTGTTGGTGATTGTGGCAGAGTAGTCTCAAAATCAAATGGCCTCTGAAGTCTGGAGTTCTCTTCAGAGCTCTGGGGAACTGCTTCTATGTGAAGCTCGTAGCATGATCTTGGAGACATGGCCTGCCCATCCCTGGACCAGAACGGTGTGCAGAAGAGTGAAGCCACCACCTTTTGTGGCACCCTGATGCTCTGGGCCGTGGCTGAGCAATGTGGTGCTTGGCCATGCTCTTTTGCTGTGTTTGACAGTGACTTTCCTTTTGCTCGGTGGGGCTGAGCCACAGGTGAAGGTACCTGACGGTGTCTGTTCCCAGCTTTGGCAGCGTGCCGCCCGAACGTGTGAGGTGTGGCTATAGCTCCCAGTGGGGCTTCAAGAGCCACCTCACCCCACAAACCTAATGGCTCCTTCAGGCACAGGCTGAAGTTCTCATAGACCAACTCCAATCTGTGTCTAATAAGTGCCAGGCTGCCCTGTGCATTGAGAAGCCAAAAGGATGCTTGCGGGAGGAGAACAAGAAGACGTAAGGCTTAGAGGAGACCCTCAGCTACCCCTAGCTGAAATGTTCGAGATCACACTGGAAGTGGCTGGGGTCTGGTGCAGGTGCAGTGTGTCCCTGACACCAGCCACAGGTCTGACTCTGGGATGAAATACCCAATATCCGTTTGTAACCAGGTCTTTGGGGCTCTCTGCGCCGCGTCTCGCTGGCGGTTCCCTCCTTGCCTGTGTACTTCCAGCCCCGCGAGAAGGCATGTTGATTCCACATTCCACTTGTTCTTGAGGGTGGCTTTTGAAATCCTGTCATAATTATTCACGAGCCGTGATTGGAGCCCACGCTCAGAAACACTATTTGCATCCAGGGAGGATCTGATTATAATTGTCGCGGGGAAGTTTGTTTGAGATGGATTCTGTGTCAGCTTAAAATTTCTTGATGATGCTCCTTGGGCAGGAGAACTGCGCAGGAGCAAGGTCCAGAAGAAGGGTAATGAGAAGGACCGGGGGTGTCAGGCTTGGGTATGGAAATTGCTTTTTCTCTAGAGAAGATGAATGCAGTAGGACTGCTTAGCTGCAGAGAGAGCAGAGCTGTAGAAACTAGAATTACCTGACTGATCTTCAGGGTACCACTGTCTTCTCCACCCTAAAGACTTGAGAAAGACGCATGTTTTGTTCAGGATGGTTGATTTAAATCACCCATTTTAATCATGATTTAAATCAACAAGCAGGAAATCTTGATTTAAAAACCACATTTTAATCCTGTATTTTAAAGTTCATTTCCTAATGAAACATAGTTTCTCATTGGTTGGAATAATTTGGTACTATTTTTGGCAAAGCAGAAGGGGATGCAACACCCATACATATTTATTGGCGCGACTGTGTAGTTTAACGTAGATCTACTCTGATTCGCAACTTTTACATCTTTTTATTACATTGGAGAAATGGAAAACATGTGATTTCTGATTTATTAGACACAGCTTTTTTTTTTTTTTTTTTACACTTGTCTCAAGCTATATGAGGACAAAAATTAAAATGCAATTAAAAATGCATGAGGAAAGCGTTTTCGAAAGTTTGTTGTCGGTATCGCAGAGCAGAGGGCTGGAACGAGCCGCTGCACATAATCTGCTCCGTGCGCTGGCGCTGAGGCAAGATGAATTACACCTTTCCCCTCCGCACAGGTGGTTGTTTAACCTTGCCGTAGGTGTGTTGGGTGAAAAATTCTGCAACTTCCCTGGTGTCTGTTCTAGTGAGAGAGTCGGGGGGGGGGGGTTTGGTTGTTTTTTTTTTTTTAATGCCTAAACTTAAGCTTTCGTTGCTCCAAGTTAAATTATTTCTCCTCCTCCTGCCACTGTGAACACAGAGAACAATCGGCTGCTGTCTTAATAACCTGCTAGCTACTGGGAGATGGTTATGCCTCCGTGCCTCAGCCTTCTCTCTTTTTTTTTTTTCCTAGGCTGAATGAACTTAGTTCATTTAACCTTTCCTTGCCAGTTCTTCTTCCTAAAGCTCCGACTGTTTTACTTCTTTTCCTCCGGACTGCCTCCTGGTTTTCCATCTCATTCTGCATCTGCAGTGAAATGACTTTGTGGACGCTTCAGAAGGAGAAACGGCTCGCTGCGGCGCGTAGGCAAACCGCGGAACTCATTGCTACGGGATATTGTGGATGCTAAAGATTAAATGGGTTTGGAAAGCGTTTAAACAAAGTAATGAAAGATGTTGCTGAGCTGCGCGTTGCTGGAAGGCCTTGTGCGACTGGGATAAGCGAGACGCAGAGGGAGGAGGGGTAAAATGCTACTGCTCAGTCCCGTGGTTTTACTGCTGGTTTTGGGGTGTCGCTAGCCTTGTTGGGGTCACACTGCCACTGGTGCACCGCTCTGCATCCCTGGCATGCTGTTGTGATGTATGGGGAGCCCATCCTACGGCTCTGGTCCAGAGAGGTGCTGGGATGTGCTCGTCTTCCTCCCCAGATCCTCTTTACAGCCTTTCCAGCTTCTGCCCTCCAACTAGCTGTAAAACCAGGGGCCGGCTCTGACCCGAGCTCATTGGGAATCAGAGCCTCAGAAAACCTGGATGGAAGCAGGGGGGCTTATGAGTTTGCTGGGATTTGCACGTTAACCAGAGGCTGTTGGGGTAATGTTCTGCTCTTTCCAATGGCAAATACGAGTGTGGGGGGGTGGTGGTAACTGTGCCAGAGCACGGTGGTGGTTAATGCTATCCCAGCCAGGCTGTGCTAGTGTTGTAAACAGCCGTTGGGAAGTGAAGTCTCTCTCTTCCCCAGAATGTACTGGGTTCGACAGCTCTCCTTTTATCTCTTCAGAAAGTGCTGAAGTGTTTCTAGCTGCTCTTCAAAAGCAATTCTGCACTGCCCAGAGGGGGCTGTAATTCACGTGGGGAGCCAGGAGAAAATGATGCTGCTCGTTTTAGCAGAAGTGTGTAAACCACTTAACTCCTGGCTTCAGCTCCTGAGTGAGATTTAAGCTTAAGGATGGGAACGTGCTCATAAGGACTTTGTGGGTTACCAGCAGGGTAAAGGTACACTGGGAAGCCATCACTTTTGGAAAAACAAGGTTTGAGGAGTGCACTGCTTTAGTCCTGTAGCGTATTCAAGGGTGTTCAAAATGGTAATTGTAGTCTTTGACTTCCCTGCTTGCCGAGATCTCATGATGCTCTGTGGTTTTCATGAGAATGCCCTGATATTAAAGTTCTTTAGAGAAGAGTCCCTCTTTGCTCTCGTCTGTTCTTGGGCTTTCAAATCCCTTTTTTTTCTTTTTCAGTTCACCTTAGGGAGAGGAACACTCTCTAGAAAGACCATGCCTGGGTTTAACTCTGCTGAGGCCACTGGAGAGCAGCACAGATGGGGTAAGTCCACTGTTCCTTGGGTGAGAATGAGGCCACTTCAACATCTTAAGCTGAAGGAGGGTAGATTTAGATATTAGGAAGAAATCCTTCCCTGGGAGGGTGCTGAGGCCCTGGCACAGGGTGCCCCGAGAAGCTGTGACTGCCCCTGGATCCCTGGCAGTGTCCAAGACCAGGTCGGATGGGGCTTTGGGCAGCCTGGGCTGGTGGGGGGTGTCCCTGCCCATGGCAGAGGATTCCAACTGGGATGGTTTTTAGAGTCCCTTCCAACCCAGGCCATTCTATGGGGAAAGCTGAGATGCAGCTGCTGGTGGGCTGAGGGTGAGCAAAGCAAAGAGTTGCTTGTCATCTCCCAAATGATGCTCTGAAGAGGAGGATGGGTCCAGAAGGGGCTCATCACAGGGATTACATCGCTTGCACTTCTAGAAAAATCTTTGCACTACATGATTTTTGTTTCAAGAAATAATAAAGCTGGGCAGCATGCAAGCCGCGGGCTTGTGCTTGCCTTCTCCCTGGTGTTGGTGTGCTTGGCAGCATCTTTGCTTTTGCTGAAGGAGCGTGGATTTGTTTTTAACTCTTCCTGCTCTGTGAAAACAGAGAGCGTGCGGAGAAAGAATAGATTTGCATTTTGCAGCTTGGCAGGGGGTCGGCACCAAAACCAGCTCCTCTTCTTTAATCTAGGGTTCTGAAGTCGTCAGAGCTTTTTATGTAGACCTTTATTAACTAATGGTCCCAGAAAGCTCTTGCAGAACAATTGATTTTATCCACTTCAGTATCGTTATCTTCTGGCACCCAGGCAGTCGCGCAGCCAGTGCCTGGGTGGTGAAAGCTGGAGATGGCTTCTCTTCCCGACCCTGGGTTTTATCCATAGGTTTTTGGATTAGAGATTTAGCGGCAGAGAAAATAAAATCCTCTCTGTCTGTAGCTGTGTGGGGAACACGTGGCTGCAGCTGTAATAGCTGTAGAGTATGAATGGCACAGGGCAAGGAAAACATGATCAGCATTGTTTCCTTGCTGCCTTGCCTCACTGTCTCTGCTCCACACCTGACCTGAGGACACACGTGAGAGCAATACAAGATGTTCAACCCCTTGTCATGTTGTGTCTTTTCTTTGCCTCTGGCCTGAACCTAGGTCTTTTGCTTGCTAGTTCTTGCAATTTTACTGGTAGCCCTCCTGGTGATACATGTCATGTTGAACTCCCGTGTCACAGGAGCATGTGACAGACAGAATCACAGCCCTTATTTTAATAAAACTTAATTTCCCTGCCTCCATAAAAATATCTATGTAAGATGACACAGCTGAGCCCTCAGGTCTAGGTATGAGAAGGTGGAGGGATGATATCCCCCCAGGGTGAGTGTGCCTATTTAGGCGCTTTCCTGGTGCGGGGCTGTGGACTCCTGGGGTTGTTGGATTCGCTGAGGCAACTGTAACGGGGATTGCTGGGGTGAGCTGGGGTTTGAAGAGAATTGAAGCTGGCTGTGAAAAAAATAAATTACCTGAGTCCTCCTCTAACTGCATACTAGATTGGTTCTTGCATCATCTTTGCCAAGGGTAGAAGAAATTCATAATGGCAACTAGGGCGAGAGCAAACAGCTTTGAAACGCGATGGAGGTCCTCCCCCTCTCCCATCCCTCTAGCTTTCCCAGACCCTTGTTTGCTCCCTTTCCACCTACCCAGCATTAACCCAGGGGCTCATCATCACCTGGCCAGCTAAGCACATCCACCTCTGGTGTCTCTGTCCTCATGCCCTTTCTACACCATCCATGGCCCTACAGGTGTCGTGGCAGACTCCTTTCTGGAGCTAAGGGCAGTTGGCTGGGCCCCTCCTGCATACAGTGCTCTGTAGCAGAGAGAACTACTCCTCTTTTTATTAAGCAGTGATAACGTACACCAGCGCACGTGGTGGCATCTCCATACAGATAAGTTGATGGTCCCTCAGGCCTGGAAGTGAGCTGAACCCTCCCCTCTTCCCCCACAGATGCTGGGACAATCAAAGTTGANAGAAATTCATAATGGCAACTAGGGCGAGAGCAAACAGCTTTGAAACGCGATGGAGGTCCTCCCCCTCTCCCATCCCTCTGGCTTTCCCAGACCCTGGGACAATCAAAGTTGCCTTTGTCCCATGTTTTACGCTGGCTTAGTTACCTTAGTGGGTCCTCCTGTGCTGCTGCTGGTTGGGGGGGGGTGATGGTACTTTGTTTGAAACCCAGACAGGTTCATTAAGTCAAAGAGTTTGGCTTCTTGCCTGGCTAAGTGAGAGCACCCCAGAAATGTAATGGGCTGCTCTTGTGGGCACAGGCTCATGGTTGATAGTTACAGAAAAACGGTGCTTTGGGAAGACCCCATTTTTTTAGCCTCTCCCGCTGTTCTTTCGTTAGGGCTGAGCCTTACTGTTAATGAGGGGAAACGCAGACATCTCTTCACAGTAAAGGCAAAAAATAAACCCCCTTTGCTGTCCTTCCTCTCTTGTCAGGAGCACCCTGCTGTTCCCCTCCGCTATCTTCCATCTCACAAAGGGAGCAGATTCTGTGTCTCGGTTGCGCTCCTGACTAGAGCTCAACCACTGGACTGATTGCTGCGCATGCCCGTGCAGCCACGCTGTATCCCTCCAGTTGGCTTTTAATAGCAAGCAGAAAGAAAAGTGCAATGGTTTGGGAGAGAAGGGGGAGTTTGGAAGACCTGGGGCTAAGTCTCTGTTGTGCTTCGGATTTACTGCATAGCCTTGGAAAAGTCACTTCTGTGCATCTGCTCTCTACGTGCAAGCGCAGTCTCTGCCCGTATCAATGTGGTCTGCTCGACTTCTGTAGTACGAAGTGGTCGTGATGGGTCGCTTTTAACCTTATTCCATCCACGGAGGAAAATATGTGGGTGTTGAAACAAGGGTCACTTTGAAGCCGAGCTTCAGATGTTTGTGTTTCTCAGGTGCTTTCAGTAATATGACCCGTGCTTTCTGTCACGGGCTGCAAATACTGCAAAAGGCGCTTTTGAGCCCTGCTAGCTTTAATTGAGACCCAGGCTCCTACTAGTCCTTGCAAAATGAGCCTGACACCCTGCACTGTGGTGTTCTAGTGAAAACGCATTTCTTAAGCTTTTTAGCTGTGCTTTGGATGGGCATTTGTGTTCCGAGCTGCACGTAATCTCTGTCACCAAAAGAATGGGGGCTCTGGCTCTGCAGGACTTGTGGGATGTGTGTCAGAATTCAGCTTTCATTTTCTGCTCCAGAAAATCGCTGGCTGTGTGAGGATCTCTGAGGAGAAAATGCTTGGTTAAAAACTTGGAGGGACACTCCATGGTGAACCCATGGGAGAATCCATTTCCCAAGTCTCCTCCTGTCTGCAGGGGCTATTAGGAGATTCATTTATTCTGCTCGAAGCCTGCAGGTTTATAAACACAGGCTCTTTTCTTCAGCTGAGTTGAAAGGAACAACTTCCATTTGATTTCCTTTGGGACTGGAGCTGGCTGTCTCTATTCCCTGGTTCAGGACTGTAGCAGTGGGGAGAAGAGAGGAGAGGGCAGAGCCAGGAGAGCACTGAGAGGCTCTTGGTTTGTGCTGGATTTGGAAAACCTGCATCGTGGTGAGGATGGGTGATTACACAGCCAGTAAAACTTGTGCTGCCTCAGCGGTGATTTCCTGCCAGAAGGATTAGCCCTGTTAGAGCTCTTGCTGCAGCATCCCTGGTGTAGGTGGATGGATGAGGAGGGGGCTGAGGACGTGATTTGGCTCTTAGGCTTAGGCTGAGCTACTTGATTTTGGAAGGTGGGGGCAAGAGGCAGCTTTCCTTGGGCTGGTGCAACACTCAGAAGAACACACCTGCATTTCTGGGGCCTCTGAATGTCACCAGCCATGTGGAACATAGCTTTGGGCTCATGGCAAGAGATGCTATCACAAGGAAACCCACAGTGTCTGAGAGTTTACAGAGCTCGTTGCAGAACTGAGACTGGAGAAAACAGGTAAAGTGGCTTCTCTTTTCCAGGTTGGTTTTTTTTTTTTACTGTGCCTATACTCAGGAAGATGCAAATACTCCTGGAACCTGTTCAGGTCTGAGGCTTCTTGGTCGCTCTGTAGCTGGTGAGATCACTTTTACCTTGCAGAATGGATTGAAAGGCTTTTCACTGGAGCTTCTCACCCTCCTGCACGGGGATCGAAGGGTTGTGCTCCTTGGCTTGTGAGACAGAATGACCGCAGTTGCTGTGAGAGAGCAGGAAATCATCTCTGTAAAACTGTCCAGAAAGCCTTGAATTCAGGTGCAAGCCTCATGTTTATAGGAACATAAAAGGAACCATGGAAACTAAATATGGATCAGAGCACCCGCAAGTGGAAAAATCAGAGGGATTGCAGAGTTACCCTAACTTCTCTGCCTTCAGGTTGGCTGGTTTCAAACCTGCCTGGGATCCTAGGTTCTGAAGGAGTCTTTGGGATCCCTGTGAGGAAGGAATTTTCTAGGGAAGGGAGCTGGCAAAAGACCTCACCTAAATGCCCGTTCCACGAGGGTGTCGTGCTGCTCAGTTGTATGTGAGATGCTGCCGGCTGTGGTGTTCCTGCCAAGCCCCACAGGAGGTCAGGTGCCTGGAGAGGAATGAAGAGCTTTACGTGCACTGTTGACACAGAACTTACTCTGCT
Source organism: Psophia crepitans (assembly GCA_013399095.1). NCBI lineage: Eukaryota > Metazoa > Chordata > Aves > Gruiformes > Psophiidae > Psophia > Psophia crepitans. The sequence goes on along the minus strand of VWZZ01003425.1, from coordinate 1,127,892 downwards.
TCCCTCTGCTCCCTTATCTAGAAGATTACCCCGTGCGGCGCTGCGTGCCCTCCTGGGCCCTTAGCAAGGATTCAGCTGCTCTGCAGTCCTCAGCTTCATCACAGGGAAACTTCTTCACCTAGCTGCTGCCAGCATGCTTTTGGTGACCCTTGGTGTCCCGTCAGCTGTTACAGGCCATTAAAGGATTTGTTTCTTGCTGTATGAAAAGCCTTAATTCAATTCTCATTCTCTCCTGGCATTCCTCGGAGGTGAGTGCGTCCCCTCGGCATGAATCCTCCAGTGCCGCTAATTGACTTGAAAGTAGCTCGTGTCTCCTTGGAAATGTCACCCAGCCCTTTTCAAGTGCAATTCCAGGCAATCAGGATCAATATGTTTCTTTAGCTAAGGGTATTAGCACATGACTGACAGCCCTGCGGCATTAGCTTATTCATATGGACTTCCAGATGCTCATTTTTCTTCCCTGTCTCAGCTCCGTTCCCAGGCAGGGGGGACAGAGCTTGGAGTGGAGCCATCCCCTGAGCTGCAGTTGCTCACAGAGCACCGGTGGGTCTGGTGCTGGCTCTCCCATGCCTGCCCCAAATCTATGAGGTGCTGTCGTTCCCCTGTCTCCCAGGCGAAATCAAACTGCATCGTCCCATCCACTTGTTCATCGCATCGTGGCCTCAAGATGTTTCAGGAAGGCAGGGGCTGAGTTTTTCTGCCCATGTTAATCAGTGCGGCGCTTCGTTTGATATAAGAAAAGGTGTCAGCATATTTTTGCAGTACCTTTGCACAGAGAACACTGTCAGTGTAATTATCTCTTCTCAGATCCCTACCCTCTCGTGCTCCCGGGGAGGCTGCGGTCCACAGCAGAGGACTTCCTTGCTTTCACAATTACAGGCTGGGTGGAGAATGGATGGGGAGCGGCCCCGAGGGGAAGGACTTGGGGGTGCTGGGGGA
>VWZZ01003425.1:1092523-1126644 GCA_013399095.1 Psophia crepitans | reverse complement strand
ATGGGTTTAAACTAAAAGAGGGGAGCTTTAGATGAGATGTGAGGCAGAAATCCTTCCCTGTGAGGGTGCTGAGGCCCTGGCACAGGGTGCCCCGAGAAGCTGTGGCTGCCCCTGGCTCCCTGGCAGTGCCCAAGGCCAGGCTGGATGGGGCTTTGGGCACCCTGGGCTGGTGGGAGGTGTCCCTGCCCATGGCAGGAGGGTGGAGCTAGGTGGGCTTTGAAGTCCTTTCCAACCCAAACCATTCTGTGATTACTTGTCACGTGGTGATACTGGGGTGGCCTTGGTGCCCAAGACACTTGGGGTTTTGATTTCATCTTTCAGCGTGTATACGTTCTCCCACTTTCTTGCCTCAAATGTTTTGAATTGGTCTGCTGTCACAGCAGCCCTGTGAGGGAGGGGAGAGCTGCTCCTTCTGCTTAGAGGGTAGGGGGTGGAAGCACTGGGAAATAAATTTAGAGGAGCTTGCAAAAGCACTTGAGGCAGTGCTGCCGTGAGTGAATTTGACTGGGCCCCAGTGCCCTTTGCTTTTCTTGCCTCCCTCTCTAATAAGGCTGCCGTAGCTGGTGCACTCGCACCGCTCCTCTGGAGAGATGTCTCATCCCTTCTGCACCCCAACTGTGCCTCTTTCCTTCGGAAGCAGAGGGGACCTCCTTCCTCCCTCCCCCCCTCCCAGTTTGGGAAACACTGAATCAAAGGATTTAGGAGTAACAGTTCAGAAGTGGATCAAAGAATATTTCAGCTTTTCAAAGGAAGAAACCTAGATGCTAAGTGACCAAGTGCAGTGTCCGAAGTGAAATGATGTGTCTCAGACACAATTCTGCTGGGTGCCTGTCACCCTGCCCTACAGCTAGCGATGCTCCCTGGCATCGGTATGTGTTAGAGCCACAAGGAAAAAACCTGGTTAGCTCCCGAGTGGCAAACATCAACATACAGAGCAACAAGGTGGGCTGCACTGTGGTACTGGGAAAACTTGGAGGGTTTCTCTGCCACGCTGTGAATTTGAGTGTCTCCCTTGCAGGGCTGGTGAAGGCACGTCATCTGCCACCGCCTGGGATTTGGAACTGCTACGGAGGCAGAGGTGGGGAATCTGTGTCAGGGAGCTGCTGACAGCACGTTCCCGAAAGGCCCGTCAAGACATAAACAAGAAAGCCTGCAAGTTTTATTCCGTGAGGCTGCCCCAGATACCTGCAGGTGCCTCTGACTGCATTTTGTGTCCTCTGAAATTTAGCCAGGAAGGAGTTAATGTGCCTGCCCTATGAGACAGCCAGAACAAGTGCATCCGAAACTCTGGCAATCAGAGGCAAGCAACAATTATTAACGCCTCGGCATTTAATGTGGCAGATCGCTTACGCCCCCAGTTATATTGTGTGTTCAATTCCAAAACACTCGGAGTTGTCAGTCAGCAGGTCCATAGATCATGGCGACCTTAGCATCATGTCAAGGGGCTTCGCTCCATCAGGGATAATGAACATCTCCCACCGGTTTCTTCCCATCATTCATTTAAGATCCAGAAGTTTGTCATGCAAATGACAAACAATGATAATTTTCTGCAAATAATTCCTCCAGATGTCCACGGGATTCCAGCACTCCTTGCCCAGAACAGTAAAATATGTTTGTCTTCCTCCCTATAATTCATCACTAGGCCCACAAATCTCCCCAAACTCTCTATAAACAAAGTGGGAGGCAGAGCACAGAAGATAATAGTTCACTGCGGACGTGTCTCACGGTCTCTCCATGATGCACGCAGGGGAAGAAGTGGTGGAAGAGGTCAAGAAATTTCTTCTTAGGTGAGCTGACTTTAATCACACTTAGTCTTGGAAATCCAGTGAGTGTGATGATCTGAGCTGAGCCTCACAAACACAAGTCAACGTCAGAGGAGAAACTCGGGAGGAGTATTTCTGGCCTTAAAATGTAGGTCTGGCATGCAGGAATGGCCAGATCTGGAGTGAGAGCTGCTGCAAACCTTCTCTGCATCACTAGGGGACTCTTCATCGGATGGTCAGGCTGTAGCATGGATCTATATCGAGCTGTGTTTTCCAAGGAGTACCAAGGCAAATAGGCAGAGTTTGGATTCTCCAAGCATCTCTCAGCTCCCTGAACTCCAGATCCAGCTCAAAATGTATGGAAGAGCTCAAATCCAGGGAGGTTTGGGCCTGGAGCACAAGTAGTGGTTTTTGCTTGGATAAATTTGAAGATATGAGGTGGGAGTTAGCTCTAGCCAATGTACCTGGAATAGGGCAGGCTCTTGATGAGGCAGCCAACAGAATGGCTGTGGTTTTGACTCTCACAAGAGATCAGCAGGCAGCCAGGACAAAAATCTGAGGAGGATGGTATAAATGCTGGGCTCCTGCCCATGTTGCAAGGACAGTAAAGTTCAGGAAAGTTGGGGGCCACCCAGGTTTGCCTTGGGCTTGAAGAGCTTCTGTACTTGTGATTTGTTTGGTTGGATATATAAAAATATATATTTTAATTTGGTTGGCTATGTGTAAATATATGTATTGTTTTATTTGGCTGAACATGGACATCCTAAAAGTCTTTCTCCTCTGGCTGCTGAGAGCTCCTCCCTTGCATTGGCGCCTGTTAAGTGCTAGAGACAGCTTGGGGGCTCAGTCGTGAGTTACAGCATGGAAGTGGCCTGACCTGGAGACAGGACTGTCTCAGTACAGGTCCACGATGGAGCCACCAGCTAAGAGCAAGGCTTTTGTGTGCCGGGGGGAGAGCACCCAAGACTCTGTGGGAGGTCCTGTGATGCCTCCTGTGAGGCCTCTTTCTTGCCGATGGCACAGCTGAGCAGCGTGTGGTGGGTCAGGCACTTAACACAGTGCAGCTTTCAACACTCTTTGAGCATCCTCTTGACTTCAGCAGGGCTTTGCTCTCATGGGTGGGTATTGCTGCTCTGCTCTTCTCAATCTGTTTGCCACAACCCTAGCAGGCCCAGCTTTTGCAGCCAGAGAAAGGAGTGAGAAGATGTAAGAAACTCTGCAGATACCAAGGTCAGTGCAGAAGGAAGGGCAGGACATGCTCTGGGCGCTGGAGCAGAGACTCCCCTGTGCCCCGTGGTGAAGACTGTGGTGAGGCAGGCTGTCCCCCAGCAGCCCATGGAGGAGGGGTGATGGGGAGTAGAGATTCCACCTGCAGCCCGTGGAGGACCCCACGTCAGAGCAGGTGAAGGCACCTGTAGGAGGCTGTGACTGNAGAGCAGGTTTGCTGCGGGACTTGTGACCCTGTGGTGAACCCACACTGGAGCAGTCTGCTCCTGAAGGTCTGCACCCCATGGGAAAGACCCATGGGAGCAGTTCGCGAAGGACTGCAGCCTGTGGGAAGGACTCAGTTGGAGAAGTTCATGGAGGACTGGCTTTTTCCTCTCCATTCCCCAGCTCCTGCCAGCCCTCAGAGCACGCACCTCCTCCCTCCCCTGCTAGCCTTTTCACACTGGAAAGGTTTTTAAAGGTCTCTCTAAGTGGCAGCTGCTGTGTGGCTTGTTGGGTTTTTGTGGTGGTTTTTTATGATGAGCTGGAAATTAATTTCTTTTTCGCTGGCATTGGACTATCTGTTCTCCATGTCGTGGTGCAGAATGAGCTCGTAACTCTCTTGACTGCCTCGTGGCTGAGTTATGGGGTCTTCTGTAGTGTAGCCCAAAGGGTTTAATTTAACTGTGGATGTTTTGAAAAAGCAGTGGAGATCTGACAACTGTCTAGGGCTTTTGCTGTCCATACGCTTGCAAAGTTTTACCTCACATTTCACTGAAAGGTCCCTTGTGTAAAGGATAAGAAATCCTAGGCCTAATTTAAAACAACAGAGCTGAGAAGAAGGTTTTGGTGTGTCATCCCCTCCCCCCTTCCATTTTGCTTTTCCTTTTTACTTGTCTGAAGACACTAACTGTGTCTCCATCCTCTCTAGACTGAGCACCACAAATGCTTTCCATCTCTTCTTGCCAACTATCTCCTATAGATTTCCAGTCGCTGTTATCGGTCTCCTTTGGACTGTCTCCAATTGTTCATACCGTCTTGGAGATCAACATCCCAAACTGGACAACATGTTCCAGCTGAGATCTTAACAGTGCAGAAGGCATGTGAGGATAATTTGGACAGCTTATGCACGACATCTTTTTCTGCTTTGATCCTGGTTGCCCTTGGCATGATCTTGAACCTGTTTTTGGGCAAGTGGGGTGAAGTGTTGCAGTTGCTATGTCTAGGCCACCTGTTGTTGTCTCCTTGTCACTACACACAGACACTAATAAGACCATCTGTTGTAGGAACCTGTGTCTCCAATCAGGGATGCTTGGGTGAGCTAATACAAAAGGACAAAAGATGCGGTCTGCTTGCAGGAACTGAAGCTCGTTAACCCCCCTGCAGATGATCTCCATATAGGCTCCTTCATGAGACTATTTACAGGGTGGTTTAATAGGTGTGCGACGCCTATTGATATGCAACCTGCATCAAGTCCCACCTTAGCTGATTTGCTGTAGCTTTCCCAAGTGTCTGCTTGTAGCCGGATCGATGCCATATGGGTTGCTTGTCTGGCAAGTCTAGAGCCTAGAAGAGCCACCAGTCACTTGGATTTAACCCTTGCTTGAACACGTTGGTGTCTCTCACCTCCCTGTTGCTAGGACTAGGAGAACTGGCAAGCGGTCCCTTATCCTTGCTTCTCTCCTGCTTTCTTCACTCCTGCAGGCTCGGTGCTGTCAGCTTGGTGCTTACCGATGGCCTTTGACTCCTTCCAAGCAACAGAGGCTAGCTGCCTACCCATGCTCTCCCAAAAATCAATTCCAAGGTGGCAGTGAGTGGGAAGAGTCATTTGCAAGCTCTGCTTGCCCTCAGACCTGCAAGGTTTGAGGTCAGTCCCTGGGCATGACACCAGGGCTTTGTTGCCTGTTTAGTGTTCCTTCTGTATGAGAAGAAATTGGTGGGGTTGTGTCCACTGGAGCACTCTTCTACTCACAGGGCTGTGGAGGAGCCATGGGGAAAGAGACAAGTCCTTGCTCTTTGCCTTTTTGTAATTTCTCCTTACAACCATCAGCTGACTCATGTTTTTGGGGGTTTTTTTATGCCCAGCCCTGCTGGTCCCCTGAATGATTAAGAACATCTTAATGATACCTCCAGGGCTTTGTCCCTGTCAGGGCAGCATGTCATCCTGTATTATTTGCTGAGTTGAATGGGACACTGGTTTTACTGGACTTGCACGAAGGACATTATACAGATGCAAGTGCAGTTAAGGGGCTGGACTATGTCTCGGGTTCTTGCAAGAGGGTGATTATATTTCCTCCAACTTGACTTTGGGGTGTGGAGAGCAAAACCAAGTCATCTAGTTGTGGAGCAGGATTGCAATAACAGTCATGAGCAGGGGATTTGATCCCAGCCTGCCGGCTCGTTGACTTGTTAGCTAACCCAGCTGGAGGTAGAAGGGATGGCAAGTCCAGCCAACTCTACTCTAGCCAAACCCAGAACAGTAGGAAACCTCAGCCTCCTGAGGGAACGAGGGACTGAGGTCCTCAGCTTGTTGTTCTGCTTTTCAGGGCTGGGCCTAAACTAGAGTGTGGTTCTGGCAAACCCCAAAGGCCTTACAGCCTCCAAGTAGTAAGGATGGAAATGCAGATTTATGGTGGTGTGCTGGTGCAACCCCTCGGGTGATGCGTGTGTAAGTACAAGGTGCGCTGCCCTTCATTTAACCTCTGTCTCGGTGGAAATGGCCAAAGAGAACCTGCAAAATCCCTGGTGTTTCTCTGGAGTTTACCCCCAAATGTGAATGTAAATCAGCGTAACGTTTGTCTTGCCTTTATCAGAGTCGTGCAGGCGATCATCTATTTCGGGCTTTGCTTGGACAGTGTTTGCAGTCCAAATACTGACAGGTTCTGTGGGACAGCCCCCACCTCCGCCTCAGACTTGTCTCCTGGAGTCAGGCGATTAGATGAGGCTCTCTTTCATCTAAGTCCTTTTCTTTATCTTTCTGATCTGTGGAAGGAAGCTGGCAGGTATCATCTGTAAAGGTAAGGAAAATGGAGCAAACATTTTGTATTCCAGAAATCTCATTATTTTCCAGCTAATACGCTGATTTTGGATGCTGGGGTTTGGCGGCGACACAAGGGTCGTTGCTGAACGAAGCAGAAGCGGGTCCCTCCTGCAGAAGCCTGCGTGGGTAAAACGTGCCTTTTTCTCCACGTGAATTCTCTGGGTCATGTCAAGGAGGGAGGCATTGTGGGTAACTTCCCTTCGCCTCCGACCTGATGGTAGATTTCACAAGAGGAAAAAGTGTGTTTTAAGAAGTTACTTGATACTGATCTGTCCGGAGTGCTTTTCCCAGGCTGGATTTGGGGAGGGATTATCTCAGCTTTTCATTTAGTTCTGAAATCCTGGGTATTGGTTTTATAAACTAAACCCCCTCCACAGCAGGTTGCTTGTTCTGTCTTGTTGTTTTAGCTTGATGCATAGGAAGGAATTTAAATTTTCTGAACGGCTGGGGCCAGTGCCTCGCCAGGGTGGATCGGCAGCGTTCAAATATTTAAAGGCAGATGCATCAATACTGGCAGCTGAGGATCTGGCTTACTTCGATTAAAATCTGATCAAGACTACTCAGCCTTACCAGAGGACTTGGATTACCAGTCTATAAAAAGAAGAGTTGGAGAGGAGAGGGCATTAAATATAAAAATAATCCAATGAAGGACGTGAAGCTAAACTCATTGCAAATTGAACAATAATGAAAATATCCTCTTGAAACAGGTGGAGGGCAGCAGGGCTCGTAGGCGAACACTGGGCTTGGAGCTAGGTTTGGGGTAGAAATACTGCTCTTGGGCTTCTCATGGCCATGGCCTCAGGTTTAAAGGCAGATATTTTTTTTAAAAGGATGGCCTTGCTCATTAGAAGATCCCCAAGGGAGTTTGGCGGGAGGAGGTGTGGGTGACAAATCCTGTGAAAAATCCGTGCCTCTGCTTCTTCAGGAGACCTGGGCTAGTGCTAAATCTCACTGACAAAGAGGTGATTGAAGCTGAGGATCAGAAAATCAACTCTCTTACAGATTTCAAAAGGTGAAATGTGCGTTTGTCTTCAGGGTTTCTTACAGTGGTTGAACTTCAACTCTTCCCTTTCACCGCAGCATTTTTTTTGCCGTTTCTTCATTCTTTTTTAAATGTAAAATGCTTTTAAGGAATATTATGCCATATGCTTAAGCTTGATGACCAGGCTTGATAGGGACGCTCCACAGGGACACTGCACCAAGACCTTTGCTTGCTGGGTGGTAAGCAGAGGTGGCCTCTTTCATGGGTCTGTCAAACCACTCAGCACATGTCTAGCTTTCCCAAGATTTCTTATGCATATGGTCCCTGACCTCAATAAAATCTAGTCTTCCATGTGCTCCTGTGAAGTAGTGGTGTAGCTACCAGTAGGGCAGGCTTACTTGGGTTCTGAGCTAGATGGCTTTTGCAAGCCCCCAAACCCTATTTATGGAGCACACCAACTTGCTCAGTAGGCTTGCTTTGATGGGAAGAACATCCCTTGGTGATGGTGTGGAAGGAGCTCTTCTACAGGGATTGTAGGACTTGTGACTAGAGTGTCCTTTTGTATCCAAGACAGGCAATGGTGAACAAGATGCACGGTGAGCTAGCTGGTCTGGGAGTCTGTCTGGGGTGACTGGAAGGTGCTTTGACTACATCAGAGGATTCTGGGAGCCTGGAGAGTGGGACTGAGTGGCCTGAAAAATACTGGTGACTTCAGCTGACGCATCTAAGATTGCTGGAGGAAAGATGAAGGGGTTGTTGTGGGACCTCTTGGGCAATTACATACATGGATGGTCAGCCATATCGCCTGAATGCCCCAGCAGCAATGCCAGTCGGTCCAGTTTTCTTTAACCAGAATTAGGGTCAGATGAGGACAAGGCTGTGTTTTTTAATAAGTATTTGTTAGCAAGTGCTTTCCCTTCCTCCTCCCCCCTAACATTGTTAATTTTCCTTGCAGTAACACGTGCGTCGTTCAGCTTCTGTTGCTCCATGTGTCGTGCTCTGTTACTCGGCCTCGCTCGGAGCTGCAGAGCGGAGGGAATGCTGCCAAGGCGTTTTCTGGGAATTTGCTCTGGTCCTGCTATTCCCTGGGAGGGCTCAGCTGATGTGTTTTGTTTGTGGGGGGGAACAAAATGCTCAAATGTCAGCTGCTGAATGGACCGTCAGAGACCAAGGCAAGGACCAGCTTCTGCTTCGTCTTTGTGAGCAGGTACCCACACACGTGTAGCCACCGTAAGGTTGGGGTGATGACTTTCTGAGAGGGACAAGTTTCCTAAGCAGTAAACGTGACCTTCGCGCCCTATTTTAAAAGGTGTGAGGTGGTGCTTAAGGCAGCCTTAGGGTAAGGGTGCTTTGTCCTCAGCCAGTCCTTTCCTGGGTGCAGAAATGGGGGCTGCAGGTGGCTGGGATGCCCTGCAGAAGGACACTCCTCTCTGTCAGAGACGCAATTACCTTTTCACATGGGCTGGGTGTGAAAGGGTGTTAAAAACCATTGTTAATTGAAATGCATTGGTGAACACTTTTAAAACACCTGCTTTCTTGTTGGAGACAGGGTTATACTTATCCAGACTAAACCGCTGCAGGGAAGGTAGAGACGTGGTGTGCTCTGCGGCTGGCTGGGCCGTTCATTTGCTAGCACGGGGTTGGATTTCTTGATGACTCAGAAGGGAGCTCAGCTGCCCCTCAGCTATTTGCGGATCTGAAGATCAGTGCTGCTGTGGTTATGAACCAGGACTCAGAGCACTGCGTTGAGCAGAGCTGGGACCAGAAGCCACCTCAGTCTCAAAGTGTGTATAAAAGCAAGCAGCTGAGGGCTCCCAGGTGCCAGGTTTGCACAAGGCAATCGCAGGCAAGTCCCAGAAAAATAATAAGGTGGATGTTAGCTGTGGGATTCTTGCTACTTGCCTCAGTTTCTTTCAGGTCATGGAGAGGGAGCAGGGGGAATGAAAAATTTCAAGTCTACGTTTGAACCATCTGAAGTAGATTAGGAATGAAATTAATGTTGTGCAAAAACCAAGGGCTTTACTACTGCAGGAGCTGGCGTTGCTGGCTATCTTACATTTTCTGATTTGTAATTCTTGCCTGATCTGGAGTCTTCTATCAAATATCTTTGTGCACAAATCCTGAGGAACATTTGGTGGGAAAGCCCCTTTGCCTGTGGCACGTGCCTGCAAGCCTTCTCTACTAGGTAACAGCAACTGCAGAGCACTTGGCCATCAGAGTAGACCAGAATTACACAGGCACAGGACTGGTAAGCAGCGGTCACTAGTTTCCATATCGCTCCATGACCCGCACCTATGTGTGCAGCACCCTTGGCTGCAGAGCCTGTATGTGCACTCGATGCGTTTAACCTCAGCTCTGGCTGCCGTGCCTTGAGCTTCTGGGTTGTGTTTGACCCTCTGTTCTACTGGGGTTTCTTCTTTCTGAGGTCTGTAAGAGTTGGACAGATCAGCTGCCCACTCCCACTTACAGCATCCTTCCTTCTTGCCTTTCATTTGCTTCCCTGAGAAAACACAGGGTTAATGTGGTTTTGGCTCCTTTTTGCCCACCCCTAATAACTTTCCAGCATGATGGCTGATTGCAGCTCTGTGTGCCAGAAATCTTAAAGATAACAAGTTCTTACCAGCTTGATATAAACAGATGGCCAGGGAGAAGACTTTTTATCTTTGCCCCTCTCCACCAAGGGAGTTCAATCCTTATCAGTCCAAGAGCATCTTTGTGTGAGAGAAGGAGGAAGAGAGATGTCATGAATGTTGTGAATGCCCATGGAGAAAACTGCACTTGGAGTCAATGTCCTACTGCATCCTGGAGAATCCCCCTGTGATGTGTAACTCCATGGAAAATGGAAGTATTGCTGGCTCTGCTTCTGGATAAGCTCTGTGTGAGGCTTTCTGTTGCTTTCTTTCACCGCAGCCTTTTATCAGAGGCTGGAAGCAGCAATGTGTGTGGTGTTGCCAGCCTGAGTTGGAGCAGAGAGCTCGGGAACAGGAGCCTGGCACTGGAGCAGCGTGCTACAGCCTGCTTTCCAGGGGGATGGGGCTGTTTTAGCCTCTGGCTGGTTGGTGGGGCAGCTTTCCCCTGCAGCAGCACTTGCTTTCCCTGGGCAATAGCCACTGTTTCTAGGATGGTCCTCTGGCTCATCACCCAGCTCCTTTCCTGCCCTCTTTGCCTTCCGCAGAGAGCTGTTTAATCAAGGGTGTATCAAAATCCATCTGTCTACGCTGGTGTCAACAACCCAGCTTCAGGGACATTTTAAACAATTGTATTTCCACATCCTGTAATGGATTTCATTGCCGAGGGGATGGAGACCAGGGCAGCAAAGGTATTTTAATTACATCTGATTGTGGCATCTTGCAGGCTTGCCCTGTCAGTTGTTCTGGCACGGCACCGTTTAGGGCCCGCTTTTGCCAGCACAAGCATGTTAGCTGGAGGTTTACTGGTCACAGAGGAAAACATTGCTATTTCACTCCTGACATCATCCTGGGGCTGTGTCTTCTCTCTCCACCCGGCTTTTGTGATATCAGCTTCTTCCACATTAGAGGATTTTAATCCTTCCATATCACGTTGCTTAGAAGCAGTAGAAAAAGTCACCTGCCCTATTGTGTGGGCATCATATCTGGGCAGAGCAGAGGTACTTTACTTGCTCTGAAGAAAACCTGCCTCCTGCAAGGGAGATGTCCATTCTGAACCCTTTCCCCAGCTCACGTCTTGGTTTCACAGCCTGTCCACATAAAAAGGGCTTCCCTTTTTCTGAGGCAAGCAAGGGAAGGTTGAAACGCTGTCTCCAACAAGACTATTTGGGGAAAGGAGGAGGGCACGAGGCAGGGAAAGCTGCTAGTCTCGCTGTGCTGAAACACCCCGATCGGACCCGTGGGGCTGGATCAGCGAGTGGAATAAATCCTGGGACAGGCAGGAGTGCGGTTAGTGTGATAAAGCACATTTTCAGAAGCTCCTGCTCACCAAACAAGAGGATCTCCAGCTGGATGCATATTGAAATGGCAGTGACTGTTGTATCTTCACATGGCTGTGGGTGTATTTTCACTAACACTCGGGGCTGGTGGTATCTGCAGTGCTGCCCGCAGGTTTTCTGGAGCGTCCAGCAGGCAGCAGCTCCCGCTGCCCATACCGTGACCTGCCTTTTCAAAGTGCTTAGCACTCAAAAGGCAGAAACTGAATCTAACCTGGGGTTTGAGGGAAGGAGAACCTTTCCAGGAGGCAGAGGGCAGGGTTAAGGTAAATTTTTTTTTGTACTATGACTACTAATATGCATTTCCATGCTTGCCAAAGCTTTTGGTTCTGATTTGATAGAAACATTAATCCTCAATATCCACAATTTTTCAATGTTGGAATGTGTCTGTGTTCTTAACACCACTCATCTGTGTCATTTCCTCCTCTTAACAGAGATAACCTCAGCTGCAGATGAGAGAAGTGTTTTGTTTGTGATTCCTAGGTGCTCTGCGCTTGATGCATTGTCTTCCTACAGAGACAGGGTAAACTCTGCTCCTCCCTTCTGGTCTGGGTTGCAATGATGGATTAACTAGGTAAGTAATAGAGTGGTAATGAGATAACCACTGACATCGAGCATTAACGTGGGAATAAATGAAGTTACCATCCAGAACTAATGGCCTGAACTATCACTGAGTTGTAATTAATGAATGTGGTGGCTGAGATTTACAAGGATATTTTAGGATGCTGCTTGCATGCAGCTTTGGGTTTTATGGCTTGGTTGGAGAGAAATCAATTAATGCCAAGAACTTAATGAATGGGCAGAAGCTGTTCTTTGTCAGTTTGCAGTGCCCCTTTTGTGGAAGAGGCTAGAACTGGCACATGGGGAGTGTCTGCCTTTTCTTTGCTTCAGAGGGGTGGAAGAAGGGAGAATGCTGTGGCCTCGGACTCTGGGTCACTTGCACTTTCGTGCCTACTAGAGACGTTGCAAGGTATATCTCAGAGGTCTTGTTTCTTCTGTTTTATTAGGGCACAGTAGCAGTTTTCTTTGTGGGAACAGTACGTTTGATGTGAACCCATGCACCGGGCTGACAGGTTAGCTTGTGAAGGGATTGCTGGTGACTGGGATTCTCCACCCAGGACCTCTGAACTGAGCAATGATGAGCTACCCTGTTTTGCTCCATGAATGTGGGAGGAGGAAGAAAGAAGGACAGAATGGCAGAGAGGGGAGGAGTGGCTGGAGAGGGATGGAAGAATAACAGAGAGATGGGAGCAGGACAGAGGGATGGTGGGAATAAGGGGGGAGCTGAGCAGGGAGTGGAGGAAGGAAAAGGAGTGGGCACAGGGATAAAGTGGGAAAGAGATGGAGGGGAAGGGGACAGAAGTGTGCAGGAAGAAAAATAGAGCTAAGTGTCAAGACAGAGGGACAGAAAGAGAAGGGCAGGAAGGAGAACAGAGGGACAGACTGACACAGGCAGGGTGAGGGAGCGGGATGGGGCACAGGGACAGAAAAGACACCAGGAGAGCAGAGTGACAGAGAAGTGGGATAGGGAGTGGGTGAGAGGGGAAAGAAGTGGGAGAGAAAGGGAGAGGCAGGGACAGGGAGCAGGACATAGAGCAAGGGAAGGATGGGAAACCCTCTGGAGAGAGAGAGACTGAGAAACAGAGATGTGGATCACAGCAAGGAGGTGGAGATGAACAGAACAATCCTGGCTTCCTGGCTACAGACAGAGGAAGAGCAAAAGGGGATGGGGAGCAGGATGGAAGCCCAGAGAGAAACGCAACCAGATGAACAGGGGATAGAGGCAGGAGAGAGGAGACAGGCTGCATGACAGAGTGTAACAATAAGGCCAGGAAACAGGATATGGTGATGGAGAAGAGAAGGGCAGGGAGTGGGAGAAAGAGGGGGGGGAAAGATAGCAACAGGTTATAGGGCAGACAGGGAGTAATTAGAAAATACAGGCAGGGAGTCAGGGAAAGACAAAAATAGAGACAGTCTATAAGGCAGAGAGGGAGGGCAGGCTGGATGGGGCTTTGGGCACCCTGGGCTGGAGGGGAGTGTCCCTGCCCATGGCAGGGGAGTGGAACTGGATGGGCTTTGAGGTTCCTTCCAACCCAAACCAGTCTGGGATTCTTCTCCTCCCCTTCAGCTGTGGCTCTGCCTCCTGTATGTCACCCCTTCCCTTGCTCTGCAGTCCTGCTGTGGTGTCCCGTGCGATTGTATGACTGCCTGCACCTCATCCGTGAGCCTCCTGGAGCAGGAGTTGAGATGTCCAAGCTGCGTACGTGCAGTGTGCCCATACTCCCAGGCACCTTGTCTGGAGAGCTGTCCCTCCCTGCTCCCATCGCTTACTAGGCATGCGACCCTGCTAAACACTTCAGAGATGTGTGAGTAACACTTTGGAGGTGGTTGCTAGGCTCTTGCAGAAAACACAGCAGAGCAGTCAAAATTCTTCATGTTAATTGGTAGGAATACTCCAGCCATATAACTGCTGCCTCCCTCGTCTTTCCATGGCAACACTCTCTCTACAGCAGCCCAGGTGCTTGTGGTTGGATATAGTGGGGGTTTTTTGAGCCCTCTGTCTTCCAAATCGCCCCTTGGAGCATGGAGGGAACATCTGTACTTTTAAAGTATGGGCATCATGTGATACATCGAATAGCTTCCCTTGGTGGAACCATATTCCTTTTCTGTGCTGTCAGAGACAGAAAACTTTGGAAACGTGCCTGAATTGAACCCTTGCATTTCTTTGGTGGAAAGAGCTGTGGCCTTGTTTCTTTAACAGGGAGAGGAAGGTGCTGAAAGAGTCCTGAGTGTTTCTTTTCCTTCCCACGGCCTGACCTGTCACACCTTTCTGTCAGCTGGAGAAAGGAGAGGGACCACAACTCAGCATCAGGTGAGCAAAGGGAAGAACAATCTCTTTCTCTCCTGCAGAGCCCAGCCTGGACGGAGCTGCGACATCTCCTTCAGGAAGCAAGGATGGTGGCTGGAAAGAGCTAGAGATAGTGGACAGCAGAAAGAGTGGCTCAGGCATTGCATCATCCTCAGCTCTGCTCCCTGCTGCGAATCAAGGTGTGTGGGACGTGTGAGGCAGCGCAAACGGGTGCTGCCTGTTGGATGTGGACAGAGCAGAGGACTGGTGCGGAGGATAAGGAGTCTTCTCTTGCTGCTCCTTACCTCTTTCAAATGTTCTCCGTGCATGTTTGAGCACGGTGCTCTCCTTCAGGACCCATTTTACAGCACTTTCAGTGTTTCCAGGGGAAACAGAGACTCAGATGGCTGGTGACAGACCCAGCCCAAAGCTGCCCAGCCGTGGGGCCACTTTGCCCGGAAGCATTGCATTTCCTTGGCGCAGGCTCAGTAGTTCCCTTCCATGCTGAAGAGGAGGAAGAAATTTCCACCCTCTGGACCAGCACAAGCCAAGACCCAAACTGATCAAAGAATGGATAGTATGTCTGGGGATATGTAAATCCTCCTCCCCCAGCTCTGGGAAGTTTATTGCCCTCAATAAAGTACACAGTGTGGCTGTCATTCCTGAGGAGCCCAGGCGGGCTGTTATGTGACAAGGGAAAATTACCCAGGCTGTTCTCCAGAAGGCAAGTGAGCAGGAATTTTCCTCTGACCGGTTCAGGACAAAGTTAATGTAGGAAAAGCCATTAAAATTAATGCTGGTAAACAAGGATAAAAACCAGCAGGGTTGTAACAAAATTTGGACCAGATTGGGTTTCCCAGCTGTCATGCTGAATGCTATCTTAAAGGCAGCAGGCGAAGAGAGGGAGTAAGCTGAGCTCAGAAAGCTCTTGCTGGAGTGGGCTGTGAGGTTGGGACTGGGAGTATCTGGGCTCCAGTGGCACCGGCTTCATGGTCCAGCACTTTAATCCACTCGGGCCTGCTGTCTTTTTCTGGGAAGCAGTGATGGTCTATTGTCTAATGGTCCTTACGTCTCTTATTTATTCATGTAATGGTTGTCTGCTCTCCTCCAGAGGCTCCCCTCAAAATTCAGACCCTGTTCTAGAGTTCTGGGAACGTGCCTGCGTGTGGCTGCTGGCTGCAGGTATTTTGTGTGAGCATGCTTGGGTGCAGATCTTGGGTTGTTGGGGCAGTGACTTGCTCCAAGAAGCTGATCCTGAGTTCAGCTAGGAAAGGTGCAAAGGGGCACGGTGATTCCTTTCTCCGTTTTGCCTGCTCCAATGTGAAAAGGGGGCATGCTTGAGCTGCATGGAGTGAGGATCACCGGGGGCATGGGCCCACTGTACTGGGAGGAAGTCTCAGGTTTGATGCCATGTCTCGTGTTGGTGGTAGGTACAGGCTAAACAGGGCTCAGAAGATCCCAGGGAAAACACCCTGATGCAGGCACTGTGTGTTGCCTCTTCTCTCTTGCTGGCTTTTTCCAACCACACATCATACTAATATAAGCCAGTCAGCTTCTCCAAAACTCCTGGCACCACATGTTCAGCTGACTTGATGCTTTGGAATAGGTTGAATCTAGCATAAACAAGCCAAAATGTCCAGCCCCAGAACTGAAGTAATGGTCCATATGTTCAAGTGACCACTGATTTGATGGTAGTGGTGAGAAGGGAGAGGTACAAAAGCAGTTGGTCGTTTTCTTGCAGTGCCTGAGAGACTTGGATGCTATGTTTGAAAAGAAAGAAGGCAACAGTCCTGTCTCTGAGCGCAGCCATCTACAGCAACATATATGTAAACAGCTGTAGGAAACTCCCCAGCCTGCCAGGCAGTGCAAATAGCAGCAGAAAGACCCTTTGGTTCCTCAAAGAGGCGTGGTATACCTTGTGTCTCTCTAGTGAGGCGGTGTTTGCCCACACTTCAATGGTTTTGATGACCCTGTCCTGGATGGCCAGGTTTTGAAGGCAGGTGGGATTCTGGCGGAGTCTTTGTGCAGCAGCTCGCAGAGTGAAGTGAAGGTGCTGAGATAAAGTGCTATTCTGTCTCCAGCTGAGCACTGGGAACTAGAGCTGGGTGTCTGAAGTTGTTGTCATCATCAAAGAGACAAGGGAAAGTCTGGGCAGGTCAAGATTGTTGTTGTAATGGAGTGCAGGGTAGAGGGAGGTCAAAGGCACAGGTCTTCCTTTGGAGCCCTCATCCCCAGGGGAATCCACAGGCTGCCTGGGTGGGGAGGCATCATCCCCTTTTCTCCAGTCAAACTGCCAGAAGGTTGCTGTCTCGGAGGTACTGTAGGTGAGGTGGGCAGAGGTGAAGAGCTTGCTTTGGTTTTTCATGAGACACCACCAAAGAATCAGAGTGACAGAATTATTTTTGTGGAAGTGACTATGTGAAATAGTTTTTCATTTTGATTATTTGGAAACTAAAACTGTTCATGGGTTTTAAAATTCATGTCCCCTCTAGGATGCTTTGCTTTGTTTTGTTTCTTATTCCCTCCCCGTATTCCTCAGAGGGAACCATCCAAACCTACACAGTGTGTTATTTCTTGAGGAAATGCAATTGTTTTCCAGTCAAACCTAGGCTGGAAATGCTTCTGGTGATTCATTTGTCTGAGAAATTTAAAAAAGCTTGGATGGAACAGAAACCAGGCTGGTTCAGAGGAAGCTTTCTTTGTGTTTGAAGACCCACTTGAGTGGGAGTTGTTTCAAAAGCTTTTATTGAAAAAAGAAAAATTTTATAGGTTTTCTTCAGGAAACTTGGGCTCCAGCCATTCTTCTGTTGCAGCTTCTTGTATGGTCCCAAGATCTGGAGCCTGGCCACCCTGGTCCCAGCATCCCATGCCTGCTGCATTGCAGAGCTGTGCCACCTCTTACCGAGTCCTGTGTCTTAGCTGTGTGCTCTCCAGGATTGCCACTTCTGCAGGGTGGGATGGCAGTGATGCTAGCTTTGATTTCATTATACTTTGTACCAGAAGTCTTCCCCAAGAGCAAGGATCATATGGGTGCAGAGCTGTGTCTGAGCAGGGACCTCCTTCTGTCAGACAGTGAGGGATCCAGGTCCCATATTCATCATTACAGTCTGCTGAAGCTCCTCACCATGAAGAACCTCTCCGTGAGGTTTCCCAACACCCAGCGAGGTTCCCAGCCAGGCACCAGAAATGCAGATTCAGTGGTAGCAACCACCACAAAGTCCCCTGCAGAATATCTCTTTGGCCTTCAGTTTCCCCACCTATGAACCAAGGATGTTTTAGTGGTGTGCTTTTCGAGACACTGCTTGCTCCTCCTTCGTACAATAAGGAGTTGTGGAAAACCACCAGGCAATGGCTGAAATCAGATGAGCTGATCTGTGCCATCCGAAGAGTAATCCCATGGTTCAGGGACTGTTCTTATCTCCATGGGACGTCCCAGAGCTAGCTTGATCAGAGGCAAGGTGCTTCATGGAAACAGGACGTTGCTGGAGAGAGCAATGGGGATGCTTCGTGTGGGACAAGAGCGGTGGCAAGTGCCTGTGTATCTGGAGATACAGCAAGGAGTGGGCTGGATAGAGGAGACTACCTGCTCCTGTTGCTGCCCGCTCTGCGAGCTGCCAGCTCCGCTGTCTAGTGCTGTCCAGATCCACGATGTAACTGCTCATCTCCAGTCCCTGCCTTCTCTGTACCCCACATGCTGCTTCTCCTATAAATAGCCCGGCAGGAAGCAGAGCACAGAGCCACCGCAGATGGCCCCCACTTCCACGTGCAGTCGTGTGTGAGATTCCAGATAGAGGCTGTCAATTCCTTGCCTCGAGCCACCCGTGAAACCTCATTAAAAATGGTGTCCTCTTCCTTAACCCCCATCACCCCCTCCCTTCCCACTTCAGCTTGCCTGCATTCAAGCACCCTTATTAAACATGCACTTCTAAGCAAGGAGCACTGACTTCCCCTTAATTGAGGCATAATAATTAGAGCATTAACACATTAGGAGGGTGAGACAGCATGTTTAGCTTTTGTGATTAATTATCTGAGGATTGTAATAAGTTGTTAAGACATTAATTACTCTGGCATGTTTATTGCTCTTTATTGCAGAACAGACACTTGATAGCAGCAAGTGCTGGTGCATCTGGAAATACAGTGAGACGCAGGCTGGAGGCAGGAGACCACCTACTCATCCACAAACCAGTGAGCTGTTGCTGGTGGGGATGGGGTGGGGACATCCTCCTGGATGGATCTTGGTGACCAAATAGGTTTCTCTTCCATCTTCTGGAGGCAACAGATGGATAGAAATGGTATCTGAGTCCCTTAGGACAATCTTGGACCTGGAAGATTCTTTCTGATGTTTTAATCTGTGGTGTTTTTTTCTTTTAATTTGTTTGGTTTTGTGTGTTTTTTACTCTTCTTTCAAGTGAAGTGTTTCCTTCCTGATGGTTTGATGTCCTCCTCATTTGGATCTTTGTGTTTCCAAGTCTGGTCAGTGTGGCTCAGTCCCTGGATCTTACCAGGAAGGCTGTCTGTAGCAAAGGCAGCCTAAAGGTCAGTGTCCACAGTGGTCAGGGAATGAACCAGGACCCCAGTGTCCTCCCTTGCCCCTCCATAGCATGAATTTTCTTTGGAAGAATTGGGAGCTGGGTCAGGGAGGGGTGTTGCTGCAGCAGGAGGAGAGGTTTGGACTGCCACGGTCTGCTCTTCAGACAGCAGGCTGCTCTGTGGCCCCTAGACACCTCCACACTCATCAGTCAGATAGGGTCTAATGGCAGAATTCAGAATGAGTAGTCTTGTGTGCCCCTGAAACTCTGACGGAGAGAAAAGACAGCTAAATCATAGTGGGCCTGTTCCCAGCCTTCTGCTCTTCCCATGAAACAAGCACAGGGGCAGATCCTCTGCCCCAGCCCGGGGCTGGGCTGGGGAGAACATGGGAGACGTGGCAGCAGCCCCAGCCACTGTCACACACAAAGAAATTTGGGAGGAGGCTGAAAGACAAGAACGTGGGGAAGCTGTGGGTGCGGTGTGTTGGGTATAGATGTCCTTGGGGACCCCTGGACCTGATGTTTCTGGTTTCTAGGCTGTTGCTGCGCTCCCATGTTATTGCGACACGTGTTTGTGTCTTGGTGCAGCAACTGATGGAGGCAGGGGGAAGGGGGCTGCCTCTGTTGCCTCCTCTTAGAGTTAATGCACATGATGATCCTGACCAGTCTTTGTCTCCCTCAGGACTGACCCAGGGGCCTCTTTCCTCATGGCTTCCACCAGCTCATGGTGTCACCACGTCTCAGTGGCTGGGGAGGCCCTTCCCTGTGTGCAAGCTGGGATCCATCTTTTGTTGGTTGAATGCAGCCTGCTGCCTTCAGCCGCTGCGAGCCCCTGCCTGCCTCTCTCTAGCCCAGCCTGCATGGATTTGGCATTCACCGTCAGGTGCCTCCTTCTGCATTCATGGAAAGCATCGGCCCGGCATTTCCCACTCAGCTCCTAGGGACAAGGCAGGTCATGACTTGTGCGTTTTATCATTAAAAAGATAATTTCCTCTAGATGTGTGCAATAAGACAATGGCACTGACCTGTGATCCCGGCATTGCGCAGCATTAATGATTTCCCTTTGCAGGTAATAAGCAGCAAATGTACACATTTTGGGGAGATCCGAATTATTATTTTTTTTTCCTTTTAAGACTGCTGTCTTCCTAGGCCAGACTTAATTAGCAGACCTCATTATTTCCTCAAATGTAACTTGACTTCCATTGAATAAGAATTGTTCAGTGGATGGGGAGCAGCAGAGCGGTGCTGCAATATTCATATTGTTTTAATTGCAACATTAACATTTCATGCCGCTCTTGGCATACTTTCAGGTGCGGCCCTTCAGCTCAATGCAATGCTGTGAAAGGTTGGATCAGAACAATTAGGGTAGAGTGACTGGATTTCTGGATTATTTTTTTTTTCTTTTAAATGAGTGCAAGCCTGGATTCAATCCCCATCAGTCCTTTTGTCGGGCAGAACAGGGAGTCAAGCACCCCTGAAGTGTAAATCTTTTTTTCTTTTTTTTTTTTTAATAAAGGATGTGCTGTAGTGCATGTTTAAATTCTCTTTTTTCTGCAGAGCTGAATCCCTGCAGGTACAAGTGATACGTGATCCACCAGGCTGATGGCACCTCCTGGGACTTGACCTTTACTGGGTGAATCGGAGGAGCCCCAGAATGCGTCTGGTCACCTGGGCAAATGTCGCATACGAGCTGGAGGGAGACAGGCTATTTCCCACTTCTCAATTACTTCCAAGGCTCTGGAATACCTGAGGCTGGAAGTGAACGGGTGACGCCTGGGCCAGTGCAGATCCTAGATGAGCACAGGGATTACCCTGCTCTGTCCCCGAATTGCTTATAGGGTTTGGCTTTCTTGCAGCGGGGTCAGACAAGACTGAAATGCTGGGCTCAGCCTTAGCGAGCTCCGCTCACCTTTGCTGCCTTGCCGTGTACCGTACGCTTGCCGCTAATCCTTCCTGTACTGGAGAGCGGTGATGAGTGACGGGAGTTCCTGGCAAAAGTGACTCCAGGTTCCACCCTGGAACAGCCTAATGAGGGTCACCTAATTGGGTCGCTGAAAGGAGGTGAGCAAGGCAGGCCAGCCAGCAGCTCAGTAAATGGCTGCTTGGTGTTGCTCTCCGAAGGCTGCATCGCACTGCACAACGTGCAAACCCTTTCATTGACTTCAAAGGAGAGCTAAGAGGCTGTTGTGTGCCCTTCAACCTTCAGGATGAAGAGGAAGGGTCACTGGTGCTCCCTCTGTCCTGCCAGGGGAAGGCACCCACGCTGCTGCCTGCCAGCTCTGTGCTGGCATCGGCTTGATCTGTACTGAGGCTGGTGAGCAGGTCTGATCTGCAGCAAGGATCTGTGTGTTAGAGGGACAGGCTCCCTCTCACTTACAATAACAAGTGCCACTAATTAGTCAACCTGCTAATGGGTAGCTTGATGTGTAAGTGATACTGCTGTGAGCTCCCCGGGCAGCTACTCGGACTCTGGGCTGCCTTCCTGGCATTTGCTGGCAGCAGCCTGCGGATAAAACATCTTGCTGGAAGGTGAGATCTCTGTCCGTGCGGTGGAGAGGGAATGGGAGGGTTGCAGGGCTGAGGGAGCTGCTCTGCCCATCAGTGCTCCCCCTTGGAGCTGGGCATGTCGCTTCTCAGGGAGCATCTGAACTCCTTCATACAGCTGGGATGGTAATTCAGGCTGGAAATGTAGCAGGAGCTCAGCTTGGTCACTGGAAGAATGATAAAGGAAGAGCACACAACCTGTTTCCAGAGGTTTCCCGAAGGCTAAAGTGACATCTTAGTTAGCTGCCTCTCCATTCAGCCAAGCATGCTCCTCAAAAGCTTCTCCCATTGGTATTGCATGCAGTGGGATCCATGAAGCCTCATGTCCTGTGGATATACAGCTTGCAGTTGGATTCTCTGGTGTCTAGTAAGCTGCTTGCGCTGAATGGAGCATCTTCCCCTTACTGGGATATTTATAGCATCTCTCTCTCTCCCACGCAGATTGTCTGATGTCTAATAAGGGATGATACACTACAGTTTTGAAGGTGCTAATAATGTCTCTCCTCTGTTTGACAGTCTGTTTCCATGAAATTTATAGACTCTGACTGTCTCCGAGACCTCTGTGTCTCTGTCAGATCAGGTTGAAATCTGTTCGCAGTGTCAGAAGTTGCTGGGGAGTGGGCAGAGGACAGACTGATGCAGCAGGATTGCATATGCTTTGCAGTTCTGAGGAAATTAGGCTGAAAATGTGCCCAGCTCTATTTCCTGCAGATCTGAGGGGGGGGGCGGGCAGCTGTGGCTCAGATCACCAAATTGCGAGTTTGGGAAAGCGAGCTGGTTGTGTGGGAGGAAGGAGATGAGCTCAGAGACTGCCCTGGAGAAGCACGGCTCTGCCCCCAGCCGTGTTGCGAGCGTTGCCTTGCTGCAGGCTCTTCAGGCACGTTCGAGATGCCTGGGGCGATGAGCGCCAGTGCTGAGCGCGGCCTCTTGTGGAAAACAGCCCCTGAGGAGGATAAACGAGCAAGCCCAGAGCTCCTGGCCGGTGTGAAGAATTGCCCGGCTAAAGGATAACGAATGCCACAGCAGGAGACGGAGCATTTCTCTGAGGCCATTCATCCCCTTTATCACCCCGCTAACAAGCCCCAGAGCGACTTCAGAGAGACTTCTCTGGAGCAGCACCATCCCTCAGCCATGCTGATGGCTGGGTGCTGGGGGTCAGGAATACAGCGTGTGGCAGGAGCACTCAGCGGGGAACCACAGACCACCCCCCCAAATAACAGCCCCGAGTTTGGGTGTCGGCAGTAGGGACTGTGCAGTGGCTCTGGCTTTGCTGGCACGGAGACCGTGTCCCCCTTTGGGCCACATGTGGTGCCACCTGTGAGATCTGGACATAACAACGAAGCATCTCTCTCTTTTTTTTTTTTACAGTACTTTTGGGCAGCGAGGGCCCTGCAGCACCCTTAGGAGGATTGCTCTATCCCAACTCCCAGCTTGTTAAAGATGGAAAACTTAGAAGATTTATACAAGACCCAACAGGAGTTTGGGGCCGCTGGCACGGAGGTGAGTTGGTTCTGCTTCACGTGCAGCGCAGCTCAGCCTGTGCGTGAGCCTTGTGCGAGGAGGAGAGGGCAGGAGTGATGTGCTCTTTGTAAGAGCTAATAAAAGCTAATTCATCCCTTTGCTCCAAGACAGTAGGAAGCATTAGCGACTGGCTGAGTGCCTCCTCCACTGCGGCAGCGTGCTGGGTGCCTCCGCCTTCCCTCTGGCTGGGAGCAAAGCATGTCCTCCTGCGGAGGGGAACGCATCTCTGTCAGCAAGAGCTGCGCTGTCTGCGACTGCATCAACAGGGAGCCTGTGGTGCTGTCTGAAGCTGGCATCCCTCCTGGGGAGAAAAACCAGTCAGATAACCTGGGCAGGTGGGACTGGGAATGAGGATGGATAACCCTTAGGCCATTTCTCCTGCTGGGCTTCAGCTCTGAGCAAGTGCCTCTGCCCAGGGCTTGGTCCGCAGCTCATGAGAACAAAGAGCACTGTCCCTGATTTGCCTGGGCTACAGGAGGCCCTCAAAAGGGCTGCAGCCATGTGTGCCTGAATAGGTGACCAAGTAGGTTAAGATACCTTCAGCAAGGAACTTGTGTGCTTGCCTGTGCTCTGCATGTGCAGGTATGTGGTGTGCCACCCTGTGTGCTCTCCTGCTGGAGTGATTGTGTCTGGGGCACGGTACACAGCGGGTGAGCATTAAGTAGAGCTATTTGCCAGCAATAGGAAGTTTTTTGTTTCTCCTCCTGTCTGTTTTCTTAATTTCTTCTTCTTTTCCTGCAAGTTTAGCTGTTGGAGTGTGCGTTTTGTGTCGTCCATGGTAAGCACCCCACAGCCAGTGGCAGGCAGGGCAGGGAGAAGATGCAGGCAGGAAGGAGAAAGAAAAGCAAACAGGAGACGTTCTGTTGTGTTTGGGTGCCCTCAACAAATCCTGCTGGTTTTGCAGGGGCAGAGAAGGAGGAGAAAAGCTGCAAAGCCTTGGAGTGTGCAGAGAGCGCCGTGATGGGCAGTTGGGTTGTTCCAGTGAGGGCAGAGACAGCAGGAGAGCAACAGCTGGTGTAGGGATGGTCTGGAAAGTGTTTGCAGAGCTGTGGCTCTGGAGCAGAGGAGAAAGATTGGTGTGTTACCAAGCCAGGCATCTCCTTGAGGACGAGCAGCACACCAGCAAGAGGATTGCAATCCTCACTTTTTCTCTCTGTTCTTCATCAGTAGGTCTCTGAGCATTTTAAAGGGAAGCTAACACCGCAGACTGGAAAACTTCACATCCTGAGGCTTCAGAGACTAGTTCAAAGCCAACGAGCAGAGCCAAGGCTGTGAGTGCCAAGCCCCTGCTGCATGCTCTCCTCCCTGGCCCCAAATAGCCTGCGCTCCAGACCTTGGCCTTTCTCTCAGCCCCCTCCACTGACCAGACAGATGATGGGGAGCTCGTTGGAGGCCAGTCTGGTCCCACAGGGTGGCTGCAGGACACCTTGCCTCCTGTGGCCACATGTGATCAGCTGGACTGCCTCTGGGAGGGTGGCACTGGCATTTGAAATGCCCTTCAAAGCGGGGTTGAATTTATAGGGATGAGCTCTGGTCCCAGTGCATGAGGCCCCTGCTCCTCCCCTGACCTCTGACTGCGTTACGGGAGGATTTCGCTTACAATCTGGAAACATCTCGCGCTTTTCTTCTTTCACCAGCACCATTAAATGCCGAGTTGAAGGGAAACACAATGCATCACCTTCCTCGTGGGCTGCCATTCAGCCAAGAGTAACAGAGATTAGCCTTCAATCACACGGGGGCTGAAGCTGAAGGAAACCTTCCCGAGGACACGCTGGAGAAACATTTTCATTAGCAGAGGAGAACCTGACAGAGATGAAGTGCCCCTTCACCTTGACTGCCGGACCTCTCCCCTGCCTGGTGTTAACAGGATGAGGAGATTCTAACCGAGGAGCCAGTACCAGCTGCATCACTCGAAGTGCTGTCTGCATCCAGATGTGAGAAACAGCTGTGCAAAGCAGTGATTTTATAGCCTGGTGGGGGGTGGCTTTGGTTTTCCTTCTGCCTATCAATGAGCACTCAGTGCTGGAAGCAAACTGACGCTGTCCATGCCGTCGTGGAGGAAATGGGTGCTAGGTTGTGAGTCACGTACCTGAATGGGTTACCCTAACACAGGCCAGAAAAAGGTGTGTTTGGGTGATAAGGTCCATAGGTCCAGGAGGTATCATGGGCTCTGCCTCCTACTGTGTGGTTTGCAAATGCAACAGGGCTGCTTCTGGGGTAGCAGAGGCTTTCTCTGCTCCGTGGAAAGCTGTTCCACAATCCGCTATCGAAGACATCTGTTCTTAGTCTGCTTCCCCCAGGGCACCTGAGATGCCCAGGGCTTACTTCTGCTACTGATGTCTCCGTTGTGTTGGAGAAACACACCCGGCGCCCCAGCACAGACCTGTCTGTCCCGGTTACTGGGAATCAGCCAGCAGGATCCCTGCAGTCGGCATCTGCTGTCCCCCACCTCGCCTCCCTGGAGCTAGCATGCTCCTGACATGGCAGGCTCCGTCTCTTTCACTCACAGCTGAAGGATGCCGTGCCTTGCCTGGACCTATCTTGCAGGTTGAAGGGAAATTATTTTAATTTGTGTGGCATGTTCCTCTGGGGGAGGGGGGGAAGGAAAAAAAAAAACCAAACAAACCAACAGAAACTCTGGCCATTCTGGGTATTTTTAGCTCTTTGCAAAGCACCATTAACATCTTTCTCTCTCTTTTTTTTTTTTTTAATTTTTATTAACTCCCTGAAGACTGTTGTTTCTTTGGGGCTGCCTGCAATACTGCATTATCATGATATCTCTGCAGTGAAGGTAAGCTGGTGCTCAACACTCCCCAAGGCTCTGACTTGCAGGGAGCCTCATCTCTCCTTGCTTTGTGGGTGTCCACCATGTGCGCAGTCCCCTGAGAGAAGGGGGCTTCTCCCTGGCCAGGAGGGTGACAGGCTCAGAGACGTTCATGTCTTCTGGGATGGGCTTTAGAGGAATTTGATCTGAGCTTCCTGAGAGGGAGGCGACGCAGCCCGGCAGCTGGGGCATTGGTTTGGGGCGCAAAATCAGGCGGCTTCTGGTTTTGGACCGTTCTCATGTTAAGCTGCCTCTCTCTACTTCCCCCTTCTTCGTTTTGGAACTGAGAGCAACCAAAATTAGAGGAAAACCTGGCTCCTGAGCTTTTCTCTCCTGAACCCTTCACCTGCCTTGTTTTCCTTTTCCTCCTACAATCTCAGCTGGCTGACTTTCAGCGCCAGCCTATTGAAAGGAAAGGCACGTGCTGGCTTACGGAGGGAGAGCGACCCGAGACAGGATAAATCTGGAGGCAATGAGATTGGGGGGAGGCAAGTCAGCTGCTCTGACACTTTTATTATGGAGCTAGGCTGCCTGGGAATGAATCTTTCTTGAAGCATATGTTGCCGGATGACATTTCTACCAGGTCCCGGCAGTAACCTTCGCCAAGCCTCGCTGCCCAGCCCTGCGCTCGCCTGGTTCTGAGGCAAGGGAAGGGAATGTCAGCTGGAAATGCCACAGGCAGCAGGGTTCGATGGTGCTCGCTGCACCTCTGATAGGTCTGAAAAGCACCTGGACTGTGGCACCAGAAACTCATCGGGCTTTGGTGACTTCGGCTTGCGGATGCATGCGTTGTTTTGCAAGGGAGGTGTTGGCTTCTGCGTGTGTTTCTCATTTCAGAAATGAAGAGGGTGCGACAGAGACCAAAATGAAGTTCTCCTGGGAGTTGCCAAGAAGGATGGATAGCTGCAAGGAAAGATTACCCCGCGGCTCTGGAGACGGAAGATCTACTTGCTCAGTAGCCTGGTGATGAGGTACTGGCTCTGCTTCCTGCAGAGGGTGGAAGCCAGGGCAGATTTTGGGTCGCAAAGGGGGCTGGGCACACTCTGCTGCCTTCTCTATTCCTTTCCTGTATTACTGTCAACTTAGATCTCACATCAAGAGGGTGATGTTATGGCCGGCGGTGACAATCACGGAATGTCACTGGCTGAGGTGAAATCTTCCCCTCCGTGAGGTACCGCTTCCTTTCCCTTGCCCTTGGCTTACACCAAGAACCGCTGGCTCCCAGAGCCAAGCGGGGCATGCACGCACGCTGCCCAAGGGATGATGTATACTGTGCCGAGCACCACTTCTCCTGCTGTGTGGGTCAGCAGCTCTGTGTCACTGATGCCTCTTTGCTGCGTGGTGTCTTGGGGCAGAGGGCGAACCCTTGTCACTGTCTGAGGAGATCGAGGCCGTTGGGAGCTGCTGTGTTTGCCATCACGGGGAGCATTGCACGGAGCGGGCCTTTGCCATGCTGGCACCCTCATACCAGCAAGAGGTCTGCCAGGGATGTCCCTGCAGAGCCCTGCAGGCCGTCCATGCTCTTCAGGGGCTGGGCCTGAGTTTAGTGAGGGTCTGAAGGGCAGACAAACGTGTGTTAATGGTTAATGTTCTCCACAGGCTGTCTTTCGCCTCCTCTGAACGGGAGCTAAGCTCATAGAAGAGTGCCTGTGCCCACACCACTCCAGCAGCTCCTCTGCCAGCCTTCTGTCCTCAAGGGCCGGCTCAGCAAAGCCTTAGTGCTGCTCTGGGCCCAGCTTTCACTTTCCAGCTGGTTACAGAGGAGAGAGTGAAGGTAGCTGTGCTGCCAGGCCACGCTAGGAAACAGAGGCGGGGGACGGACCTCTTTGCGCGCTTAAAGATCCAAGAGTTTAATCTGATTCTGGTTCTCTGTTAGCCCTGATCCTGTCTTGCATCTTTTCCAGCTGATCCCTGGCCTGTCTTTTGTTTTGTTTATTTTTTTCTTTTTCCCTTTTTCCCTCACCTTATGAAAAATGGCTTTGCCATCTGCATCTGTCAGGAGTCCGCCGAGCCAGGTATACGGCTCAGTGAATATACAAACGGGTGGCTGGATTGTGTCCCCCCCGACAGGCCAGAGATGAATACCAAACGTGCAGGGAGAAGAGTGTGTTCCCTTCCTCCACTGCTGCTGCCTCTGATGGTTGTTTTTCTTATCCCAAGGAGGTGTGAGAATCGCCTCTGGGAGCAGTGCTTCCTTCTGCTCCTGTTCTGCCTTGCCAAGGTTCAGTTCTCTGCCATCCATCATCAGACGAGTCCTTTCCTCTCTCCCACATCTTGGCTGCTGCTGGGAATTCTGGGGAAGGGGTAACTGGTTTACCCTGCTTTTCCCTACCATCCTTTTCCTTCGCCCTTTTGTGTCTCACCTCCCAGGCCCAGTTACCAGGCTGGGGCTTGAGGACGCATGCCTTCATTTTCTGGTCCAAGTACTTTTTGGGAGAGGTAAGGATGAGGTAAAGGGGAGGGGAACGTCTGACCTTACCGAAGTACTGCTAAAATGTAATTTTGAACAGAAGTTTTCAGCAGCTCTGTGTGTGACTCCACGTAAGAAAGCACCCAAGCACTCCTGCACGTCTCAGCCTCGCTGTGTCCCCTTTCCCTGCTCTGGGGTGATCAGAGTTACGGTGCTCTGCAGGGAGGAGTGCACCAGCTCTGAGATACTCAGATGCTGTAACTCTGCAGGGTCACTTGGGTACCCAGAGGGAGATGACAACCTGCCTTCACGCCCATGGATTTGCTCACCTCCTCCTGCCTCTTGGTTTTCTGCAGATAGGTGAGCTGATTCCCTGGCCTCGATGTACCAAGAACCTTTCAGCCAGGTGAGTTCAGAGGAGCAGGCAGAAAATGAAGTGAGTCTCTCCGTGCTCTTGCCACAGCTATCTGGTCAAGGAGGGGAAGTTTCTGGGAGGGCAGACCTGCGCTTTGGCAGGAGGAGACAGCAGGCAGCTTGAGCTGAGCTGGTTTTTTGACAAGCAGATGGATGTTCAGCAGGGGCCCAAGAAAACCCTTTTGCTTCAGGCTAGCTGCAAGCCCTCCAAACCAAAGTGGTGTGCTGACGCGAGAGAAAAACAAAAGCATCACTTCATAGCTGCTCAGCCTGAATTACCTCTTCCAGGCACCTGATTCAGGATGCAGTGACCATCCCCTCCTGCCACCAGCTCCCAGGAGGACCCCCCTGTGTTCTTGTGACCGAGCGAGGATGCGGCAGGAGCCGTTGAGCAGCGAAGAGGGAGGCAGGCGAGCGATGGCAGATTCCTCTGGCGTCTCCACACCACAGGGCTCTTGGCGAGCGAGCGCTTGTCTGCCTTGAAAGCTCTTAGTGTTGCTGCAGGTGGGAGCCAATTTGTCTGCTTTCCTGCCCAGGTGCCATCTGTTTGTAGGATTGCTTGTACGGTGGATGAACGCGACGGGGCTGGCGAAGGGAAGGGCCTGCCGGGCTGGGAGAGATGAGCCTAAAACTTTCCTTGAGTAACTTCAGCACTTCTGGCTGCCGTCGCTGCCTCTCCCCTGCATCGCGGCAGGGAAATCACAGCCTGTCATTTGCTGTTCCTGGAGCGTGATAGGGAGCCGAGGCACGGCTAATAGCAAGCTATCATTTTAATGCTAATTTCCTACCGTTAGCTCGGGCTGAGGGAGGCTCAGCCTGGGTGGAGGGAAGCCATTAGCAGATGGAGAAGGCGGGGGGGGGGGAATGGGGGGGGATTGTTCTGCACCCCGAAGAGGGACTTCCAGAGGGCAGGTGATTAACCACCAGTGGGAAAACTGGTAGCAGACGCTGGGGTCAGTGTCTGGTGGATGTGGGAGGGAGAGAGATGCTTTGTTCCAAGCCGTCTTCCCGTAGGGATTTCTCAAGTGCTTCAAGCTTTGGATTGAATTTGATGTTTGCTGCTTGCTGCCAGCCCTAGGTACCCTGTGACCCAGGGGATGCTCAGAGCGCTGGCAGGGCTGCGACTGGTGGCGTGGTTGTCCTTTTACCAAAGGAGCCAAGCAGGGTTGGGTTTAGCTACTGCCTTTTTGTGAGGAGCTCCCAGTTCAGGAGCCTGGACATCCGTGTTGGGTGATGGGCTTCAAAGTGGGGAAATCTTGAAGCCATTCTTGAGATACTCAGGAGCTAAAAATAAATTTGCCCTTTTGCCATGGGAACAAGCTTGGCTGCCCCAGGCAGGAGAAACCAGTGACTGAGTTTGGAGTGATGAAGGAAACAAAACCATTTCTCTGCCCTTTCCAGAGGTGAGACTAGCCATGGTTACCAAGTGGAAGGGCCTGTGCTGTTCCCCAGGCTGGTGCAGTTGTCTGTGGAGCTCCTGGGGAGTTTGAATGGAGATGACTGGTTGTGGTGGGAGTGTAGGAACTGTTTGGGATTGTGTTGGCAGCAACCAGAGAGGTTCCTCTACCATTTCTAGATTTTCTTGGAAACCTTGGCACTGAAGGAATGTGAGATCAGATGCCATGCTCACGGGAAGAAACTGGCTGCCTACTACTAAGGGACATCATTGTTTCAAGGCAAGGGTCCAGTAGTGTTCTGGTCTTTGGTACAACACATGTTTTGAAGACCCACCAGCCTGTGCTGATGTAGACAAACTGCTTCATTTCATGTGGAAGCATACAAGGATTTTCTTTTTTTTTTTTTTTTAAACCACCTAAAGACCATTTTAAAACTTTTCTGGCATCTGGCCGGGAGGCAATGGAAGAACAAAAGCAGCCGCCATAAAGGGAAGGAAAACCAGCAACTGATTAAATGGCAAAGGGGTGGGAATCCAGGAGGGGACCACCCTGCCAGGAGGACGTTAGCACAAGGCATTGCTTGCTGTGGTTACCAACTATCAGATCCGCCCCAGGGTGGAGCCAAAAAAAGGGCTCTGGTCTTTTCTAGAGCCTCTTCCCCGCCTTGGGTCAGGAGAGAAAGAAAAAAAAGCGAAGGGCTACTTTTTCCTAGCTGAGGAGAATGGAACAAACTTTCCCTCGAGTAGCAGAGCGAGGAAATCGGCGCATTACGTATTCCCAGGAATAATACAATCAGGTAGTTGGGGGGAAATAAAATAAAATAGCGTTGCTCTTCCCAGTTCAGCACTCTGAATAATGAGCCTCCGAGCCGGAGGGAGAGCTCCCGGGAGAGGCGCCTGCGTACAGGAGATGGACACAACAAGTCTCTCGGATGGGCCGGTATCTGAAGCGATCTCTCTCTAATTTTCTACATCAGTGAGAACACAGCGCGGCACCATCAATCATAGTCAGCCCCCCCCTCGGAAAGCCACCTCGTGCCTCTCCGTACTGCGACATCCCCTCTCTGCTCTGCCCCCGGCTGGGGACCGCAGCTGTCCCGGCCAGCAGCGCCGTAGGCAAGAGATCTCCCGGGGGGTTTCTTTGTCATGTTTGAGCCTGCTGGTGTTTCTGCCTTTCTCCCTCCTCCATCCACAGCACCTGTTCCTTGCTGATGCTTTATTTCCAGACCGCATCTCCCCTTGCTGGAGTCAGAAAAGGCCAAATAATCCTTTTATCCCCAAGGAAGGGAAGGTGTGGAGCCACTTCTCCTGGGATAACAGCCTTTGCCTGCTGCCTGGAGGAGGGTTGGGGGTGGTTTTGGTGCCCATAGTGCTCATCTGGGGATGGAGAGGTTGGACTTTACAGCTCCCTTGGGGCTGCTTCTGCAGTAATGGCTATCAGGGCATCTTCTGGGGGTTGCTGGTTCCTTCACCCCAGCTCTGGGCATGAAGCAGCTAAAGGAGCCACCTTTCAGGCTGGGCTGGTGGTATGATGCAGCAGCTCTTGGTCTCTTGGTTTCTCCTTTTATGAAGCCCTTTGCTCCTTCCAGGCCTGGCTGTGTTTCCACCGGACCCTGGGTGCACCTCTTTGGCAGGACCACTGGTGGTGGGTGTCCTCCTGGGCAAGCCCGGGCCAGATGTGCTGCTAAGCTGGCCAAAAGGCTGGTGGGACACAGAGCTGTGCTCATGACTGTTCCTTCTATTGCGGCATGGACACAGCTGGTGGGTGTTACTTCTCCATCTCTCTCGTGCTAGATTGGGTGCTCTTGCTAGATTGTGGTGGCTCTTGGACCTACCAAAGCCTGGCGAACTGATGGCGGCTGTCATGACACAAAAGTGGTTTGCAGTCCCATTTCTGGCTCCATGAGCTCAAGCGCCAGCTAAAACCAAGGACCGTGCTTCTTGCTTCAGCCCAGCCCTAGACAGAAGCACCTTCTGAATAAATCTGTGCGATTGCTCTCAGCCTCTTACGTTGGCATCTGAGAGCTGCCAAGGACCCTTGACCTCTCTTTCAGGCATGGTTTCCTGCATGGATCAACCCCGCTCCGGTGTTGTGGAGCTGTTGCTGGCTTCCGTAACAGCCGCTTTGCTTACCCTCCCGCTGGCCTGCCCTTTCCGTAACGAGCTGGAATTCACCCTGGCTTATACGGTGCTCGCGGATACCTGGAGCAGGGAAGGTGTGCCGCTAAACCACCTTCCGGGCCGCGCTCTGCAGCGGGGTTGCTGATCTCCTGCAGATGTAAAACGGGGGGAGGACAAGGGGGACGAGATTGCAATGGGCAGTAATTACCTAGCAGGGTAAAGGGGCTGACGGGGTTGGGAGCTGCTGGGAGCTGACATGCAGGTGCAGATGAACGGCCACGACAGGCAGGGCGCAGGGATGAAAGATGTTTTTTTAAAGCATCTGCTCTCCTCTCTTCCTCTGCTTTATAACCTGTTTTTATAGAGACTGCATGAAGAACACATTTTTTTATTAGCAGCTTGGGAGTGGAGAGTAATAAAGATTAATTTTTTAAATAATTCCTTGCATTATCTTTTAATTTCCTGTGGCAGGGTTTGACTTTTAAATCTGCAAATGGAGTTAACTGCTAACGCGCTCATCAGTTTGGGAGCGGCAGCTGAAGGATCTGTGGGACTTGGCGAAGGTGGGAGAGACCCCAGAGTTGAGCCGGGGGTCCCAGCCTCTCCTGGGCTGGCCAGAGTCTGTTCCTTGGCCGTAAGGACCTGTTCAGGTCTGCAGCACCGAGCTGTATCTCCATCCCAGTAAAACTCGGAGAGATCTAGTCCATGCTGTACCTCATAGCGTCTATTTTGCTTCCTTCTGTTGACAGCAATGGTGAAGCTCCCCTGAGGAGGAAGGAGGGAAACTTGATGGCCCTGCTCAGCTGCTGTGGGTGACGCATCCTTGCAGATCTCCATCCAGGACAGCATGTGCTGCTGGGACCTGGGCTGAGATGCGTGGGATGGTGGGCACGTGGGTTGTCCAGACCAGCTGGGGTCCTCAGCAGTCTTCCTGGTGCTAGTGGGAGGTGATCACAGGACTGGCGTGAGATATTGGGAAGAAATAACAAAGGAGCAGTTGAAGGAGAAGGGGACAAGGTGAGAGAGAGAAGTGACAACACTGGGGATGTGGTGGAGAAAGGCTTTCCCTGCCCCCTGCATCCACACGCTCCATCCCAGCCTCCGTGATGCCCTGCTGGGCTCTAACCTGCTGGGAGGCTGGCTTACACTGTAGCTGGTCTACCTTCAGGGGCCTGGGTGAGCTCACGTGCCCTGGAGGGAACCCACAGCAAGGGGGCCACTGAAGCTGGGCAGAAGTGATGCCCAGCATGGAGAGACCCCAGCCCCACGTTACTTTGACCCACTGATTTTCTTTTTGTAGCTTATTCTTCATCGTATGGCCATGCTGGCTGCTCAAGTTCGCTCTGAACTTCTGAGCTCCGTGTGGAGCAAGTGGTGGAGGCAGAGAGTAACCATTGTGGAGAACCAGCCAGTGTGCACGGGAGCGTTTTGGCTCGTGCTGGGGCGAAAGCAGCTGCAGCCCAAGTGCCTGGTGTGGGGTTTGGGAAGGCAGGGGGGAAGCTGGGTGAAGGGGGGAGCGCAGTGGGAGTGTTGACTGTCCTGCAGAGGTGTTTTAATGGATTACATCACTCCTGTGCTGGGACCAGGACTGGGATGAAGGGTTTTGGAGATGTATGGGGATGGGGGAAGAGCCAAATCGTGCATGGGGGAGCGCTCTGACCCAGACCTTCTGACAGGTGACATCTGGAGTGGACTTTGTGTGTGCCTGGGTGTCTGTCTGCTTTGGCAGCCTGCTGGTGGCCAGCTGCATTGACCCAGACATGGGAGGACCATGCTCTCCCTCCTCAGAGTCCTCTGTGTGGTTGGAAGATCTGTCCTGCGTCACGACAGGGGAGCTCCAGGCTCGATCCAGCCTCACAGCTGCTACCCTGTCTCCCCGTGCTCCTGGGAAGAGAAGCACACTCCAGCCCATCCAGCACGAGGGTTGGTTGCCCCATGCCAGGTCATCTGTGTTCGTTGGCAGTTTGCTGGGCGAAGCTGTCCCTGCTGAGGTCCAGGTCTGAGGGCATGGCGCAGAGGGATGTGGGTGGCCCTGCTTGCGGAGGCTGCGCGACTGCCTGGCACCCGACAGACCGCTCGCAGCAGTGCATGCGGTTTGGGTTCTGGGTTTGTGCTTTGGCAGAGGGCTGAGGTCTCGTCCTGCTGGCGGGACATCATCTGACCTGGTCCTCGGCTGTCCAAGAGAGCCACAAAAAGCTTTGGTGCATGTGGCTCCTGCGTGTTTTGGGTGGGAAAACACATTCCTCAGCCCTCTTTTAGATTCTGCATGTATCCCAACCGGAACAGGGGACCCTGCCCTCTGCCTGCAGAAGATGACGGAAGCGCCTTATGGATGCCCCTGATCTCAGAGGGAAACTGAGGCACAACGAGCTGCCTTGATGCCTGTACCACCAGCACCTCGCTCCCACATCCATCCATCCGTCCGTCCATCCCTCTCCGTACGGCTGCCAGCTCCGGCGTCCCGATGTGCTACAAATAACCGCAGCTTTGAGTTGTGCTTTTCAGCCTAAACAAGCGTCATTTGGTAAAGTTACCGGTGTCAGGACAACTGGGGGGGGG
>VWZZ01003425.1:1073845-1090263 GCA_013399095.1 Psophia crepitans | reverse complement strand
TTCCACGGGGGGGGGGGTGAGGCTGGTTCAGTGTCTGATGTTTGGCTTTAAAGAAAAAAGGACACATCTCCCTTCTTATTAATCGTCAGCACGTCCTGCCAGTTTGGCAATGGATGTCATAAACTGAAACGACGGTTTGAGCCAGCACGGGACAGGCGTAAGAAGCCCAAATGATGGGTGTAGGCCAGGCTTAGCGTCTCCCGCTCCCTCCAGACTACGCAGCACGACTCTGCTGACTTTGGTGGCATTTCCTCCTGGCTCGCCTCCCCGTGATGGGAATTAGACTGCACGTAATTGAAAAGGACGGGGCGTCTGCCAGCAGACTGCGAGCCGCGTTCCCCTTGGCAGCTTGCGCTTGCTGGTGGAGGGCAGGGCAGACAGGCTGGGGCAGCCGCCTGCGGCGGGGGCAGGTCAGCAGCCTCGGCGGCGCAGGGATCCCAAATCCAACCTCCATCCGGAGCTCTCTGCGTCTGGCTCCCTGTTGCGCAGGGGTTGCCCATGCCCGGTGGGGGGGGGACTGATGTCTCCAGCTGCTGTTCCATGGGCGCTAATTTGCTCTCAGTCGTGACCGCCCCCTCGCTGGCAGCAGGGCAGACGGGAATAGCTGCTGCTCCGAGCGGGTTTCTGAGCCAAGGGCTTGATCTCGAAAAGCACCCTGTGATCTGGCCGGCTGTTGCTGACCCTGGGCTTTGCCCTGCCACGTCTCCCTGCCCGAGCATCAGTCAGGAGAAGCCGAGGGAGGTAAGAGGTTCTCGCGGTCCCCAGCGCTAACGAGAGCTGGACGTACACGGACGGTACAGCGGGACAGTGATCGAGACGCGAGGGCGGGGCGCTGTAAATCTGGCACCTACGAAGCTGCGGGGGGTAAAGCAGGGCAGGACCTGCATTTCAGAGCGCTGTTGCTGTAACTGCACAGCGAGCGGCCGTGCCCGCCCGCCTGCCGCCGAGGCAGAGGGACGAAGCTGTTTGAACTACGGGCTCTGGGAGCCCGTAACCATCAGCTCCACGTTCAGGGCACGGCTGAAGGAAAGCTTTATAACCCTGCACTAATTGCGCGGTGCTGAGCCTAGGAGGTGGTGCCTGCTGGGCACGGCTCTGCCGAACACGGGCTGCGTCAGTTGAAGATGTCTTGAAACCAGGCGTTGCTTTCAAGAGTACGTGGTCCCTCGCTTGGCTACGAATGACGGAAACGTCCCTGCCCCTCAATCAGCCGTGCCAGCACTAGGACATCCTCTCAGGGAGAGCCAGGTCCTACCTCAAAGAGTCTGCAGTCCAGGCAGGAGAAGGAGCCATGGAGGTGAAAGAAAGCCAGTGGTGATTAAATGATTTGGTTTTGTCTTCCAGTTATAACAGGGACTGAGTTGAGAATGACTGGACACGGCCAGAGCTCCAGCACGGCCATGGTCACTGGGCAAGGTGGCCTCGTTCACTGTGTATAGATTCTTTCACCTGGGAGCAAGGGCTGGACGTTTTCAGTTTTGGGGCCGGGCGCTGGTAGATGGTGAGAGGGATGGTAAGGGGCTCTTAGGACTGTTCCAGCTCGTTCTAGGAAGCAAAATAAAACAGAGCGAGGCAGTGGCTGGATATAGCAAATGAGGCAGCTTAGTGTCACCACCCCCCCACCTCCCCATCACCAAACTGAACGTGGAGCAAGGACGGTTTTTATGAAGAAAGCTGTTGGTGTCTGTCGAGGCCAGGCACCTGTCCGGGTCACCGGTGTGCAGTTATTTACATCTCAGAGGGCACCATCAGGGCAAAAAAAAAACCAACCAAAACCAAAAAGCAAGGAGAAAAATCCCATCTGTGGCGCTCAGAACACCTCGGATCACTTGGGCTGTGGTCCAGAAAAGCACTTAAGCGTGTGCAGACGCCTCCCCGGGCAGCAGCGTGTGGCATCCTTGCCCGGGGCAGGTCAGCGGGGGCTCTGCTGTCAGCGTGGGGAGCCAGGCGTCGCAGCAAGGAGCCAGGGAGGACCTCGCTCTTGACGCCTGCCTTTGCAGCATCCTCATGAGATCCTCTGCACGGTAGCCCCTCTTGGCGATTCCTGCTTTTATTGTGGCTGAGCCTGGGCTGGGAAGTTTCTATAAGTTTATTTTTGTGCCTTACCGAAGTGACCCTGCCTGTGAAAAATTGAAACCTTCCTGGAAATGAGGACTTGCTCCTTCCTACTGGGAGGACTGGAGGCCCATAGGATGCTGCCCTGAGGCAGGATGTCTTTTCTCAGGAAAAAACAGGTACTGTTGGGGTTGCTGGGCTGTAAAGGCAAAGTCCTTTGGTCGCAGGACTGGCCTTTCAAGCCTGCATCTATACAGTCTTGCTCCTGAACCCATGGAGACCTCAAGCCAGGTTGCCAGCACTGCTGTGGCTGTGGGACCTGCACAAGGCTCTCCTGGGAGCAGCAGAACTCTCTCTTGATGTGCCTCTCAAAACGCCCCCGTCAGCAGGAGGGTGGGGGTTGGACGGGCATCTCCTTTGGCTCAGAGGACTCTTACAGATGGCAGAAGGATGGTGAGCAGCCCCACAGCTGAGACCAGAGTGGGACCCAACGTGGTCACCACCACTGCCAGGTTGTCCAGCTCTGCTGTGACAGGGCACGTGGCTGAGGACCGCTCCGGCCACCGTGCAGTGGAGACATCAGGGATCCCACCGCGTGCTGGCTGCCGGCGTGCAGGGTGTCACATCATCAGCACGCGGTTGTGCATTTTCTGTTTTACAAACCTTGGCTGGGTCATTAACAGAGGAAGGAAATAAAAAAGCAAGGGCTCCAAATGGATCCCAGAGGGATTCCCTGTAGCAATTAGCTTTATACTTGAAAACATATTTCCAATCTTTACTGCCTGCTCTCTGTATTTGAAATAATTTTCTACCCAATAAACCTCAGTAGCCCCCAAACATAATTTTAGTGATGCATTAATTAACAACAAGGCGACCCGATGGTTCAAAAGCTGAGCAAAACCCAGCGCATACATTAGGCGGCGAGGCAGTATTCCCGGGGCGCTCGCCGGGGCAGCGTGTGGATGCGAGTGCTTTATGTAGGACATTACCTAAGGCCCGGGGGGCTGGCTGGAGCGAAGGGCGGTCTGGATTCTCCGCAGCTGACGGGCACCTTCTGCACTGGATAACCCCGCTGGAGTTCGAGAGGAGACGTACCTCTTTCTCTTGCAGAGCTCTTGTCTGGTTTTCGGTCCTTCATAAAGAGGAATTCCGGCTATCTGTTAAGCTTAGGAAGGTCTCCAAACCTGAAAGAAACCACTTAACATTCCCGGTGCCTTGTGGCCGGGAGCTGCAGGGGTTAGACGTGTGCAATATATCCCTTGCGCTGCTGTGCAGTCGCCCGCCTTCCTTTTGCTTTGATTTATGTCCCTGTGGGGGCATTAACCAGCAGGACTAGCTGAAAATCCCCGGTGACTCCTTGCCCGCGGCTCCCGTGGCAGTAATTCGCGCTGGAAGGAAGCACAAGCCCTGAGGAGCTTCTGGGGGGTGCAAACCCTTCTGTCCGAGCTTGCGGAGGCTCCTGGGCTGGGGAGCGCATCAGGCAGAGCGGTAATACGGACTCACCTCACCGTGCAAGACGATGCACATGGAACTGGGTTAACTGGGCTCGGGGAGCCCAGCTCTAAGTCCCTCTGGGACCTGCTCCCGTCTAGCTTCTGCAGAGCATGGGCAAGCATGGGCAGAGCAGTGCCGAGGAGGTTGGATCCGCTCCCTGTGGGGCTTTACCCAGGCAGGTCTGGAGCGCGCTGCGGGCTGGTGGAGATTGATGCACTGGTGTGACGCCCTCATCAGGTCTCAGCTGGCCAGCTGGGAAATGGCCAGTTAGTAGCTGGCAGTGGCCGTGAGGGTGAGGAGCCTGCTGGTTACCACCATCGTAGAGG
This sequence comes from Psophia crepitans, assembly GCA_013399095.1. Classification (NCBI taxonomy): domain Eukaryota; kingdom Metazoa; phylum Chordata; class Aves; order Gruiformes; family Psophiidae; genus Psophia; species Psophia crepitans. The sequence goes on along the minus strand of VWZZ01003425.1, from coordinate 1,086,388 downwards.
CCATGGTGGAGGCAACCAGAGCACCAATGCCGTGCTGCCTCGTCTCTGCGTGCGAGGTAAGCTTGTAATCTCCTGCTTAACAAAGGATGGGAGGTAGCATTACAGGCTGCTGCTGTCTGGGCTGGCAGCTATCGCAGGCTCATCCTGCTTTATCTGTTGCATGTGAAATATCCCATGTAAAGCTACGCAAAGCTACCGTAATCCTTCCTAAAGCCACCCTGCCCCTCCGCGCGAATTTTGTATTAGATGATATGCTTATTAAACTGGCTCAGCAGAAGTTTTACTTCCAGCCGGTGGTGATAGTCTTGAAATGCCATTAAGGTAATAATTGTATCACATTGTTCTTGATCCAGATTTTGGGTGGTAATTGTTCACACCCACTGCCAGCCATTGAAGCGATAGTAGATGCGAGGCAACGGTTCTGATCCCGGATGGGTAACGTGTTGGGCGTGGGAGACCCGTGCTGGCTCCTTGGGGAAGTTTTTTTCACCGCTCTTTGCTGTTGTGCTAGTCCCGGTCAGAGCACTGGTGCCAGGCCACCTCAGAGCTCCTCCAGCTTCTCCACTGGGATGGTCTGAAAAAGGGGAGGGGGCATAGGGCTGTGCAGAGATGGGACCTGGGGCACCTCGCTGGCACCTCTTCTCTGCTGGAGCATCCTCCTGTCCACATGTGAATCAGTGCCTTTGTCAGGGGTTGGATGATGGGTGGGAGGCTCCCTGTCCTGCTCTTGCACACCTGGGTTGTCTCCATGCCTTGGAGATTGAGATGGTGCCATTTAACACCTTTGTAAAGTGCCTTGAGTTCTGCCAACAGAGTGATGAACGTCATGAAACTTCATGCTCAGGGGAGGAGAAAGGGAAGGGAAGCTTTTGAAAGTGCTGTGGCTCGGTCTTCCTCTCCACAGTATTGGGGGATCCAGGTCCCTCTGGTTTGCCCGGTCTAGAAAATGCAGCCAATGGTTGGCCAGACCCCTCTGCTGGAGGTAAGGGACAGGGCCGTGGATGTCACTTTGCTCCTGTCTTCTGCACTCAAACATAAGGGTAAGTTAATTTCAGTTATTTCTATGAAGCTTATATGTTACATGGAACGCACTCCTATCAATTCTACTTAAATCTTGGGGATGGGGGGGGGAATGCTACAATTTTAAATTTAGCTAAATTGCAATAGGTGGTTATTTTATGAGTCGAGTGAACTCTGTTTTATCCTCCAGTCAGATATAAACCCACTGCCTATCACTCATCCCACCCCACTCTGCCACAGCCCTACTGCGATGATCTGTTTATCGGTAAGCCCTGTGAGCCTAGAACGTATTGCTCCCTGAGTTATAATTGGATTTAGCAGAGATGAAAGCTTCCACTCGCTTAGTTGGTATCGAGTAAGAGCTGAGCACAACCTGACATCCTGGGCCAACAGGATTTATAAGGCTAAAGACTCCAAAGACCTTGTTGAGGGGGACACGTCTCCCTGGACTGCAACAGCCCTTTACTTCTAGTGAAGAAATCAGTTCAGATGTCGCAGGAAATGGGGTTGCTCTGAGCGACTTTGGTTGACCAGCCCCAGCTGGAGCAAGAGGCATTCTCCTTGTGAGATACCAGGGAGTCTACTGGGCTACTGAGTAGCTTGGAGAGGGATCCCACCTCTCCTGAACACACGTGGAGGGGAGGAAGCTGTGTGGTAGCACCTGGTGCCGTGCAGAGGAGGTTGGGACTCTTGGATTTGAAGAGGGAACCCCAGGAAGACATGATAACCCAACCTGGCTGTACCCCTCCTTTCAAAGATAGGATTATAGTCTTCTCCTAGGATGAGCTTGTTCAGAGCAGCGCTCCACCAAGGCTGCATTTGCTCTTGTGCTGTCTTGGAGCTGATGTCAGCATGTGGACATGACCCCAAACACCATGAAGCCAATAAGGATCATTGTGTCATCGCTGGGAACTGGATCAGGAAATGAGATACTTCCCTTCTGAGAGGGTAAGCCAGGAGTGACAACAAGCCAGGGGAGTTCTTTATAGCTGTGGGATGAGGGAGTGCTTCACTCCAGAGGTCAGTGTGAAATGCTGCGTGCCCATTAGCTGGTATGAGTCTCAAGTCTGGCAGAAGAAAGTGAGCTAGTAATTGGTTCCTGGATGCAGCTGGCTGGATGTCCAGTGACATGGTTTAGAGGGCAACCAGACCACCTTCCAGGTCCTCAGACCTCTCTAGCGCCGGTGGCTGTGCAGCAGGTAGGATCTCTAACCCCATTGTCACGGCCAGGTGGAAATGGTGGCACGTGTCTCTAGGAACCTCCAGGTGGGGCCCAGCTCAGCTGAAAGAGTTAGGTTTTGGGGCTTCATGCCTTTGCTAATGGGTCCTGCTGCCTCCATGGCTGAACCACCAGCCGAAGGTGATTATGTACGCTGACTTAGAGGTAAGCAGACGGAGATGCCATGGCCTCAGGCTCTGGTGTTGGGCGTCCCGTCCTCTGCCTTCAGCTTCCCACCTCTCTGAACCTCCGGAGGGCGAGCTGCTGGCAGATGTCTACCATCAGTCCTGGGTGGGGAGCGATCGGCTGCGTTAGCGTGACACTGATGTAAATTTAAAGCCTTCCTTTGCCTCTCCGCTAGCAGCCCTGTATTTTCAGGAAAAAAGAGAATGGGAAACGAACTTTTTTAATGAAGTAGAGCATTTAAATTCTCTTTATATTTAGTCCTATCTGGAGCTCTTTACCCAAATGAAGCAGAAAGCATTTACAGCTGTATTTTCCATCACACCAACCAAGGAATATATTCATTTGCAGTAACATGGCACTCAATGAAGTGGAAAATAAGCTCCCAAAATTGCTCTCACCATGAAACGCTCCTAATGACTAGGAAAAGCCCGCCTGAATTCCAGTGACCAGGCACTTTGGTTATGATAAAAATTAATTTGGTCAAACACCTGGGCTGTGGCAGAGCAGACACTTGGCCCTGGGGTAGCTCTGCTCGGGACGGGCCTTGGGGCTGCCTCCTCTGCCACAGCTCCCACCGCTCCTGCTCTTGGCTTTGCTTGCCCAGGAGACCTGGCTGAGAGACCCCGGTGCCTCCAAGGGTTGGCCACAGATGGCCCGCGGGTGCACGGCAGCTGATGTCCCCGTGCGTCCTGCTCCACGTCCGCCGCAGGAGGGGACAATGCCGGTGCCGTGGCAGGGCTGGCCCGCGGCCGGTGGCAGCGTCTCTGCCCGTGGCTACCACGCACCGGCCAGGCGTGCAGGAGTCCCCGCCAGCCGCAGGCTACGAGCGGAGGAGATGTAAACGGGTTCCTCCTCCCCTCTGCAGCGACCCGCGGAGGACGTGAGCGGGGCGCTAAGCAGGTGCCCACCGAACGCCAGCGGAGGGTTCTGCTAATTGCTTGTGATGCCTACGCCAGCTCCATCGGCGCAAGCAACAACTGCGGCTGGAAGTGCAATTAATAATTAAGCACCCGGCGCTGGCAGGTGTCAGCAGGAATCCGCGGGGCCTGGCACCCCCCGCGTCATCGCCTGCCTTTGCCCGCGCGGGAGCAGGCAGCGCCGGGCAGGATGCAGCCCTTCGCTGCCTGGATCGATACTGGGCAGGAGGCAGATTCGTGCCTTGCAGAAATAAGTTGCTGGTGGTGTTCCCACAGCGTGCCCTGTCCCAGCAAAGGAGGGGGCTCGCTCTGGCCCTGAGCAGCACGGCCCCCAGCCGGGGACCACGGCACGCAGCGGAGCCGTCCCGGTCCTGGCTGGCAGAACGCAGCACCGCCATCCGTTGAAGGGCCTGGCTGAGGTGTCCTGCTGGCTTCCCAGAGCCTCGGTGCCCCCGCGTTCCCACTCCCAGGCTCAGACACCATGGCTTTCTCTTTCTCTTGCAGCTTGGGCTGCACCTTGTGATGACTTGCAGCCTTCTCCAAGCTGGCTTTTATTTTTAATTACATTTTGTCTCCGAAGACGGGCGGTTTTGCTGGTTGCTTTTTTTTTTCCCCATTCTTTTCTTTCTTTTTTTTTCTTCCCTTCCCCTTTTAAAGGCCAAAAGAGTTTAGGCTTCTTGAGAAATTGCTTCAGCCTTTAGGAGGGTGCTGCAGAGCCTTTTCCCTGGGTAGCAAAGTGTTGATTTCCTACCACAGGGCTGAGTGATGGTGATTCCCTTATTAAACTGCACTTAGAGGCAGCGACTGTCAGGCAGGGATGGAGAGCTTCTCCGATAAGTTGGAGCTATCCATTATTAAATTATCTTCATTCACTTGAACATCTCATTTTCATTGAGTTAGATGAAAAGTGCTCAAAGGCAGCTGCTGCGGCTGCTTGGAGGCTGCCAGGAGCGGCGTGCAAATGTCACTGCTGGCCTTTCCTCCCGCACCGGCTGCATCTGACCCCTTCCATGGGATGGCTGGACTTCGTGGATGGTGTAAATCTCCTGGAGGTAGCTAAGAAGTTGTACCAGGTGATGGCCCGAACTGGGAGAGCTGGATTCAGCAGCTCTGGGAGCTGGAGGTAACAGGGATTGTCTCCACCCAGGAATAAGGTAGCATGGCCCCAGGGCTGCTGGCTGCCAGCTTGGGAGGGGTGACAAAAGTGGGGCTGGTGTAACCTGCCCCAGTATTTCAAATGCTGCATGTCCTGCTGGGGAGCCGGGCTTGGCTGAGTTACGCTTTAAGCTTGGCTTAAAGGACCCCGCAGGGTGCCAGGGGAGCTGTGCTGCTGGCGCAGGCACGAAGCAGGCAGGTAGCACGGGGCGGGCAGCAGGGACCTGGGCATGAAGCATGACACAGCGCAGGCAGCAGGGAGCTGGCTGTGCCGCTGCCCGCCTGAGGGCAGGGGTGGTGCATGGCGTGGGGGGGTTCGTCACCTCCATCACAGCAAAAGGGATGCAGGAGCTGCCCGGGGCTGAGCCGATCTCAGCCGAACTAGAGGGATTTCCTCTTGGTGTTGGGTTGTCTGCTCATCTTACCTTCGGCAGCAACCCTGGCCTTTGTCCGTCACCCAAGAAACAGCTTTCTCCTCCTGCCGCTGCCCCTTCCCTGCTTCACCCCTTTTTATCGCTCCCTTTCTCGGGCCGTGTGTGCTGGGCAACCACAAGCCAGGCATGAGGGCACGGCTCACACCTAAACATGGAGCCGGCTGGACTCTGGATGCTCTTGAGAATCACCAGCGATGGCACCAGCTCCCCGCCTGCGCCTCCCCGCTCCTGCTGCCCCCTCCCCGCCTGGGCAGCGGCGCGTCCCACTTCGGGGCAGCCACTGGCCGGGTCAGGCCCAGCTATAGCTTTAGTCCTCGGTTGCAGATGAGCTGTTTGAAGTCCTGGTGGTTATTTTTGTGGGAGGATGCCATCTGGCTGCCTGATCTCTCCGCTTTCACCTTGGCACGAGTAGCTGGCACCCAGCCCCAGCGTTCAGCACCGAGCCAGGGGGCTGCTGTCGAGGCTTGCCAGCCTGCAGCTCTTCAAGGGGTTTTGTGGAGCCTGGGCTGGTTTAAAGCTGCCCTCTAGGAACACGAGGCTTTTGTCTTGAGGCAAAAGACCTTGGACACGGCACGCCGTGCCCAGGCACTGCTGATCTCTGTCCCGGTTGTATGCAAAGCTGCAGCTTTCCCTAGGCGAGCTCAGAAGTAGAACACCTGGCTGCTACTCAATCCCAAACGTTTCAGGACCTTGCTGACCTTGCTGGCCAGGGAAAATCCCTTTTCTTTGCTGCCCTGGGCGCTGTGAAGTCCTTCGCGCCTCCTACCCGCAGCTCCCGGCTTGTTCCCAGCGAGGAACCATCGGCCCCTTGGACCAGCTCCCCAACAACTGTTGCTTTTCTTTGCCAGCAAATCTCACCCGAAGAAACCGCTTTGATCAACGCGCTTGGATTTCAGCCTTCAGCCTTGATCAAGGCAGGGGGAGAGACGAGAGCAAGTACTCGCAGGCTCTTTGGGGACGGTCTAGAAAACGAAGCTCATTCTCCAAGAAAAAAGCCTGCTTCAAAGTAAGAGGCAGTTCTGTCAGAATAAAAGTGAACTAGGCGGGTGGAGGAGGAGGAGGAAGAGGAAGGCTGCCTGGTTTCCAGGGCCCCAGCTGGGCTGGGTCCAGGCATGGGTCCAGCAGGGATGGTGACAGTGGCATTGGGGCTGGAGCTGCTGCTGGGTGGGCAGAAAATCGTCGCTTGGGAGGTGCCGTGGGGAGGGGGAACCTACACCTCCCCCTACGCTTAGTTCTGCTGCAAACCTGATTTTCTCTGCATGTTATATTTTCGGTTCTCCCTCCTTCCCCAGCCCTGGGGTTGAGAAAATTTTCGGAGCTGAGGAGGTGCTGTGTTTGCTTCCTTGGGTCAGTGGTTTCCTCCCAGTCTTCAGCTGGTGGGGATGGTGCTGCAGGGCAGGTGCAAAGGACCTGAGGGTGGTACTGGGGCAGGAGAGGGAAGGAGCATCCCCTCCTTGCCAGCTGCGGTCTGACTCTCTCAGCCATAGGCTCTTTGTGCTGGATGCAGGGATGCGTAGGCACCATGCCGGGTTGGATCAGGTCGGAGCTTCTGGGTAAGACCAGGAGGAGACCTCCAGGGGCTCACCGGCTCTGTTTCCCCCACCACTCCTGCACGCTGCGATACTGTGTCAGCAGCTCTGGCGGGCGCGGGCCCTTCCTCCGTGGTATTACCCCGGAGCGGAGCAAAGGACCAAGCAGAGATGCAGAACCTGGAGGTCCCCATGAGCAGGGGAAAGCTCTGACCAGAAATCGCCCTCCGGCACTGACCTTCCCCTCTCTGCTGATCCTCCTCCTCCTCTGTTCCTGCTCCCTCTCCTCCCGCTGTGGCCTTGCTCAGGTGCACGCACGTGCACGCACTCGCCTTTCCTTTCGGCTACAGATGGCAGGCAGGAAACGCAGCCAGCCAGATGTGTTTTTCATAGCTCCCAAGCCAGGCGTAACTAAACATTTACATTTATTACCAATTAGAGGGGAAACAGACTGTAGTTTTATGTACTGTATGTGTCTGGATATACTTTGGTTTGTGACCTTACTTACACCCCCACCAGCAACTAAATGTCTCTTGGTTAGGGGCAAACCACTGGAAAGCATCTGCAGCCCCAGCTCCCACCCCAGCATCCTTTCTCCCTCAGCTTAGGAGGTGATGTGGGTGCTGTGGCAGCCCCTCGGTGGGCACCGGCTGCAGAGAGCCTGCGCTGGGGGTTTGCTGCGGAAGGATGCTGAGCATCCCTAGAGACGCCTGCCTGTCACATCCCTGGGGCAGGGATTACCATGGTGCCCGGCCTCGGGCGGGAGGCCACGTTCCTTCACCCCAGGTATGGATCAGCACACAGCGCGGCTGTCCATCTATGGCCCGCGAGCGCCTGGAGCCCGCGGCTCCCCGAGCCAACGTCACAGCGGCTTTTTAGCGACGCTGGAGCCAACAGCAAAACGCAAACAAATCCATAAGCAGGCTCCGAGCCTCACTGAGGGCGGGAGAGGAGGTGGAATAAAAAGTGTGTGGTGGTGGTGATGCCCCGTGCATGGTCACCAAGGGACCGGTGTCTCAGTGAAGACCAGGTCCTGCCCAGCAGTGGTCCAGCCCCAGGGTGGTCAGCACAGCACCGGGCTGTTGCACTGCTGCTTGCTCATGGCTGCGAGGCCAGCAGCTCAACCAGAGCTGGTTCAAGCCACAGGAGCTCCGGACAGGGTTTGCATGTGACCAGCTAGCCTTGGACAGACAGACGGGCTCCCAGTCACGTGGGGATGAGGACTTACTGGTTCTACGGGGATACTGGGGCTGCTACACTGGGTCATTAGCTCTTGATCCCGCCTCTGGACAGTGGTTAAAGTACAAAGCAAAAAAGCTCAGTACCCTTTTTCAGACCACCGCTCCCTCAGCAAGAGAGGAAGGGAAAAATGCGGGGTGAGGCCAGGACCTGTGGGACAGGAGCGTTCTTTAAAGGACATTGTCCCACCCCCATACTGGGAACGTGCCCACCCGACGCCACCCCCGCAGCCGCCCCGCTGGGCTGCAGGATGCCGCAGTCGCTGACCCCCGCTCTGCCTGCCTGTGCCTGCCCCCAGCAGGTACCGCAGCCATCGATTCCGGCTGCAGCATCCCCATCCCTTCCTTGCTCCCGCTTTTTTCCCCAGAGGGTGCCCTGAACCCTCCGGCAGTTGTGTCTGAGCTCACCTCTGGCTGCACCGCACGGAGCCCTGCGCCCACCTCCGCCGTTGCTCAGGCAACAACCTCTGGGTTGGATGCGGGGTTTTATTTCCCTTTTCTCTCCAGGATGCTGCTCCCGGGGAAGCAGCCCAGGCACGGAGGCAGGGAAAGCCACGGGTGATGCTGTGCAGTGGTCCTGTGCGTCCCTCTGGCCGCTGCCGGGAGAGCCGGAGGGATTTATCCTGTTGTGGAAAGGGGCTGTAGAAATGCAATATTTTATTAAAAGCCTGTTGAGCTGTTCAAACAGGTGATTAAGAGGGGTGGTGGTGCAGCGTGGGGTGGCAGCTGATGCAAATCGAAGCAAGGTGTGGGTGGATTCCCACCTGAGCAGGAGAGCCATGGCCTGGCACGGCCGGAGGGCCAAGGCTGCCTCTGCGGGGCAGAGACAAGGAATAAATAAAGCTGAGAGGCTGAGGGGCTGCAGTATTTTGGCACAGCTATCGGAGAGCGGAAAGGACCAGCCCTGGGGTGGAAATGGTCCAACCCCACCCCAGCCCATGGAGGACCTGTCACCTGCAGCCGTCACATGGGGGGCAGCAGCATCCCGCCTTCATTAGGTGGGAGCCACCAGGCGCAGGCTGGGTGCCACAGGCCTTGGCCACCAACCCTCCTGGAAAAGGAGCCGACACGGGGACGGCGCTGTGCGGGGAACCTTTCTCTGGCCCAGGCTGGAGAGGAGCAAGATGGGAGGTGCAGCGTCTACAGCTTCATGCGTGGGTTTGTGCCATCATCCTGCTGAGCACCACCACCTAAACCAGGTGATGGTTTAGCTGGAGAGCTGGGGTTAAGATTATAATAATAATAATAATAATAATAATAATAATAATAATAATAATAATAATAATAATAATAATAATAATAATAATAATAATTATTCAGGGTTTTTTTCCCTCTCTGCCTTAACTTTGCTGGAGTGTGAGAGGGTGGGAGCTCTTGGCAGCTGGGATGTTAAATGTTTTTCCACATGGTCTCTTGATTATTAATGGATTTTTAGCACTTGACAAAGTAGAAATTAGGAGATAAAAGCTATTAGAAACTAATTTGGGTAATCACTGATTCCGTTCCCCCAGGAGCCTTTCTGAGAGCACTGCTCCCAACACCGCTGCCGAGGCTCAGGAGGGAAGGAAATCTCTTTCTAACTGAGTTTCGTGGGCTTCGGGGGAGCCCCCTGATTTACGGCTGACGAGGAGATGGCTCGGATGGAGCAGGCGTGATCCCAGCACCGTGCTTCTCCCAGCAGCCTCCTGGCATTTATAGTATTTCACATCCCTGGACGCTGTGTGGGGTGGTTTATATGCTATATTTTTTTACCGTCATGTTGGTGAAACAACCATAGAAATTAGTTTGGGAAAACCCTGTGGGAGATAAATCCCCAGTGGTATGGGCTTCCCCAGCGGTGAAATGGGCTACGGGTGGAGAACAAGGTCCTTGAGACCCTTTTGTCCTTCAGTTCCCACCTCCCTGCACAGACTGGTAATGCCAGGGGCAAGGAAAGGGCAAGGAACTGCCGCGGGGAGTCGTGTTAAAGGCAAAGCTGGAAGGTGGCGACCAACATAGTGACTGCTGCTGGTTTTGGGGCAGATTGGCTGAGAGGGTTTGTGCATCCTCACACGGAGCAGGGGCTGCCTGTAGCTGGGAGAGCACTTTACAAATGACTTGGGTGATCTCTCTCCTCCTTTCTTTCCATCCCGTCGGGCTCCGCTCCCAACACGCGTAGTGGGAGCGAAAGGTCTGGCTTGCAGCTTTGCCTGGTTGTTTTTTCACACATCTTTACCCTCCAGGGAGGTCCCCCCAAAATTCACCGACCGTCTCAACCCCCAGTCCAGGAGCAGAGCCAGGAGGTCCCCAGGGAGCACTGTCTGGGCCAGGTCAGGGTCTGGCCCGATGAGGTAAGTCCTCCAGCCAGGCTCCTGGCCGTGAATCAGCGATGCCCCTGGCCCCGGCGCTGCTGATTTACACCGTCTGCGGTGGCACCCCAGGGCAGGGCACCCGTATTTAATGGACAGAGGTAGCACTGCCAGCAGCAGCTCCCAGCCCTGAGCTCCAGGAGGTGAAAGCAATTTGCCATCAGTGTCGTCAGTCCCCTATGAGTTTCTCCGCTTGCAGAGTGGGATGCTGTGGAGATGTTAGTTCGTGGTGGCTAAAGAGGTCTTCAAGTTCTCCTTGAGAGCTGGAAGGCACTCAAAGAGGTCAAGGGCTGGTGTAGGCAGTGGGGAGGGGTGGGTGAGGTTATGAGTCTCCATCCTTGCTCATGGAGGAGTTGGCGGGGAGGGAAGAAGGCATCCAAGGAACTGGGACTGGAGCCTCCCGAGGTCCCCACCACCTTGAGTCATCCCAGCTCCTCGGGGTGACACAGGAGGGTGGCTGGGACCTCTCCCGCACACTGGGCTGGCAGCAGCATCCTCCCTGCCTGCCCTTTGCAGCCTCTCCTGCCTGTTCCAGAGGCCACAGCAGAAGGCTGAGGAGGATGAGGGAGGAAGAAAGAAGCCGAAGTCATTATCATTTCAAGAGCCTGTTGATCGTCCCCCTGTGCTCCCTGAGAAGTGGCCATTTACCACAGGCCCTGTAAATCCTCCCCAGGGAGGGTGACATGGGAGGATGAGAGCCCTCTAGGGCTTTGAAAGCGATGGTGGTGAGATGGAGCAGGGAGGAAGAAGAAGAACCCAGCCCACCGTCGGCGAAGGGAGAAAACAGACAGACACAGAGAGAAGCTGAGAATGTGCTGAAGCAGCCGATGACAACCCAAACAGCAGGAGAAGGCTCCTGCCTGCCAATTAACGAGGCTCTGGCGCTAATTTGCCACCTTGACTGTACTTCTGAGCTTGTCAGGAGAAGGGAGGGGAAAAGAAGAAGGAAAAAAAAAAGACACAGATAAAAAAGAGATGGTGAGGTTTCGCCTTGCCTCTTGGCTAGGCAGATGTCCCTGGGCTGGGTGACACCCCCACCCCCGAGCCTGGAGTGGGAAGGGGACGATGTCAGGTCTCCATGGGCTTGTGTTGGCAGAGCAGCTCCCGGCCACGGCACTACCTGGTCCTGGTTTCCCAGGGACTGCGTCCCACGGTAAGCTTGGTTAGTTGGGAGAGCACATGGCGGTCCCACGCGTACCCGGGGGCATCTCTGGTTCCTGCGGTGAAAACGTGGATAGGGAAGAAGCCGGAGCAGCGCGTGCCGGGGCGGAGAGGTCCGCAGGCAGCTTGCAACCGCCTGCCTCCCCCAGAAATGCTGTCAAACAGCAGACCAGCTCTGTTGGGCAGCTGCCTGGTGGTTATGTGCAGCTAAGGATGCCGGGGGAGCCCGGAGCAAAACGCTCAGCACGAAACCTCCCGCCAAGCGCAACATCTGATTTCCATTTCTTGCCCGTCCTGCAGCCGGAACCAGGAGGGCAGAGATCGCGGGGTGAATTTCAAGCGAAATCTGCGCCAGTGTGCTCTCTGCATGCAAAGAAAAAGGAGTGTCTGCCAGCACAGCGTGTTACCTGGAGCCCTCCCTCCTCCGCTGGGGATGTTTTACGTCCTGCGCATCCCGTGCTGTTCCCCCAGGCTGACACAGCATTAGCCGGGAGCTAGGAGTGGGGAAACTGAGGCAGGCTGGAGCAGGAGTGCAGGTTTAGCCCTCTTGCCTCTCTCCACCCAGGCTCTTGACAGCAAAACTGTCTTCGCAGGAAGGGGAAAAGGAGTGTAGGTTAGTTATCTGGAGCTGAGAGCTGTTTGGTTCTGGTGTAGCTGGCTGGCCGGGGGCCAGACGGAGGTGGGAACAACCTGTACCTGGGAGCCGCGAGCGAGGATGCTGGGGGAGAGCAGTGCGGACAATCCCATCCCTCTGCTGGGGGTGAAGCAGCCCGGCCGTTCCCAGGTCTCCTTTTCCCTGGCAGAGCTGCTAAATAAACATGTCCGGAGGGAACCGGAGCGGCTGGAGTCAAGCGCGTGAGGAGCTCGGCTCGTGATTTAAGAGGCGGCTTTCTGGCTGCAGAGAGAGAAACGCAGGGGCTTGCAAACCAGTGCTCAGGTCAGGAGGGCCCCAAACATACCAGTTTTTAACACCTAATGGGATTGATGCTTAATTCCTGGTTTGGGGGATGCCTGGCAGGGTGGCACCCTGGGTTTTTTTTTGCATCCCCAGGCCAGATCCTGCCAGCAAGGTGCGGCGGCGACTCTCCAGCCAGCTCCGCGTTGTTCTGTGCAGGGGAAAGTGCTGCGAGGTAATCAAATGCTGCCCCCCGGTTATTAACCTCGTCATCTTAATCGCCTCCACTGAGTGCCTTAATTGCTGAATGGGGATGGGAGGACCTGGCTGCTTCCACCCGAGATTAACGTGCAGCCTGGCGGTTCCCTCCCAGGGGGACACGCTGCTGCTGCTCTTTAACTCACCCACTTACCCCCCCCCCCCAAAAAAAAAAAAAAAGAA
>VWZZ01003425.1:1032133-1056989 GCA_013399095.1 Psophia crepitans | reverse complement strand
GGGAGGGGTTGCAGCCTCGAGGCCCCGGTTGGCACCGGCTACCGGGGGGCTTTGCGGGAATCCTGGGTGCGCCAAGTCACACCCTCAGAGCCACCAAGGGAGGTGCGGGGTGTCGTGCGGGGAGCGGTACTGGCAATCCGCGGGAGGACGCCACCGGTGATGCAGATTTACCGTTCGTTCCCCTCCGCGTGGATTTGTCACGCCTCCCGCCCTGTGTTCGCTCCTCTGCGGGCCGGGCAGGGCGATGGCGGGGTGTCGCTCTCGGGGGGGCACCCCGTTTTGAAACAGGCTGAAAGAACCTTCTGGGTGACCTCTTCTGAATTGCACTGTGGTGGTTGGGTTTTTTTTAAACCCCTCTTTTTAATGAGTTTGCGTCCTCTGGTGAAGGAACAGCACAAGGGCCTGGCCGTTCCCCTGGGAGGGAATTCCCCGTGCCCCCCAAAGGGAGGGCCGTGCCCCGTCCTACAAAACACTGCTGCTCATTTTTCCTGATTTTTAATAATTTCTTTTTCTGCTGGCAGCAGCAGTCAGCCAGCGCTGAAGCCCCATCCTGACTCGCTGGCTTCTGGGAGCCCCCTCACCGGTCTATGTCCAGTGCTCAGCACCGACTGGCAACAATGCTGGTGTTAAAAAATGGGTAATTGCTGGGGAGCACGGCTTTTCATCCCCAAAACACAGTGGGTAACTGGGAGGGTGGTTATAGATCAGAAACACGCCTGGGGAGAGGCACCCGCTGGGCGTGTTTGGGGCACGGCGGTGTCCCCTCGCCGTGCCGTCACTGGGACGTGTTAATCTTCACGGCTGGCACCAGTGGAGGAGAAATTTGGGAGAATCCCTGCAGCTGCTGCAAGGTGAGGGGAAATCTCTGGAAAAGAAAAGGAGGCTTTTTTTTTTTTTACAAGTCAGGTATGTCTGGCTTGCTTTGGAGGTGCCGTGCCCTGCCCAAGGAGCCAGCGTGGAGCGGGTGGGGTGGGAGCTCAGCTTTCAGGGCAGGATGGCTCTGCACCCCTCTGCTCCACAGGTATCTGCTGGCAGGAGCCTCCAGGGGTGCGAATCAAACCGGCGTGGCCGTGGCTGTGGGTTCCTGCCACTGCCAGGTACTGGGGTGGGGCCTGGGCCTTTCACCCCGCGCTGGGAGAGGACAACATTTACCATCCGGACATTTGGGCTGCAGAACCGCGGGTGTCTGCAAGATCTGGTGGCCGGGCAAGCAGTCAGTGCTGCTTTGGGCTCTCTTAGGGTGAAAATAGAAAACAAGCAGCGCAGAAGGAGCCAGCAGGTTTTGGGTTGGCCCTTACGCTTCGATATATAAAAACCACACAGGCTTGATGGCTTTGGAGGTCTGTGACTTCTCCCAGGATTTTTGAGGTGTGGGATTTTAGAAGTCCATGGCTTCTGAAGTTTTTGGGGATTTTTGGAGGTCTGTGACTTCTCCTGGGGCTTTGGAGGTCCATGACTTCTGCTGGGATTTTGGGGGTCTGGGATTTAGATGGTCTGTGACCTCTGCTGGGATTTTGGAAGTCTGGGACTGTGGAGGTCTGTGATTTCTCCTGGGCGTTGCAAGTTATTGTCAGCGCAGAAGGAGGCAAAGGCAGCACCAGCACCCCTCCCGCCACCGCGCCGCAGCGCTCCCGCTTCTCCAGGGATGCGGGAAACAACAANCCAAGATGGCTTTGGCCGGGCTGTGCGCCCTGCTCGCCGGTTGCTGCCTGGCCGCGGGCAGCGGCCCCGCCGAAGCGGCGGCGGAGGCGGCGGCCAAGGAGCTGGAGTGTAAGCTGAAGAGCATCACGGTGTCGGCGCTGCCCTTCCTGCGGGAGAACGACCTCAGCATCATGCACGGCCCCTCGGCCGCCGAGCCCAAGCTGCTCTTCTCCGTACGCAACGATTTTCCCGGCGAGATGGTGGTGGTGGATGACCTGGAGAACACGGAGCTGCCGTACTTCGTGCTGGGTGAGCCTCCGGGCGGGCCTGCCGGTAGTGCCGGTACGCGGTGGGTCCCCTCCCCTCCCGGCCGCGGGGCCCCCCGAGCATCCCCGGCTGCGGGGGCTCCTCCCTGCGGCACCGGCGTGCGGGTACCCTGCGGCGTCTCGGCCCCGGCTGCCGGTTTCACCCCGCTGCAGCATCTCGGCGCCGGCTGCAGCACCGGGCTGGATGCGGTGGGGATGCTGCGGGCCTGGGGTGCTCGGTGGAACCCCCGGGGTTGGCATCTGCGGGGCTCGTCTCCAGTTCCATGCGTGGCCACCGGTGGCTTGCGCTGGCAGGAGGCCCGCAGTCTGCTTCCAGCGTGGCTGGCTGGAGGTGAAGGTTTCTGCTTTGTCTGCCCCCCCGAGCAGAGTCACCTTTCCTGCTGGAGTATTTTTCCACCCGGCTGCAGGTTTCCCACGCCGCCTGCGCGTGCTGCCTCCGGTACTCCTGCCCCCAGGTTTCATCCTTTGGCACGCTCACATGGTCCAGGGGGTTCCCACCCGCTCTAGCCAGGCCTCTGCGCTTCACCCGCTTCGTGAGGCTCGTCTGCCCCAGCCCAGTGGGCTGCTTCAGCTTTCTGCCACCACACACACAAAAAAAGCCAAGAATTTCCTCCGTTTTGTACGCTGGGATCGGAGCAAGGCCTCTGTCCCTTGTGCGCAGGGACCCGCTTCCCTCCGCACCGCCTGGAACAAGTCGCTGAGAATTGTAATATTTAGTGGCATTAACGCAGAATACCGGTTTCCTACCACCGCCCGCACGTAACCCCCCATCCCGGGTAAATGCCCCCATCGCTCTCCTAGCAGCGCTGGGGCAGCTGTGCGTACCTCCGGCAAGGCTTGCCCGCCCGTTGCTGCTCCGGCAGCACCTTGGGTGCCTGAGAAGTTATTAAAATACCACCCTTGTCTGGATGTTGGCCTGAAGATGAGGCAGCGGCGCGTTGCTGTGCGTGGCGTTGCCCCTCTGTGCCACGCTTGTGTGCGGGCAGAGCGTAACGGTGGCTCCAACCTGGTTTTGCTCACCAGCGTTTCATCACCTCCCTGACCCCCAGATCCTTCTGCACGCAAAAAAAACCCCGGTCCTGGGTGCTGTGTGGGCTCAGGGCAGCGCTCGCCGCTGCATGGGCATCCCCCTTCTCCCCTGAGAAAGGCAGAGGCAGGCGGGGATGCTGCTGGCGCCGTGGGGGGCAGGGAGCAGAGACACCCAGGGATGACTTGCTGATGGCTGAGGACCATGCAGGGAGGGGGCAGCGGGCTGTAGTGCCCACCGGTCCCCGGGTCCAAGCTCTGTGCTGCAGGATGCTGCGGCCGGAGGCCAGAGAGCGTTGCTGTGGCAACGGGGCGGCAGCGCGGCGGATGCAGGGGACGCACAGGCATGGCTGCCAGCCCCGTGCTGCCTTGACGCCTCAAAGTCGATACGGGCGCTTGTCCCCTGCCCCTCTTGGACCCACTCCCAGGGAGCTGGACCCCGATGGGCCCCGGGGCCTGGGATGCTGCCAGCGGGGAGTATCTGGGTGGGGATGTATGGCTTGGATGGGGCAGGGGTCCCAGGGTATGGCCTCTGGCTGGTACTGCGGGGGGTTCCCGGGGATTTTTCAGATCCAGGAGGGATGCCATACCCTGGGTAGTGCAGGGAAGGACACACCCACCCCGACAGCCCCCACTGCACCCAGGGCTTGCACTGTTGATGCTGGGCAGATGTTTGCTTTCACTTCCTTCTGCTTACAGCCACCAGAAAAATGCGAGGATGGCTGGCCGCATGCCAGCGCACCCTGATGTCCCACTGGTGGCCGGTCGCTCCTGGGCATTGCCGCCTGGGTCATTGGTTCCCTGAGACACTGTGGGTGCACAGGGCTGTGCACACAGAGGTTTGGGCTGTGGGGACACAGAGGTGGTCCCAGGACAATTCTTCCCCCACTGGGATGCTGGGGCTGGGCTGGCAGGAGGGGGCACTTGGTGGGCCCCCTGTTTGCCAGGGGTTTGGCCTGGTGATTCCTGGGAAATGCCATGTTATGTCTGTCTCCCTCCCGTGAGAGAAGGGCTCGCTTTGAAGCTGGTGTGGCCACTTTGCTGTGTGTGGGTATTATTGTTGTTGTGCTGCTTTGCCATGTGTGGGTGTCGTTCTTTTATTATTGTTATTATTACTACTACTATTATTATTATCAGCCTGGGCATTGCTTTTGCATGTCAGAAGCCCTGCAGTGCGTAGACCCAGACAGTAACACAGAGGCTGCATCCTCTGGAACCAGAGAGCCCGTGGCCACGGGGCAGAGAGCATCACTGCTGGCACTGCGCACTCGGTGGGGATGTGACTGTGTCAGGTCGATGCGTGGAACCAGTGTCAGTGGCTGCCTGTGTTCCCGCAAGGCTTGCACGTGGCTGGAGGGTGCATCTGAGCATCCTTCTAGGAACCTGGCTTCACGTGGTGCTGATTACACCGTCCCTGGCAAACCCCAGACCCATTAATTGTACCCGCCTTGTTGCGTTTGAACATGTGTCGGAGCGGTGAATAATCTCCATATCCACCTCTGTGCCAGGTCTGATTCAGGCTTTCTCTAACGGGAGAGGGAGCCGGGCGACAGCTCCTTCTCCTCTTGGTGGTTTTCAGATCCAGGGCCTGTGTACAGGGATGGGGTTCCCCAGGGAAGGGGAGCTGCCTTGATGGCTGATGGGGGCTTGGACTGGACCCCAAGGTGCTGTACCCAGACTGGGGAGGGCCTGGGTGTGGGCTTTGAGCACTGTGAAGGGAGGTGATGCTTCATGGGTGCTCCTAGCAGTGGCACCTTGGCTCTGCCACGCAGGCTCTCCAGCAACTCACTAAAGGTCGCTCCATGCCTCAGTTTCCCTGCAAAGATGGTGGGAGCATGCAGGGATGTGGCTGTGGAAGGGTGGGACCACATTGGGGGAGCAGCCAGGAAAGGGTTGGGACTGGGGAACCCAAGGGTGGCTGGGTGTCATCCACCTCCGGCCCTGGCTGTCCCCCTCAAAACCGCCCTAAATAATTCAAGAGCTTTCAAGTTTGGCCAGCATTGTGTGTGGTTTCTCCTGCCTTGGTGGCGTCTCCCTGCCGTGCTGGCCAAGCCAGGCATCCCACTGATGGCCACGTGGGTGAAGGTTTCTCCCCGAACTAGAGATGCACTGGGATCTTCTAGAGCCACGTATGGTGCTTGCTTATGGTATGTGTTGAACTGGGCACCCCAAAAATGGCTGTCACCCTGACGATGCTCCGGTAACATAATCAATTTAATGATGAGTTGGGGGTTGTGGCCATCCCCTCACCGCTGGTGAGCGGTGTGGCGGGGACTTTGATGGACTCCCCTGAGCCAAGCTCTGCCGGGGCTCACCCATGCCGGTGGGGACGATGGGGACATGGGGGCTGTCTGTCCGACCTCAGGGGTGGTAGGAAAGTCATGTGTGGGGACTGGCATCCGTCCCCTTCATGGGTTTGCTTCTCCCCAATGCAGGTAATGGTGAGCTGCGGCTTGGCCCAGGGCTGGGGGGAGGGGCTGCGCTGGCTTTGGCCTGCCCTGAGCTGTTACCTGGTGGCTTTAGCTTTATATTTATCTTATTTATCCTGTATTATTTAAGAGAAGGTTGTGGGGAGACCTAATTGCAGCCTTCCAGTGCCTGCAGGGGCTCCAGGAAAGCTGGAGAGGGGCTGGTTCCAGGGCAGGGAGGGACAGGACAAGGGGGGTGGGTTTAAATTGAAAGAGGGGAGATTGAGAGGAGATATTAGGAAGAAATCCTTCCCTGTGAGGGTGCTGAGGCCCTGGCACAGGGTGCCCCGAGAAGCTGTGGCTGCCCCTGGCTCCCTGGCAGTGCCCATGGCCAGGCTGGATGGGGCTTTGGGCAGCCTGGGCTGGTGGGGGGTGTCCCTGCCCATGGTGGCACTGGGTGGGCTGTGAGGTCCCTTCCAACCCAAACCAGCCTGCGATTCTGTGATTTTACCCAAAAGGGTGAGACATTGCTTGCTGCCTGCTCTCCCGGCAACATTTTGGGGTCTCACCCCCCGGCTGTCCCGGTGCCAGAGGCAAGTGTGCTGGTGCTCAGCCCTCCCAAATGTGGGGACCCCGTGGCTGCTCTGGTGTTCCTCTGAAAGCAGAGGGATAGTTTGTGAGCTTCCTACCCCTGGTTTATGGTGAGGAGAGGTGCCCAGCTGCTTCGTAGCTCCCTGTGCTAACGAACAGAGCGTGTTTTAATTGCGCTGGCCGCCTCCTTGTACACGCGCTGCCTCGCTGCCCGTCTTTGCCCAGGAGCAGCTCGGCGCACGTGCTCCCCACGTGCATCGCTGCCTGTGCTTGTACCCGTAAGAACCCACATGGTTTTATCTGCGTGTCCTCAGCGGGACTCTGACACCAACCCCCCTGGTTGCCAGGGGTTTTTTTTCCCACCTCCTGAATTCCCGGGAAGCAGCGGGGGCGTGGGAGCAGGGAAGGGGTGCACCCCGGGCTGCCTGCATTTAAAATCCCCCAATTTCACCCTGTGTTAAATCAAGTAAACCTCCGTTGGAAGTGGCCTTCCATCTCGTTTTTCCTCTGTCGCATTAGTTGTGTTTTTTTCCCGACGAAGGCCGAGCCTCGCTGGTCAGTGGTCATTAAGAAATGCTAATTTGCAGCTCAATATTCCCTTCCCGCTCACCTTCGCACCCCCTTCTTCCTCGCTGCTCGGCTCGCCAGCATCCAGCCGCGTTTGATATGTCATTAACTGGATTCACACTCCTGCGGGCTGCTAATTTTTTTGGGCCCCATCCTTCGCAGGTTGTAAGCCGGCGAGTGGGGTATTTATTAGCGTCCTCGCTTCCCGCGGCCCCTCGGGCTTGGCAGAGATCTGTGGTGTCATTAAGAAACGCACGAGGGATGGTGTCTGTGACTCCTTCGCCCCGGTAATGCGGTAGATGTTTGAAAAGTGAAGTCTTGAAATGCGGGGTTGTGCGTAAAATAGGCTTGAGGAACGAGAGAGCAGAGCCGGTAAGTCCAACTGTGCTTTCTGGGCGCCGGATAATTCAAGATCTTGAAATATTGGATGGTTTTTTGTGTCCTGGTTTGTTGTGTTTTTTTTTTCCCCCTGAGCATGGAGGAGCTGAAGGAGCTTTTTCTGCCTCCCCGGTTCCCAGCCCAACTGCTGTGCCCTGAAATGGGGGCAGCACAGCCCCTCACCCCCGACTTCTCCTGCTCCCCATCGCCCTCGCGGGAGCCTCGGCAGCAGAGGATGGGAGAAGGTTCTTAACTTCAGTGACTTTAATAGATTATCATAAACTCGGGCCTTAATACAAGCTGTCATGATTTCAAATTATCTTACTTTTAAATTAAATAGATTCCTTTTTAAATACAAAATCAATTCTAATTTTTTAGAGGGGTGAGATTTTTCAAAGGCACCGATGAGTTGGGCATATTTAACTGCTTTTGAATGTCTCCCCGAAATATCTAATCAATTTTTTTTTTGTTGTTGTTAAATCTCAGCTAAGCTCTTGGCTGTGCCACCGGATGCTCTGGCCGTGGCTTCCTTGGGTTAATAACGGGATAGCACGGGGGGATGCGAGATGGACCGCCGCGGGGATGTGGGGTGCTGTTAGTCGGGGTGACGGACCACCTGCACGCCTGCTCATCCTGGCTCTCCTTCCAGGCTGCACGGTGAGGCAGCAAGATGTGACACCCATCAGCTCTCGTCCTCATCCCACACGTCTCCCCACCGCCGCAGACTGCGAGAGGTGGTGTGTGTCCCCCCTTCTGCCCTTGACCCCCGGCTCCCACGTGGCCGCAGGAGGGAAGCAGGAGGCAAGGGGCTGCAGGGCTGTGTTATCCCTTATTTTTCTTTTTCACTTCCACGTTGAGATGAGCATCCTACTGAGTTTTGGTTGGGCACTGCTTGGCCCCTCTCACCTGGATCTGGGTGCTCATTGTGGGTCCCAAAACTGGTGGCGTGCAGGGCAGCTCTTTGGTCCCGGCTCTCTGTGATAGGAAAGCGGGTCTTGGGGGTGTTGCGGTGCCAGTCCCTGGATTGACTTAATGTCCAGGAGAGGTGATGGCACCCTGTCGTTGCCATTGGAGCTCCCCTTCCCCATCACATATCCCCATCCCGCAAGGCCAGGGCGCAGCAAAGGGCTGCACTGGGGCTGGTCCCACCGCCGGACCCACAGCATCGCTCCGGTGCAAACCTTGCACCTGGAAATAGGTGTAATGGCAAAATAATGGAGCAAATATTAAGAAATTCTTAAGTACCTAGAGAATAACCGAGTTAAATTATACCAGAGGAGCTCAATTGCCTTGCTTAGATTGATTGAATTACTAAATGAGCCTGACTAATGGAATGGAGTGGATATATCGGACTTTTACTCAAGATCCTGAAATAATTTCTCTAATAAGATTGTGAGCCATTAATTGAACTTGGCTTTGATCCTGGACACTGTCACATGCACTGAAACCCAGCGGTTATGATCTATGCTCTCGCGTGCCCGGCTGAGGAGGTGGCCACTGGCACCTCCCTGCTGGGCGGCTTGGAGGACAGCCAGGGTATTCACTGGGGGGGTGCCAACCCAGCCATGCCAGGACCTGCGGTGGGGAAGGGACCCTGAAAGGGGCCCTCCTGCCCCTTGGAAAAACCTGCCCTGGCAGTGGGATGCTCTAAATTCCCTCCTGCTGCCAGCAGCTGATTGCCTGGCTGGGTCCTAACCCTGTTCCCATCGCCACGGGGTGAGTTTGAGATGGATGCTTTGGTGTTCACATCTCCTGCAAATTCAGGGCTGCCACTTTCTTCCTATGCCCTCCTGGAGTGGTTGGTGCTAGTGGTGGGATGTTGTCCGTAGCATCCACAGTGCTGCCGGCTGCCTTGTCTGCCCTGTGAGATGCTTGCCACCAAGGCTTGGGGGCTTGCAGAGCTTCCAGCAAAGCAGAGAGGGATCTGCTGGGGGGATGTGTCCTGGCTGGAGCACCTGGTGGGACAGGAGAGGCTCATCTAATAGGGTTTGGGTGCAAACTGCAGGTGGGACTCCATTTCTGCCCTTGCTCTTGGCCATGTAATATAAATTTGACCTCTCCGTATCCCTTTTCCAGCTGGCAGACGGGGCCTGAGTGGGCGAGGTGACCTGCTCAGAGCCACTGAAGCACCAAGTGCACCCCCACGCCCAGTCACACACTCTCCTCCAGGTGATGCAGCCCAGCACCAGCCTCAGCCACAAGCAGGGGCAGCACTTAAAACCCAGCAGCCAGGGTGGAAAATGCTGCAGGAAGGTGGGCACCATCCCTGGGAGGAACATGGGGTCCCCTGTGGCCAAACTAGGGGTGACCGAGGCCCAGGAGAGAGGCACGGGGTGCCCATCCCCATCGTTACGGACACCTTGCCCCCCTGCTGTGCCCATCGCTGACCCCCTGCCTTACTGGGAGCGGCGGGTTTGGTGTCATGGCCGATGTAGAGGGCCTCTTGTATATTTTTTTTTCCTTAACCAAGCTAAAAAAAAAAAGAGAAATAGGGATTTCATCTCTGGGAACCCGTTGCCACAGCAACCGCGCATCCAGCCGGCTCCAGCGGCAGCAGGGCTGGGAGGGAATCTCACTGACCCAGAAAGCTGGGGGGGGGGAGCGGGCCATGGGGCTGCTCGGCATTTCGCCGGTGGGTATCGGGGTCTGGCAGCGGTGGGCAGGGGCCGGTGCTCAGCCGAGGTGGTTGCGGGGGGCCTGGCCCCCTGTTTTGGCTGGACACGCGGGGTGATGCTCCTGGCTCCTTTTAATCGCTCACAGCCTTAATTTCTCAGACCACGTCCAGGCAGGGATGCTCAGGCTCACTCCTGTTCCTGCCCTGAGACCTGTCCCGGCTTTGGGGGGCCAGGCTGCCTGCACGGGTGCTCCTTAAAGACCCCCCGGCATATTTTATGCCCTGGGAACTGGCTGTGGTGCCGGTGGTGGAGGGGACCCTCGGGCAGTCACACACCTCCTGACGCTGCTATCTCCCCTCTGCACTTCTTTCCCCGCGCTGGTGGCATTTGCTCCTGGGCTGATCCCATTTCCTAACATTTTATTTTGTTTTGTTTTATTTTATTTTATTTTATTTTATTTTATTTTATTTTATTTTATTTTATTTTATACTTTTGTACATATTTTATTTTATATACTATTGTATTCTATTTGTTTTTCAGTGATTGCTTACCCAGCTGGAGCCAATAGAGGCTCCGAAATCATCCCTTTTGGACTCTTGCTGCAGAGCAGTCCTTCACATGAAGGAATTTTTGCCTGGCGGGGTTAAGGCAGCCTCTGGATGGTGACGGCTCTGTCATTTTAAGACTTGTTGTCCTTTTACTTGCAAATTGCCAGGCTCTGGCTGCTCAGCAGCCGGGCTGGCTGTGGCCGGCGGCTCACCCCCAGCGCTCTGAAGGCTTGGGGGCTTTGTCTAGGTAAGGGAAGATTTTTGATTGCCAGGGTCTGGCTGCCCCGCTACGGCTTAACGCTGAGAAAGTGCCTGGAGGAGAGCATCCTCTGCTCCCACGCACCACGCTGGTGTTGCTGATCCTGATTTGCTCCCCTGCAGCCGGGCGATGCTGGGGTGGATGCTCACCCCGCGGCGCTGGGCTCTTTGGGATCTGGTTTGGGATGTGGTCTAAGCTGACCCCACGCTTCGCTTGGCTGCATGGCCTCGTTTGCTGGTGATGGGCTCGCTCGTGTCCCGTCTGCAGAGCCTGGGATCTGCTGGGGAACGGGCAGGGGCTTTTTTCACCGTTTATAATTGGAGCGGAGGTAAAGGATCCCTGAGGGACCCTCTAGCTGGTGGTGGCACATCAGTCACAGAAGCTTGGGGTCTGCAGCCCTGATGCGAAAGGAGACACGGTCTCTTCCTGGCCAGCTGTGAGGCATATCGGTAATTAGGATGACTAACGAGCGTAGCAGAGCAAGCAGCTATGGGCGATGCGGAGAGCTGGCATTGATCCCGCGGGGAGCTGATCCAGCTGAAAACTAACCTGGTGGAGGAAAGAAGTTGGAGAAGGGTTGGAGAACATGGCAGGAGGTGTTAAGGAGACCCTGCCCATGCCCTTGTGTGGACATATTGCTTCTGCTTGGCCCGGTGAGGGCTGTGTTGCCTTGGGAGCGCTTCCCGAATCGGGTCTGCAGTCCAAGCAAAACCATCACCTGGCTGCTAGAGCCCTTTGGGATGGAGTTCTGCCCGGTGGGCAGGGGAAACTGGGTCCAGGCAGGGCCTTTACCTTGGTTTTTGGGAGCGGTTCCTCTCTCCTGCACCTCTACCTTCCTCCCCTGCCAAAAAAACTGGTCGCGATGTCACCGTCACAACACAGTGGCTGCCTGGGAAAGCAAGAGATTAGCAACCCCGAAATATCCTGGGGACAGGCTCTCGTGTGATGGGAGACAGTTACCATGGAAACCTCCTTCAAAAAAAAAAAAGAAAAAAAAAGAAAAAAACCCGAAATTTAAAGCAGCCCTTGTAGCTCAGAAGAACTGTAGACCTTATTATGGGTCTTGGCAACCCCCCTTTTTTCTTTTATTTGTTCCAGCTAAAAGCTCCAGGAGATGAGGCAATTAATTTGAACATCCCAAGGGGAGTGGGAGAGGGAGGACATGGTGCTGGGAACCCGCTGCCCGGGACGGTGGGCTCCTGGTACTTCCCAGTTCAGCTCAGCTGCCCTCCACCACGGAGGAAGCAGCAAGGTGTTTTTTTTAGAAGAGATGGCTTAAGGCTTAAAAATACCCCCAGCTCCGTAGGTGGAGGGTTTGGCGGGGGGCGTTGGTGTGAGCAAAGAGTTCAGGGTGCTGCGGGAGGCGTGAGGAGATGAGAAATGACAACAGGGCACAGCTCCAGCATGGGGGCCGGCAGCTCGGCGCAGCTCAGGGCAGGGTGATTTCCCTTTACGTGTGTGGCGTCAGGAGGTGGTGCCCGTTCTCCTGCCAAGAAGGGCAGCATCGTGTTGGGGGGGGTCCTGCGGGTATTGGTTGGGTCGGTCAACTTTGGTGGGTAAGGGGAGATGCCAGGGAGAGGAGACATAATGCTCCCAAATTTTCTTGCCAGGGTCTACTTTGCAGCTGTGGCCACAGTGTCCTGGGGGGGTCTAAGTCCAGCTCAGCGCAGACTTTAAATTACTGCGGGCTCGCAGCCGGTCTGCTCCCCTAATGATGTCCCCTGTGTCTGCAGCTGCTTGGAAATCTCCTGGAAACGTCAGGTTTGGACCAGAGAGCTCACCGTGCCTCCCACCGCCCTGGGCTGGCCCCAAGCTCCTCTGGGCGCTGCTTTCCTGGTGGCCATCATGCCGCTGGGGAGCTGTTTGCCCATCCCAGAGCTGCATCTCTCCACCCTTTCCTCTATTGCTCAGCCAGAACCAGTCGGGATCTGGCTCCTGCCGCTTTAGGAGGCTCTGGAGAGGAGAAGCAATGAGACTCGAGAGCTCTTGTGCTGCCGTGGAGCTGCTGGCTTTCTTACTGACAAAAGGGACAAGCCAGGGGGTTTGTCTTTGCAGATGTGACACATTTGGCTCGGGCATTTGGGGGGGGCTTGGCCGGCCCGCGAGCGGGGAGCTGCAGGGATCACATCCCAGCTCACACCAAGGCGCAGCTTTAGCTGGGCTGGGATGTGTGCCCAAGCATCCTCAAGCAAGACAGTGCCTGGGACATCCTTCCAGGGAAAAATCAAACTGATTTTATGAGCTTTGCAGCAGGAGCTGCTCTCTTCCCAGACGGACTGTGCTCCTGGCGTGCAGGAGAAATAGCACAGCCCCCTCCATGGACGGTGGAAACACCCGTGAGCTGGGGAGGGGAGCGCATCGCGTGCAGCGAGCCTGCTTAGTCAACCTTGGACCCGGGCTGGCTTCCACAGCTTTTTATTGTCACGTTTCCCCCTTTTCTTGCTTGTTGAGTAAGGCACGTTGCTGGTGAACGGCCGGAGGACTCAGCCTCCAGCTGCCGGCCCTGAGCATCCTACTGCAGTCCTCCCACGCCAGCCAGCACAAACTGGGGTGAAGGGGTGTCCTGTGAGTCCTAGGGCTCAATAAGGGATGGGGGCCTTCCCAGGATGGATGTGGTGCACATCTACCAATGGGATGGTGGTGGTGTGGTCAGCCCTGGCTGGATCCAGCCGCCTCCTTGTAATTACAGCTCAGTGCCAGGGAAGAAAGACTTTTCCCATGCCGCGGGATGAAAGGCAGCGTGTGTGTGAAACGAAGCCGTGCCGGCGGCGGGGAAGCGTTGGGATGATGGAGGGAGGGCAGGAAAGCAAGGAGCATGAGGTGGGAGGAGAGGTGCAATGGCAGGAGGCAGTGAATAACTGGAGGGCCCACGCCAAAGCCGAGAGGCGTTAGGAGCGGTGCTGGAGGCTGCTGGCAGAGCTGCTCGCTGCAGGTGTGAGTCGTGGCATCCCCGGTGGCTTCTTGAAGCCACCGTGCACGGAGCCCAGCAGAGCACCCGCTGGAGCTAATCATCAGGAATTAACGGCCGGTTTCACACCGGGCGGCAGCATCCGTGTCCCGGGAACAGCACTGCGGGGGCCTTGGCTGCCTATTCAGGGGGTTTCTGGCCAAGGCAGGAGGAGGTGGCAGGGCGGCTCGTCGAGCCCTGGTCTCGGCAACAGCCAGCGCCTGCAGGGCTAAAGCAAAGACGTGGCGGTAACTACAGGAGTGTGAAGTTACTCCGTGCTCAGAGCCTGGCAGGGCTCTTTGCTCTCCAGATACCGAAAACGCAGCTCGCTCCTGGCCTTGATTTCATTTTGTCGGCTCGCAGAAATGCTGCTTATCTGCTACAGTGGGACGGTGCTTCCCTTTGGTGCCGGACGAGCGAGGAGCAGCAGCCCCTTGCTCAGAAACCCCTCGGTCAGAGGGGTGCTGCCCTGGCTGGGGTGACCCTTGGCACTTCGCTGGGCTGGAGCATCCCCCTGTGTTTGGGCAATCCCAGATTTCATCACTGGGCTGAGAAAACAAGGAGATTTTCCTCCGTTGTTTTTCCGTGCGAACACGAGGAACTTTCTGCCCGTGTTTATGACACTGGGGTCTCCTTTTCCCCGCCAAGGCTGCCAGCCCTGCCTGAAGAGACGGGCGGGTAAATACAGGCAGGGCCGTGCCGACGTGCGACAGCGTTAGAGCTGATGGGTGCTGGAACTGAAGAGCAGCGTTACATAATTTGGACTGCAATGCAGAAGTGCTTACTTAATTTTTCATTATCCAATTGCCGCACGTACGTGTCGCTCGGCCCGGGAAGTGTGGTCGGCCGGCGGGCACGTGCGAGGGGGCTTGGCTGGCAAAGGCGATGGGAAAGCCTTCCCTCGTGTTCCCGTCCCTCCCGGCACAGCGGGAAGAAGTGTGTCCCCGTGGCCCCAGCATCACAGCAGGAGCGGGGCTGAGCCGCGGCGGCTGGGAAGGATGCTCTGCAGCTGCGCCGGGGACCGAGGGGGGTCCCGCTGAGCAGCGGGAGAAGGGATGCAGGTCTGCAGAGGTCTTGGAGGTTT
Organism: Psophia crepitans; assembly: GCA_013399095.1. Classification (NCBI taxonomy): domain Eukaryota; kingdom Metazoa; phylum Chordata; class Aves; order Gruiformes; family Psophiidae; genus Psophia; species Psophia crepitans. Next base: position 1,042,599 of record VWZZ01003425.1, on the reverse strand, counting down.
CGCTGGGTCGCAGTGTTAGATAAATGGAAGGTGCTGTGGTTGCTTTGCATCCACGTTTCTTGTAGCTGCTGCTAAAAGAGCCCCGTGTGGCTCCCGGTGTGGGTTTGTTGGGATGTGGGAGAGACGGTGACGGAGCTGTCGCAGACCTCAGCTGTTTCTTCCCCTCCCTGTTTCTCCCCCTCTTTCAAATTCCCACTCTGCGCTTTCTGTCCTTCCTACAAAGGCGGCCACCTCGGAGCAGCTTAGGCTTCAAAGCTCCCAAAATAACAAAGGTTAAACTAAATTGAAAATAATAAAAAAAAAAAATATAAAAGAGTTGCTACAAGATCGAGTCAGTGCCCCACTTGCGCCTGGGCTCAGAGCTTCAAAGCAGCTGCCAAGAGCCCCCTGCGGCATCCATGGTCGGGCATCTAAACGCTCGGGGTCCCGTCTTCATCCCCCTGAAGTCAGGGAGGGATTTTGCAGCAGCCGGGTTGAAGCCGCAGGTAATTGCATCCATTGAAAGTGGTGGGGGGTCCTGCTGCTTTTGCTGCCCGTGGGGGCCATCTGGAGAAGGTCACTCGTGGAGGAGAGGGTCGCGGTGGCTGTGGTGATGGGCAGGTCCGTGCGGGTGAGATGGGTGTCCCCAGGGCTGTGACCTGTGCCTGCCTGACCTGTCCCCTGGCCAGGCAGGTGGGCAAAGAGCTCCTCGTGGGGAGGCTCCGGGCTCAACGCGGTGCTTTGTGCCTCTGCTGGCTCTGCTGATTTATATAGATCATCAATATGACAATTATATACACCTGCAGATTTAATTACCTCCATTTTCGTCAGGCGGCGACAGATTTATGCCTCTATTCAGTTCCTGTAAATCTGAAACAAGCTTGACTAGACCCAAAAGTCCTCCCATTGATCACCACGCACTGGCTGGTCTCTGGCCCTCTTGACAAGCTCTTCTTTCAAGAGTGATAAATTCAAGATGCACAGTTAACTTTTTCCCCTTCTACATCTTTCTTCCTTCGTTTTTTTTTTTCTCTTTTTTTTTTTCTCCCTGCTATTTTTCAAAGCCTCTCAACAAACTTGGAAATGGAGCTTGAAATCAGGTAAGAGCTCCTAAGCACCGAAGAGTTTATGCCAATAGGCTGCAGCAGCCCATGCCTGCATTCTCCATCCCTGTATGGGGCCGCTGGTGAGGATTTGTCCTGCCCCAAGACCAGCATTGGTCTCTCCAGGGGAGGTGGGAGGAAGACGAGGACCACCTCTTGGTCCTGCTGTTGGCGGGAGAGTGGACAGAGTTATTTTGGTCCCATTTCATCCCCTGCGAGGGCCACCTTGTCTCTCCAGTGGCCCAAAAGACAGGCAGGTCCTGGCTTTTCCCCCCAGGAGATGAAGAACGAGCAGCTGTGCTTGTTTCCTGTGCCGAGCACGAGGACGCCAAAATAACGTCCAATTTGCCCGACCTCTTGGCCTCGGCGCAATGAGCACTTAAACAAATTAGTCTGCAGGAGCAGGCTGAAGTTTACCCTTGAAGTGAAGTCCGTGTCATCGCTGTAATGCATCCCCCCACCTCCCCCGCCCGTCCCACCACCACCGCTGCCTGACCTCGCCTGTACGATATGCTCCGGTGTCTTGCTAAGTGCCTGGCAGATGGGCTGGAGTGGCCGGCCATTACCTTCCCTGCCAGCCCGCGATGGATATAAATAGCCCTTTGCCTCCCCGTGAAAATCACTTGCTGGCTTGGAAAGCTGAAGGTAATCTTGGCAGGCGTCTTCGTTCAGTAGGGTCTGACAGCATGAAGGGGTGGGGTTTGGAGGGGGGAAGCTGGTGGCTGGGTGGTGAGAGGCTGTCTCAATGAGAGGGAGCTGTCTTGGGGTCTCCTTCCCCCGGCGAGGCCATGCCTGGAGCAGCAGAAGGTCTCAATCGCTCCTGAAGGGACATGGTGGGGTGGGACGCATCCTCAAAGGATGTCCTGGGTAGAACCTTACTGGCTTTGCAGCCACCCTTCACCCCCAAGACACTGGACAGAGTGGGGGACAGCAGGTTTGTGGTCCTTTGGCATCTCCAGCCATGACAGGTAGCTGATATGTGGGGAAAAAGAGTGTTAAAAACGCAGCGCATGTAGCGTAGTCCTTTCCCTGCTGCCGAGGTGTGTGCCGCAGGGTTTCCTCAAGCTGGGATTTGCCTCTGGTCTAGCTGGCTTGACAGTCACTGGTGGCCCTGTCTTCTCTGAATTCGATTCCTTTCTCAGTGCTTTCCTACTTCATGGTGGAAGAAACCAAGCCCTTTGTTAGCTTTTACACTCCTAATTCTTGCGAAGTGAGAACCAGTGAATAAGCATCGCCTTTCCCACTGCTCCACTGGCTCCGTGATTCTATAGACCTTTATCATGTCCCTGCTCAGGTGTTTGTTTTCCTTGCTGAGGGCTCCTACCGCAGTTGGCTTCTCCTCTCCGCAAAGCCGTTGTAGACATCTCATCTTCCTTGTACTCCTCCTCCTCACCATCCTAGCTCTGCCTCCTCCGTTACAAGATCAGCTTGCTTTCACCAAAGTTCAATTTCACCTGCCCACTTCCTTACCCACTTTCCTCCAGCACTTCGCAGCTTTAGCTTTGCGGAGACTAAATTTAGCGTTGGTGACCAACTTTGTCATTCGTCTCCGCTTCCAGAGCATTTCTGAGCAGCTGAGGTCCTGATGAAGATCTCCATGGGGCTTCTTGGTAACCTCCTTTCATTGTGAAAACTAACCTCTTATTCCTCCTCCGCCTGATGGGCTTCAAGAGAACTTTTCCTCTTATCCCAACCCCACTTCGTTGCTTTGGGAAACTTTGAGGGTGGATTTTGATAAGGACTCTTTGAATGAGTCCATCAAACTGATTCACCCTTATCTACTGGCTTACTGTGTTGAGCGACCTATATTAACCCACGCACCTACCGTTCTGCCCAGGGCAGAAGTAGGATTTACTGGTCTGTAATTTCCATGATGTATAAGAGCTTTTTTTAAGAGATTGGGGTCTCCTCTTCAAGTTTTGCTCCTCCAGCTGCTCACCCCTTCTGAGCAATAGCTGGTGTGTTGGTAGAGTTCTGCAGCTCTCCCCCTCTGCTGCTCGTAGGTGAGGAGCATCTGGGCTGAGGGGTTTGTGCTCTCCATCTCACCAATTTGCTGGAGAGGTGATTTAGCCAGGTCAGTAGTTTTCCATGGCTGGTTGGGAGCTTCTCCATCGCTTGGGCTCTTTCCATGGAGACCTGGGCTTCCCTCTGGACGAGGTGATGTGATGGCATTGCAGGGTGGGATATCAACTACAGATGTGGTCCTTTCTGGGGTTTAAATATCAATCTTGCATCTCAAAAGTTGTCACACATCCTCTTTCTTTTGCTTTTGCTCACTGTTGTGGTGTGGGGCTTTTTATATTTTTTATATCTATCTATCTATCTATCTATCTATCTATCTATCTATCTATCTATCTATCTATCTATCTATCTATCTATCTACCTACCTACCTACCTACCTACCTACCTACCTACCTACCTACCTATCCATCTATCACCATGTCTCCTGAGTTGGTCCACAAGGTGTATTTGTCTCGCTTTCCACATCTCCTCTGTAGTTCACGATTACAGCAGATGTGACCGAACTAAGGGAACGGGAGTGAAAATCAAACACCAGTGAGTGTCCCAGCCTGCTCGTTGTATTTCCCAGCTTTTGGTCAAAGCTGACGAATGCGGTGGAAAAATAACCTCAGAGGGGATGTTGCACAGGTGCGGTTGGGCATGTCCTTGGGTCTGCAGGGAAGAGCGGGGCAATGGGGCACGTCGCGTTGTAAGGTCAGTAGCTGCAGAGCAAACCCGGTTGACTCAGACCCATTAGCGATGCATCAGTGTCCTTCGCTCTGCAAATGGTCACACGGCACAATGTCACTCCCAGAGTGACGGAGGGTTTTGTTGATAAAGAAAGGGACAAATTATGGCCGTGGCATATTCAGGACAAAAATCCTGGTTCAAGGCTAAAGTGTGGCTACAGCTTTGAAATTAATTCCTCGATGACCTTCCCAAAAGCAAAGGCACCCTACGTTTCAAGGAGAAACCTGGTTAGCTGTCAGCCTCGCTGCGACAGCTAATGGCTTCACGTGTACCAGCCGCACGTGCAGATGTCGTGGTGGGGTGATCTCTCTGACCTAGCCAGAGAGTGGCTCCAGATACAGCCGGTGCTTTTTCCTTGAGCCTTTAGGTTCTCCCATGTCTGTGAGTCTTCTGGAAATTTTGCCCAAAGTGCCCTCTCCCATGAAGCAGATTCCTAATAGATGAGGTGAGGTTGGTATTTGCTGGTATGGAAAAGCTGGAATAGCTTGGAAAAAGTAGAATGACCTGCAGAATGAGCGTGTTTTCCTACCTGAGGTTTGAGACAGGGAGATAAAAAAAAATAAAAAAAGCAGCAAATAAAATACAGTTGGTGATGAATGTGATTTTTTTAAATGGGCCCATAAAAATGTGAATATTATCCTGTGAAAGACATGTCACTAAAATCTCAGAAGTAAAAAACGACTTAAATATCAGGATATGCGTTTTGACATCTGAATTGATAGGAATCAAGTCCTGAGATGCCAACAGAGAGTGCAAGTGGCTTGTGGTGGGAAGGTCTCCTGAGTTACTTCAGACATTGGAGACCCTTGGAGGAGTACAAGGCCAGGCTTGCTTTCGCTGGGTTAGAGCCCTTTGAAGGACATGCAAGGTCCAGACATGGAGCAAAAGCCTTAGCTAACGGGGAACTTAATAAAAACACAGTCAGGTTCCGGATGGAAAATAAGCCAGGTTTAAATGTTAACGAGGAAATGTAAGTCCAAGTCAAAACCTGCGCTCTGCTGTATGAAATGAGTCTGCAGAGACTGGCGTTATGGCAGAGTTCGTTTGACTAATCGGAGGCGTCTATTAGTGCAAAACGCTTCCGAATGGAAAGGAAAATTGTTTTGCTGTTTTTTTTCATCCAAATGTTGGCGCGCGTTTTTGAGGAGAGTTGCTCTCTTTGTGTGCGCTTTCCGTCCTGCCACGATGCCGGGTCTTGGTGGGGGAATGAGGATGTGGGAGTGGGTCCGTGTTGGCGTCAGGCTCAGGGGTTGCGGTTTTGGGGTTGCATCACCTCGGGTGTGATGGAGGTGTTGCCTCCCAAAATTGGGAGGTGCAGAGGTGGTGCCTCTAGAAGGACTGGGTTTGCTTTGCGTTGGATGGCTGTCCCCAGGGAAATTGGGTTATTGAAGATGATCGATAATGAAGCAGGTGTAAACCTACCCACCTCTAGCACCTTCATCTGGAGTTTCCTCTTCTCCTCTCCTCAGTTTGCTCCTCTACAACCTTTCTTTTCCTCCTCCCTCCCCTCGCAGATGGTCTGGGAGGGGAGCAGCCGCGGCCGTTATGTTGAAAGCATCAGCCGGGGTCTTTGGAGGCTGCTGCTCCTGTAGATATGAAGGACCTGGGCCACGTTTGATACCAGGCGAACGTGGTACAGCCTAATTAGTGGTCTCCTACTGTTATTAACCCCTGACTCAGACAGGCTATTTTTTAACAGAGGTGCAAGAAGTTAATACTAGTGCTAATGGCTCCATATCCAAGGCCTTAATGAAAGCTATGCAGGGACCAGGCCTATCATCAATATCTTTCAAACTTTGAACTTGAAATTATCCTCTCCCTTTTGCCTTTTTTTTAATTTTTTAGGCTTTCTGTCCACTTTCCCACCTCCTCTGGGGTCTACCGGCCCTGCAGTATGAGCTGGCTGGCAGGATTGGCACCCACCAGCCCCATGGCAGAGCCGAGCCCCTGTGGCACCCAGATCAATGTTCCCGGTTGGCTACATGGGTCGTTGTAGCATCTCCCACCAGGTGATGAGATGTCTGTTTGGAGAGCGAGACAAAGGTAAAAGTGCAACACGTTGGACTGGGAGATGAGAGAGCAAAGAAACGCTGTCTTAGGAAGGAAGGTTGGTCTGGATCTTGGTCTTACTTGAACCAAACTCAAGAGAACTTCACAGGCACAGAACAGCATTTATACATATAATTTTTTCAAGTAGAAATGGTGTGGGATGGGGCAGCTGGAGTGTTGCCAAGACGTTCAAGGAGAAGAGGAGGAGGAGGTCCAAGGATGAAGCTCTCTCATCTGGGCACTGCCTCAAGTGATTTTGCCCAGGGCAGGACCAGAGGCCGCGGAGCAGCCTTGTCCTGGGGTGCGATGGAGGGGTCATGGCCTGCCGGTTTGGGGTGATGTGAGTTGATGTCTGGGGTGTTTTCCTCTGGTTTTAGCACTCTGGATTTGCATGCGATGCAGCAGCAGGATTGTACCGTGATGCCTGGTGGGAGAGGATGACGGGCTCGGGCTCTGTGGCTGGATTGTGCTCTTTTAAAACAAGAACCCATTTTTTATTGAAATATATTTTTCATTTTAAAAATAAGGCTGTTTAAATAAATTTGAAATTATGACAACCTATTTTAAGGCTTAAATTTACTATAATCTATTAATCATTTAAATAACTTCCATCAAGGAGTCCTCCTCAAATATTAATGAGCCGAAGGGTGCTGCTTTTTCAATGATATGTCAGATCAGGGGGAAAACATCTTTAGCTCTAGCTTTCTAAATGTCACAATGTCGTGTACTTAGTATCTATTATTTTCACTCTTTACAATGGAGCAAATGCTGGTATTTACCTTTTTCCAAATGTCAGTGCGTTGAGTTCCTGTTGTGCATAAAAGCTCTTGCCTTAATTACTCCTAATTTCGCCTTAGCAGGCAGGTGCGCGGGGGGAATGTTTCCTTCCCTTCGAGCTGGTTCATTTGAAGTTGAGAAGCCGTGGGGAAGCGGGGCAGCTTGCTTTCCCCTCTCAGCCCATGAATAAAGACCAGGTGGGAGAGGAGGAGATGTGCCTTCTCAAACCTCCCCGGCTCCCGGGACTGGCTTTTCGAAGGGGATCTGTGCGCCCGAGCACGCAGCTCAGCGCTTAGAGGGAATTTCAAAATCGCTTCTGGCTTCCTAAGATGCTTTCCCTCCTCTGGGTTTTGCTTCCCGGCGGCGTCGAGGGGAGCTCAGCGTCTCTCTGCTTGGGACACTCGAAGCGCGCTGATTGCCACCAGAAACACGGCCCGTGCTGAGCAGAAACAACTTGCCAATTCGCTCGCCGCGGCTAATGTTTCCTTTGATTAATCAAATCAGTTTGGGAGGATGAACCTGGCTCCTGATGCAGTTCTACCCCCCCCACCCCCCCGGTAGCTAGCTCACTTAAAGCAGCCTAATGAAATTAATTAACAGTAAATTTAAAATGTTGGGTTTTTTCAGCACTGTAATCGAATTCCAGTTTTCATTTGAAGGCAGCATGAAACCAGCAAAATAAAGATGACAATTTGCGAAGCAAGCCGGGCTCTTTCCCACCCCCATCAAAACTCGTGGGTGTAAATGGGATGGAGCGGACGGGGCTGGCTGGACCGTTCCCACGGGGCAGGCAGGAGGAAAAGCTGCGTCATGACCTTTTTAATGGTCCCTCCAACAAATGCAATCGAAGCTTGTATTTTCAGGGAAAATAACTACAGGGGGAACAGCAGGTTCGAGCTGATGGCTGAGATCAAGGTGATCTGAGATGATGATCAAGGTGATCTAGTCTGAGATGGAGGTGGTGGTTCAAACGGTGCCCATCTCTCCCAGGGGTGTGCTGGTGTCACCCCCCCCTTTTGCTAAGCCATGGGATGTCCCTGAAATTTTAGAGTCAGCCAGGTGAATTTGGTTCAATTCGGCATTGAGCATCCTGCGGCACATGTCGTGTCCCCATGCTCAACTGCTCCTCCTGCTTGGGTGTCCTGCGCTGCTGTTGCTCCTCAGCCCAGCTCTGTCCATCTGTCCCAGTTCCCCCAAAACCTACAGGTACTTGAGGAAAGGCGAGGTGTTTGGGCAGAAGGTGCAGGTACATCTGCAGATCTCAGGGCTGGGTCCTGTGTGGGAACCTGCAAAAAGTGGTCGGAGACTGAAAATCTCTGAATGCTCCTCTGTCAGAGCCAGAACTGCAGGTGGAAATATTTTCTGTTTGCAATAATTTAGTGCCGTGGTCCCATGAGTGCCGCTGAGAAGATGTCCTATATCCTCCTCTCCCCATGGCTGGAGCTGGTCATGGCTCATGTAGGGGCAGCCGTGGTGCTGGCAGGAGGTGACCAAAGGGAGCCGGCTCTGGGTGTGTGGCCCTTGGTCCCTCCACCCATTTTTTTTGGAAGAGGTGAACGTCCTCCATCCCCCCTCTCCTCCGCCGCGTTTCCCATGTGACCACCATCTTTGCTTTTGCAGAGATCTCGGGCAACACGGATGACATCCCACTGGTGCGCTGGCGGCAGCAGTGGCTGGAGAACGGCACGTTGCTATTCCACATCCACCACCAAGATGGGGCCCCCAACCTGCCTGGCTTCGACCCCACGGATGAGCCCCAGACCGAGTCGGCGGAGGAAGAGCTGAGGATCCTCCACATCTCCGTCATGGTACGTGATGGGAAGGCAGCCCCCATTTAGGTGTCCAGAAACCTGTAGAAAACTTAGGGGCTTTTGAAAAGCCCTTTATTTCCCCGTCTGGCTCTGGCTGTCCCAGGATGGGGAGCTGAGCCCACTTTTGGGGGCTGGTTAAGATGCCCTGGGCACCTCCCTGGATGATGGTGCATGCTAGTTCGCATCGCTTTGCAAATATATTTGCAGGGGGCCTTTATTCCGGAGCTTTGAAGGTCTCAACCACCTTAACCCAGGGTTAATTCACATCGGCTTTGTCAGGAGCCCTTTGCCCGGTGGATGGTGCCCGGCGCCCGCTGCTCCTGGTGTCACAGTGCCACCGGGCGCTGTCACCGTGGTTTTTATCAGTGCAGCAGCCGTTTTGCAGCGTGTAGCAAGCAATAGCATCCCGTGCCGCGCAGCTCTCCTCCTCCCTGGAGAAACACGGGGACAAGGTTTTGCTGGCAGAGAAAGGGCGGCGAGACAGAGGTCTGTGTGTTGGAGGTGGTTCTGGGGTTTGTTGGGTTTTTGTTTTCTTATGTTGGGAAAAATCTGAAGAATCTGTCAATTTTTGTGCCACTGGAAGATAATTAGCCGGAGACAATGTGTTGCCGAGGCTGCGAACAGGCTGTTTAATGGTGCCTACACTAATGAGAGCGTCAATAGCTCTTCCAGATTGCAGCCCCAGGCCAGGTTTCTCCTCCATCATTTGTGCTTGATTAGTCTCAAGGAAAAAAAATAATCACTGGCAAAGCCACCCCCCCAAAAACAAAACCTCAAAAAACCACATTTCAGACCGTTATGGTTTTTTATTGTCAGTTCCCAGCTGCTCCCAAGAGGGTGCATCACCTCGGGAGAGGATGGCCCTGCTCTGCTGCCGTGGTCTTGGTTTTCATGGGCACCGCTGAATACCAACATGGGCAGGAGTTCCTGAAGCAAGGCTTATTATCGAGCTGATGAAAATTATATCTGCAATTTATTGCTCTCGTCCCAAAATGGGTGAATACAGCTCGAATCCTTCCTCTGCCCCCTTTTTCCCCCGTCACTCTCAGCTCCCCTCCAGCAGCATCCTTACGCCCCAACAAATAGAGGTTGGCTTCTGTGCCAGGAGTCAGGATCACGTGGGCTTTTCAAGGCTGGTTTTCCTTTCTTCCCCGCGCGGTTGCCAAGAGAAGAAGTGTGAGCGAGGGGCTGTATCCATCGTGACAGCGGTCCGCACGTGGACCGTGCGAGAGGCACTTCCGCGCCTGCCTGGCACAGGGCTCCGCTCACAGCCGTCGTACGAGTGCTTGGTGGGGGGGGGATGAGGGATAAATGGGATTTCTGTGTCCCTGTGGAGAAGAACCAGGGGTCTGAGGTGGTGCCCTGACCCCCCTCCAGCTAGCACAGGCTGGAGGAGACTTAGTGCTGGTTCTCTTCCTCCCTTCGGAGCCTCTTGAAATCTCAAGTGGCCACAGGCTGCTTTTCCTCAGGGGCAGCCTGAGCGCTCGGACTATCAGGGCAGGAGAAATTCAGCTTCAATTAACTAACAGGGCGGTCTTCAGGACCCGCAGCCGCAGCCCTAAACAAACGGGCATCCACCTGCCTCGAGCTCCAGCCTGGTCTCCCTTGTTTGCTAGCACGGGCGTGCGGCAGAGCTCGCTGGTGTTTGGGGGACGCAACGTGCGTATGGAGGGCAGCACAGGGATGCCAGCAATCCCCTGCTGTCACTCCCGTCTGCTTGTCACCCCATCGGCAGGTGGACCCTTTCCTGGAGAGCTGTGACACGGGAGGCCATCTCCGGTGGGGATGGGGGTCGCCCCCGCTTGTTTATGGATCAGAGGAACCCAAGGGGATGTGAACATGACAGAGAATTGGGCCCTGGTGTTACTGCTAAAAACCTCGGGATGAGCACGGCTGGGCAGGAATCCAGTCCCAGTTTTCAGCCAGGGCAAGAGACTCCCCGTCCTCCCCGCTGCAGGCTCCTGGCCGGAGAGATGCCGTGTGCCAGCCAGCCCCC